>JASKMD010000017.1:6515318-6654318 GCA_030144725.1 Haematococcus lacustris
CTGACCTGACCTGACCTGACCTGACCTGACCTGACCTGACCTGACCTGACCTGACCTGACCTGACCTGACCTGACCTGACCTGACCTGACCTGACCTGACCTGACCTGACCTGACCTGACCTGACCTGACCTGACCTGACCTGACCTGACCTGACCTGACCTGACCTGACCTGACCTGACCTGACCTGACCTGACCTGACCTGACCTGACCTGACCTGACCTGACCTGACCTGACCTGACCTGACCTGACCTGACCTGACCTGACCTGACCTGACCTGACCTGACCTGACCTGACCTGACCTGACCTGACCTGACCTGACCTGACCTGACCTGACCTGACCTGACCTGACCTGACCTGACCTGACCTGACCTGACCTGACCTGACCTGACCTGACCTGACCTGACCTGACCTGACCTGACCTGACCTGACCTGACCTGACCTGACCTGACCTGACCTGACCTGACCTGACCTGACCTGACCTGACCTGACCTGACCTGACCTGACCTGACCTGACCTGACCTGACCTGACCTGACCTGACCTGACCTGACCTGACCTGACCTGACCTGACCTGACCTGACCTGACCTGACCTGACCTGACCTGACCTGACCTGACCTGACCTGACCTGACCTGACCTGACCTGACCTGACCTGACCTGACCTGACCTGACCTGACCTGACCTGACCTGACCTGACCTGACCTGACCTGACCTGACCTGACCTGACCTGACCTGACCTGACCTGACCTGACCTGACCTGACCTGACCTGACCTGACCTGACCTGACCTGACCTGACCTGACCTGACCTGACCTGACCTGACCTGACCTGACCTGACCTGACCTGACCTGACCTGACCTGACCTGACCTGACCTGACCTGACCTGACCTGACCTGACCTGACCTGACCTGACCTGACCTGACCTGACCTGACCTGACCTGACCTGACCTGACCTGACCTGACCTGACCTGACCTGACCTGACCTGACCTGACCTGACCTGACCTGACCTGACCTGACCTGACCTGACCTGACCTGACCTGACCTGACCTGACCTGACCTGACCTGACCTGACCTGACCTGACCTGACCTGACCTGACCTGACCTGACCTGACCTGACCTGACCTGACCTGACCTGACCTGACCTGACCTGACCTGACCTGACCTGACCTGACCTGACCTGACCTGACCTGACCTGACCTGACCTGACCTGACCTGACCTGACCTGACCTGACCTGACCTGACCTGACCTGACCTGACCTGACCTGACCTGACCTGACCTGACCTGACCTGACCTGACCTGACCTGACCTGACCTGACCTGACCTGACCTGACCTGACCTGACCTGACCTGACCTGACCTGACCTGACCTGACCTGACCTGACCTGACCTGACCTGACCTGACCTGACCTGACCTGACCTGACCTGACCTGACCTGACCTGACCTGACCTGACCTGACCTGACCTGACCTGACCTGACCTGACCTGACCTGACCTGACCTGACCTGACCTGACCTGACCTGACCTGACCTGACCTGACCTGACCTGACCTGACCTGACCTGACCTGACCTGACCTGACCTGACCTGACCTGACCTGACCTGACCTGACCTGACCTGACCTGACCTGACCTGACCTGACCTGACCTGACCTGACCTGACCTGACCTGACCTGACCTGACCTGACCTGACCTGACCTGACCTGACCTGACCTGACCTGACCTGACCTGACCTGACCTGACCTGACCTGACCTGACCTGACCTGACCTGACCTGACCTGACCTGACCTGACCTGACCTGACCTGACCTGACCTGACCTGACCTGACCTGACCTGACCTGACCTGACCTGACCTGACCTGACCTGACCTGACCTGACCTGACCTGACCTGACCTGACCTGACCTGACCTGACCTGACCTGACCTGACCTGACCTGACCTGACCTGACCTGACCTGACCTGACCTGACCTGACCTGACCTGACCTGACCTGACCTGACCTGACCTGACCTGACCTGACCTGACCTGACCTGACCTGACCTGACCTGACCTGACCTGACCTGACCTGACCTGACCTGACCTGACCTGACCTGACCTGACCTGACCTGACCTGACCTGACCTGACCTGACCTGACCTGACCTGACCTGACCTGACCTGACCTGCAGGTGGTGAATGGGATGAAGTGGGTGTCACGCCAGCACTACCACCAGGAGAGGGGAGTGGCGGTGTTCCTGGGAGCGGGATGCTTCAGCCAGGGTGGGTGGAAGGCCAATGCGGTGCGGGAGGGGTTTCGCAGGGTGGTGGAGCAGCCCAGCAGGCCCAGCGCAGATCCCAGGCCAGACAGGCTGGTGATTGTGGATGAGTTCCGCACCACCCGTGTCAGCTCCTCTGTGCATGCCCGCCAGCCTTGTGAGCTGCACCTGCCAAATGACCGGCCTAGGCCCGCAGATTGGGTACCCCCAGCAGGCCAGGTCAACCAGCGGCTGGTGCACCCAGCCAAGAGCCAGCGGCATGCTAAGTATGTGCGGGACCTGCTGTGGTGCCATGAGGTGCCGCCCCCCCCCCCCCCCCCCCCTCCCCAGGACCCACCTCCCCAGCCCAGGACCCCCTTGCCCAGGACCCCCCTGTCCCTGCCCAGGACCCGCCTCCCCCTCTCCCACCTGACCAGGCTCCCCCTCCCCCAGCCCAGGCCCAGCCCCCCCCCCTGCTGCACCTGGCCCAGTGCCACGACCCCAGGCCCCTCCCTGGGGTAGGTACCGGGACATTAACGGATGCTTGAAATTCCAGCGCATTGGGGAGAGCATGCAGCGCCCCCTGGAGCTGTGCAGCTGGATGGACCGGGAGTCTCTGCCTGTCAGTGGCGAGGAGTACCAGCAAGGCTACAAGCTGGTCAATGACCGGCTGTCCAAGGGCAGGCAGAGGTTGCACCGGGCGGCAGAATACCGGCGGGGCATTCATGGCTGGGCCCACAACAACCCATAGGGCCTAGCAATTTGAACATGCTGTTAGCCTTTCCTGTTAGTTTTGATGAGGTGCCCAGTGTTTTAGGGGACCAATGCCACCGGTGTGGGGTTTGTAGTCATCAAGGGTGCGACCGAGGATGCTTCAATTTGATTGTAGCGGAGTGAGATTACCCACAGGCCGACATGTTGTTCCTTGTTGAATGAGTTTTGTTGGCCTGTAGGGGGAGTACCTGGCATGGAATTTCAATTGGCAAGGAGTACCAGCAGGGCTACAAGCGGGTCAATGACCGACTGCTCAAGGCCAGGCAGAGGCTGCACCGGGCAGCAGAGTACTGCCGGGGTAGTGATGGCCGGGCCCGCAACAATGCATAGGCCCTAGTAATCTGCACAGGCTGTTAGCCTTTCAAGCTGTTGTTTTGATGAGGTGCCCAGTGGTCTCCAGTTGTTTGGAATGAGCGTGCCACCGGAGTGGGGTTTGTAGTCATCAAGGGTGCGACCCAGGCTATCACAACTATCGAGTAGCTGAGTGATTACCCACAGTCAGACATGTTGCTCCATGTTGAACAGGTTTTCTTTGACTGTAGGGGGAGTTATGGCTCTAAGGCTCCTATGTGGGGCTGGATGTGTGAGGCTGCTGGCTGTGTGGCTGTCTGGTGAGTTAGGGGTGAGGATAACCGTGCGTGCAATGAAGCTACTGCCTGAGGCCCGCCCACCTTCACGCCTCGGCCACAACACCAGCCAAGGCCGCCACGACAAGGCCATCCCACCCAAGGCAATGCCACCACTTCCATGGCTATGTGCTAGGTAGGCACCGGCCCGCATGGTAAGGCCCCACTCAGCCCCTGCAGCCTTCCCTGCCACCCTTAGGCTCATGACACACACATGACACAGGAGTGTTTTGATGCCCGACCCTACATCTCTGCTGTCCAGGTTAGCAGCAACAATGGCGGCATTGGCATCCGCTGCTCCCCGTACGGCCTGTTCATGGCTTGCTCCAGTCATGGTAGACTGTGACTTCGTTGATAGGGATGTTGCTTGCGTCACTGGGCCATCTGTGGTCAACGCTGTGTAGCGGGGTGTCTGAGCGAGGCTGGGGCAGGGGAAGAACAGCTGGGGGCACGTACGGCTGATGCGTGGGCAGCTAGTAAGAATGGGCTGCAGACCATCCAGGAACTCCATGCCAGTGTGTCCAAGCTTTGATGTTGATGCTGCTCGCAATAGACCGCGACTGCCCGTGTTGGCAGGTTGAACAAGGAAAGGGGCATGACTGGTCTGCCCAGCAGTGCTGAGGTTCCTAGGGAGTAGGTCAGGCGTGGTGCTGGCGCTGGTGCAGCACCTCGGAGAATGACAGGTGCGGGGACGTCAGGCTCCAAGTCCGCGTTTGTGTGTGTGTGTGTGTGTGTGTGTACCCTGTGGACTAGGTGATCCTATATGTATGTTGAACTATCGCATGGATTGGCTATGAAACGTATCAGTCGACAGTTTCAGAGACAAGACTTTATCTCACTACCAGTCCAGGCAAAGCGTCAGGCTTATGCTTGAGACAAAATTGGCACAATGCAGAGTGTAGTTTCAAATGCATTGTACGCTTTGTAGCTTTCAGAGTCGCAATAGCTGCCATCACCGCAGAAGTTGGCTAAAGACGCGGTCATACTTAACCACACTATTCAAATGTTTATTTACAGCGACGGCAACTCAGCACCGCGTCAGACTTTGTGAACACTACACACGCACATTACACAGTCTTTCACTCGGAGTCGCAATAGCTGCGCAGTACAACGCAGGGTCTTCCCGCCATTTCTTCTCTGGACCATCCTTGTAGTGGCACCTTCAGCACGACAAGCTACAAGGCCAGGCCTGTAGCCGTCTGCAAGTTTGACTGGCACTACTTGCGTTGGCGCCAAAGCAGGTGAGCCACGCGAAATGCCTACTGCCTCTTGACAACTATCGCTTGTATGTTGTGCACAGTAGCGTTGTGCACACTGCCTGTGCGCAGGGTTGAGACTCACAAAACGAGCCTTAGCTGACATCGCAGTGCAATAGTACCACTCGCTGGCAGGTGCGTTGTGTGTTGCTTCATTCGGATGTCCGCACTACCCCCGTAGTCCACACTACACACGAAAGTGCTGGAGGGGTTCACACAGCCTGGCCTGTTGCTTCGCAGACTGACAACTACTGCGATTGTTGGTCATATGGAAGCCGGCAGTAATGTGGCATGGGTCCAGCGCAGCGCTGCGCGCCAGCTGTTTACATCGAATGGTGCCCTAGGCGTATGCCAGCCAACAGCCAAAGCAGGCACACTACCACAGTGTTGGGCCTATGCTGGTCAACCCTTACCCAAGCCTGGGCCTCCAGTGGCTGTTCCCAATCAGGCTGCCTTCAGTGATCAGGGCCCAGCTACTCCTCCATCACAGTCCCGGCCCTTCAGCACACAGTCTCCAGCCCACCTCTGTAACCACAATGTATATCAGTTGCCAAGCCAAGATGCAGCACTCAAGTTAATGACCAAGGTCCCTGCCATCTTCTGGACTTCACATGTACCAGCCCCACCTGCAATCCGTCCTGCAGTCGAGGCCCCGACAAGGCCTCAACAGGTGCACGCCCCTCCTCCGCGCCAGCCTTTGGCTCCACCTCAAGATGTCGACATAACACCCTGCTCTCGCCGCCAGCAGTCCCCTCCTCCCACGCCCGCCATGCGCCAGCCCAGCCTGACTCTCCAGCTGCCTACAGCACCGTGTACAGCCCCAGCCACGCCCAAGCTACGGCCAGCTACCAACACCAACCCCTCCCCGTGTAGCACTCAGCTGTGCCCATCCCATCATCAGTCCTGCAGTTCGACTCCTCTCCCTGTGGCTCTCTGTGGCTCATTGGCCGCTTTGTGCATTTCACCTCCCTACCTGGCCAACAATGATCAAGCCTCAGAGCCATCCACTCCTTCTCTGGATGCCTGCCAGGTTGGTGCCTCCCATGTGTTCATGTTGTTGATAAACTGCCTGTCGACCTCACCATTTCAGTCCCTGCAAATACCATTGTACCACCTGCATTTGGCACCGGCTCACTGCTCTTGCTGGTCAGCTTGCGTCCTGTTGCTTATGCATGGCTTGCTTGCTTTTGTTGCCATGCAGAGCCAGCGCAGTGAGGATGCAAAGATCCTCTTGTTGAATCCCACTACCCTGCCTGAGCCAGTGACGGCCTGCTGGCCTCCAGCAGCTGGGTGTGCCCGCCTGCCAACCTGTGTGCTGCTTGAGAGTGAGGCACGAGGTCGGCGGTCCCATAGTGGAAGCAGCAGTGGTCTGCCTGGCGTGGCACTGCTGCATGCCTTTGAGGGTGAGCTCACGCCCTGCGCTATGCTCACACCTGCTGCCAGCTGCGTGGCTTCTTTGCCTGGCAGCCACTCCACTCCTGGCTCAGACTGGGCTTTCAAGCGGTTGGCAGCAGAGGTGGGGGAGTGTGTAGATGTGAGCGGCTGGTGGGCAGAGGCAGGGTCGCATGTGAAGCTCAACACTCCTGCCACCCCATCATCTCCCTCGCCTTAGAAGGGGCCTCCCCCTGTGTAGACGTTCCCTTGGGGTGGGGGAGTGTGCAGTTGATGAGCAGAGTGCCTTGCTTGAGCTCAAATGATTGAGCTCCTCCGACCCACAACAGGGAGGGTTGATGTTGTTGTATGAGCTTCTGAGGCGTCTTGAGCTCTGCTGCAGTGAGCCCGTGCATCAGCAATTGCTGTGGCCATGAGCAGGGCCAGCACGCTGAGGAGCAGCGTCCTAGCTACCGCACTAGGTAGCATGTGTACTTGGAGCCTCCCATGCAGGCCTCCCATGCGAATTTTAGGATTGCGGCACAAAGGGCATGAGAGCATGCTCTGCAAAGGGCTACACTGGGTGTGGATTTCATTCACGCTGTCTAGCTGCCTGGCTGACACATGTGTCAGCACGGCCAACATTGGCCGTGGTCATCGACACATGTGCTTGACGACGGACACATCACTAATAGAACAGAGCATATTGCTTTTGTGAGTGGCGCGGTTGCATAGGACGTCATGCGTGTGCTAGCAAGCACAACAAGAACACGGATATGGCATGTTCGCTTTAATCTGTTGATTTGTCTCAATGTTGATTGTCACTGGGCGCACCCGCCACACCACTGAGATGAGGGCGTGAGAGCATGTTGTGTTGCATAGAGAATGCGAGTGTATGGGCGTCTTGGAGCTGGACCCACACCCTGTAAAGTGATGGTTACTTGATTGCAATTTACTTTGCAAGACTAGTTACGTAGGCAGCGAAGCTCTGGTGATTTGAGAGCAGGACGCCGAGACTTTAAGTGGTTGCTTGGCCTCCTCCCCCCCCTGAGATTCTCTGCAATGCCCTTTCTGGCCTTCACGCCTTTCCTGCACCATCTGGCGGGCTGCACCATGTGGCGGGTAGAGCGTGACCCGGTTTGTTAACGCTATACGCAAAGCCACAGTGCTCGGCTGGTGTTTCACTTTTAATTCTGCTTGGAGCAGGCCATAGCTGGTCGGCTGTAGCTTTGGGGGTTGGCTGTACCTCTGGGGGCGGTTGTTTTGACGAACAAGGACGCTATTGTCCCGTTAGCTGGGGTGGTGGCAAGGATGATGGCGTCAAGCATCGCAGGAGCAAATGCACAAGTGCGCCGTGCAAGTCAGTCGTGCAAGTCAGTGCAGTCGTGCAAGTCAGGCTGCGGGGCTTATCAGGCTAACTAGTCAAGCACTCTCCGCACTAGCGGGACTAGCTAAGTATACTCCGGGGGCTACAGCTCTCTCGGCGGGGCGGGGCGGGGCGGGGCGGGGCGGGGCGGGGCGGGGCGGGGCGGGGCGGGGCGGGGCGGGGCGGGGCGGGGCGGGGCGGGGCGGGGCGGGGCGGGGCGGGGCGGGGCGGGGCGGGGCGGGGCGGGGCGGGGCGGGGCGGGGCGGGGCGGGGCGGGGCGGGGCGGGGCGGGGCGGGGCGGGGCGGGGCGGGGCGGGGCGGGGGGCGGGGGCGGGGCGGGGGCGGGGCGGGGCGGGGCGGGGCGGGGCGGGGCGGGGCGGGGCGGGGCGGGGCGGGGCGGGGCGGGGCGGGGCGGGGCGGGGCGGGGCGGGGCGGGGCGGGGCGGGGCGGGGCGGGGCGGGGCGGGGCGGGGGCGGGGCGGGGCGGGGCGGGGCGGGGCGGGGCGGGGGGGCGGGGCGGGGCGGGGCGGGGCGGGGCGGGGCGGGGCGGGGCGGGGGCGGGGCGGGGCGGGGCGGGGCGGGGCGGGGCGGGGCGGGGCGGGGCGGGGCGGGGCGGGGCGGGGCGGGGCGGGGCGGGGCGGGGCGGGGCGGGGGCGGGGCGGGGCGGGGCGGGGCGGGGCGGGGCGGGGCGGGGCGGGGCGGGGCGGGGCGGGGCGGGGCGGGGGCGGGGCGGGGCGGGGCGGGGCGGGGCGGGGCGGGGCGGGCTCTCGCGATGAGCAAAACTGGCATGAACTTGAATGTCAAGAATTGAGCCGCCCTAGCACTCAGCACACTGCACACTGCACAGTAATGATACAAGCTGCACCGCATAGCTGACAGAGTCTTCTATCCGGGGATGTGCTGCACACAAGTCAAAACCACATGGCTGAGACGCGGTGTCGTTTTGATTATCTGGGGTAGGTTCTCTCTTAGTTGGGACCGGCTGATGGCCATCCTTAAACAGCCACCGCCCATGTTAACAGAGTAGAGCAAACCAAACAAACTGACGGACACGTCGATGATGATTCAGGCACACACTGTGTGCAGAAGAGCACCTTGGAGGCCCCACCTCCCCCTGCGCAGCCCCCCTTTGCTGAACCTGACTCGATGCCCGCACCCCAAGGCCCCCATGCGGCAGGTGGGCTGGACTGGGACACTAGCCCGTGACTCAAGTTCCAGCGCATTAGGGAGAGCGAGCAAAGCCCTTTAAAGATGTGCCGCTGGGAGGGCCCGGAGGCTCTGCCTACCCCTGGCAAGGAGCATTAGCAGGGCTTCAAGTTGGCTGATTACCGGCTGTCCAAGGCCAAGCAGTGGTTGCACCAGGCGACAGAGTACCGGCGAAGCAAGGATAGTTGGGCCCTCAACCACCCATAGGGTGATAAGAAACCCAATGGTCTTGGGGGGGAACGTGCCACCAGGGATGGGGCATGTAGTCATCAAAGGTATTCCCGGTTGATCACAGGTCAACACCTTGTCTTGCATTGATGTCTCGACATGTGTGAGTGGTGTCCCGGCTACCCCTCCCATTGAACCACCACGTAAGGGACATTTGACTTTGCGGCGTGCCTGGTGAGAGTTGAGTTGTCATTTTGACGCGGAACGCCCTATTTCTGCGTCGCGCTTGCGTCTGCGCGCCCGAGCTGGTGGCACCCACGGTGACCGGCAGTCTGCCAGGCACGCGAACGGTTCCCCTCTGCGCGATGGGCCTTTCAAGTGCTGTTTCACAGCACCCAAAACGCAGGATGCAGAGTTCTCCGCTGCTGTACACTGCGGTACACTTCACGCCCAGTTTTCTCAACGTCATGTTACACAGCCAGCTCAGCTGCACACGCAACGAGAATGCCAATCTGCGGTGCATGCCAGTGCTCTGACATGATTTCACCGCTTCGCTCAAGAGTCAGCTTCTCTGACCAATCACATGAAATCACCACCTTCCCATCCTTGCCTGCCTTGACGGCCTCACGGTGCTCACGGAAAACCTGCAGCTGGTGATGCGCCAACCGGTGGTGCTGAGAGAAAGAAAAAAAAAAACTACTCCGATACAAACCGGCGTGCATCAGGGGAGGAGCTTCCGCCTGTGGCGCGGCCTGCTCCCACCTCCAAACGTTGGACACAGGCTGGACATGTCCCCACCAAGCTGCCCTAGCTATAGCCACAGACCACAGCTAACACCCAAGGCAAACAAAGAGGCATGAGAGGAGCAAAGACTAGGGCACCCGGCAGCTGGACCTATCTCTTCTCCTCGTCGACGAGAGCAATTCCAGCCTTGTCCGCCGGTTGTCGCACTAAAAGCTGAAGTTCATGCTCCAAAAGTCCAAACTTCTGGTCACCCCGGCCATTGGCCATGCCAATCCGTGACAGGCCTGCCGCTCACACCACGCGCTAGTGAAGGGTAGCTGAGGCTATCGCGGTAAGTCACGCGCGCTAAAACTCGCGTTTTGGACTGAAGCCTTGTACCAGATCACCACCCGCCACCAGCTCGAAACTTGAGATAGCGCAAACAAGCAGCGACCCACCTACAAGAGAAGGGTGGCGAGGCGCTCCGTGGCGTCCGTAGCAAAGTTCGCACTAAAGAGGCAGCCTCGCAGTACTGCGCAGTAGGCCATCGCTGTGCGCCATGTCACCGAGCCATGTCATTACACCACGAGACCGAGTAACGCCACGCTTCGCTGAAGTCGGTGCAAGTTGGGTGCATGGCACTGTTAACTTTTTCAGCTCTATTGGCTCAGGGCGCGTTTCCAATGCACGGAGAGAAAGAGAAAAGAGATCGGAGAGAGAAAGAGAAAAAAGAGAGAAAGAGAAAGAGAAAAAGAGATCGCCGCCAGCCCATGTCCCTCTAACTGCCGCCAACGGTCCGGATCTCTTTTCTCCCGTTTCCAATGCGCGGAGATAGAGACGAATAACTCTCCTAGAGTGAGCTCCATTTCATCTCTTTTTCTCCGCTAGGTAATATTAACAATAGCTATAATAGCCAGCCAACCATATTAGCTAATATTAGCTCCCGATCCTTGTCGCGCCTTCGTTCGCTTCCTATCGCGATAGCTGCGCCTAGCGGCGCTGCGACCCTGCGCACCTGGTTGATGATGCGCCGTCGGAGGCCGCCTCCTGGACTCATGGAGCCCCAACATGGGTCATGCAAGTCCCCCAGTTCTCGCTCAACACTGCATCGTTTTGAATAGCGTTTACCACATTGGCAGCCGCAATCTAGTCCGCGTTGTCTGACCATCAGCGAAAGCCATTTCAGTCTTTGCTCGCGGGCTACCCCATGTGACCGCAAACAAATCACAACGGCAAACCACATCCCTGTGACCCCATCTACCTAGCGCTACGTAGCGTAGTGAGCTGCTTGTGCACAAATGCCCGGCCAACACCCAACGCAATGCCTGCCGGGCGTGCAAGGCACATGGACGGGGTGGATCGGGTGACAATAAAATGATGCAGCGTTAGACATTGGCAGTTGGGAGTGGCTCAATGCCGAAGTGACCTTGCACCCCTTTAGCGTTGGGCCGTAGAGTACACCTCTTAACAGGCACGAACAGATGCTGAGATCCCTGCATCCGGCAGGTGTTGAACACAGTACCCCGTGGTAAACATGCGCCAGGGCTGCTACTTGAGCTAATATGAGGCCACTTGAGCTAATATGAGCTAATATGAGCGCTACTATAGCTAATATGCCACTTTTTGGCTCGGAGCTAATATTAGCGGACACGCCCTAAGTCCTCCAGGCCGACCCCCCCAGGAGAAAAAGAGATGTGACCGAGAGATGTGACCTTTTGCACCGGGAGCCGCAGCGAGAGCTGGGTTAGGCTGGGCTGTTTCTCCAGGGCATCGCTGTTTGACGTCCCGTTGCCAATGTCCCGTTGCCGCTTCTGCGTCGCCACCTAAGCCGCAGGAGCTGATGAAGAGGACAAATGCCCAGGAGATGGTCCTCGTCCGTATTGTTGCTGAGGGCGCATCAGCTGAGGGCGCATCAGCTGTTTGACGAGCACCGCAATTTCAACGCGGAGCAGTGCCATAGAGAGCTGTAGCCCCCCGGGGCACACTTAGCTAGTCCCGCTAGTGCGGAGAGTGCTTGACTACTTAGCCTGATTAGCCCCGCAGCTTGACTTGCACGACTGACTTGCACGGCGCACTTTGTGCATTTGCGCTTGCGATGCTTGACGGCATCATACCTGCCAGCACCCCAGCTAACGGGACAATAGCGTCCTTGTTCGTCACCATACAAAAAAATCGCCCCCAGAGCTACAGCCAACCCCAAAAGCTACAGCCGACCAGCCATGGCCTGCTACAAGCACAGTTACATCATAGTGAAACATCAGCCGAGCACTGTAGCTCTGCGTGTAGCTTTGGTTCGCGGGAAGGCTGCGTGTGTGCATTGGTTCGAACATTGGGGTCGCGGTTGCTTCGCCTTCCATCGCGGCTGCGGAGCGCGACCTGGCGGTCGTGTTAAACATTTGTTAAACATTCTCCCTTTGTTAAGTAGTAGATAATGGTGTCGCGGGTCGTTTTAGGTGGTTTAAAAAGGCGAGGTCGAGGCGCTGGAGCGTAACAGCTCGAGACCGAAGCCAGCAGCCGCGGAGCGTAGCGACGCGGCTGCTGGCTGAGGTCGAGAGCTGTTACGCTCCAGCGCCGAGACCGAGCCTTTTTCAACCACCTAAAACGGCCCTGGCGACTCCATTATCTAGTGTAATTGAGTTTTACGTAGGCGAAGCTCTGTTGGCGCGGCGAAGCCGCGCAATGTGATGCTTCTTGTCACCTGCGATGGTGTTGGCCGGCTGTTACGTGTTCGTTGGGAGCACTTTTTGTTAATACACCAGGTCGCTGCAGTTAACGATTCTTAAAACGAGGTCTGTTAACGATTACAATCGAGTAAAACTCAATTACACATTTGTTAAACATTCTCCCTTTGTTTAACTTGTTAAACTTGTTTAACAAACCGGGTCTGCTGCCTCTACTTCCGCTGTAACCGCTGCTGCTGCTGCTATCCATGTTGCTGGGCAGCTCGTGTGTAGATCAATGAAGGCGTAGGCGGCGGCTGGAAAGTGGACTTCCATGCATCTCTTTTCTCTTTTCTCCGTCCATTGGAAACGCGTTTGAATTCATGCACATGGGCGATCTCTTTTCTCTTTTCTCCGTCCATTGGAAACGCGCCGTCACTTCCTCTATTGCCTCAGTTTCTTTATCGGCACAGTTTGTGGTATCCTAGCTCAGTTGCTGCTGCTGGCTTTAATCGGAGGTGCTTGGCCTTACATGTCATCTGCCTCGTCAACCCCCACTTCAGCCAACTGATCCTCCTCCATCTCTTGCTCCCACCTCAAATGGTCCAAGATGTCAGCCCTGAGCAATGGCTTCTTCTGCGTTAACCTCTTGCCCTTCCAGCCCAAGCACTCCCGTGCATACTCCTTCAACAGATGCACATTCAAGGTCATGTGGTCCACAGCCAGCTGGTGCTGGGCACCCTGCAGCTGCTGCTGGTCCACAGCCAGCTGGTGCTGGGCATCCTGCAGCTGCTGGTGGTCCACAGCCAGCTGGTGCTGGGCACCCTGCAGCTGCTGCTGGTCCACAGCCAGCTGGTGCTGGGCACCCTGTAGCACTGCTGGTCCAGAGCAAGCTGGTGCTGGGCATCCCGGCCAAGGCAGGTGCGTGGGCGCTTCTGGCCCCATGTGCTGGCATCCCTGGTCACCCCCGCCATTGGCGGCACCCCTGATAACCTCTCACTAATCTTTAAGAGTTTTACAACGACTCTAGCGCAGTGCGGTGCAGCTCACCAGCGCGAGGCTAACGGGCTGCTCGGGCTGGTGTGCGCCTGTGCCGGGTTCAGCGGCATGGACGACCTGAATTCTTTGAGTTTTTGTTCGGGCGCAGGACCCCCCCTGTGATGTGTGCTAGTGTGCTGATGAAGTGTTTAGGAGTTCTGATATGGCTTGTGGACTGTCCCTGCACCAGAAATCGTGGTCCTTGTGGACTGTCCCTGCACCAGAAAGCGTGCGACTCGTGTCATGTAAGACCATGTCAAATTTCCTTGAACTGGGCACTTTTCTGGCCGCCATAACTGTCCAACCAGGACGTCAAATGATGAACTGCCCACTTTAATGTATAGTAGTACTGATTTCCCACCATGTCCCCTGACCAGAAATTCAATGCCCTCCTTTGTAGGTCTTTGTGGGTCACAACAGCGAACACACATATCATCTCATTTTCTGCGACGTTTTGGCTGATTTCTGCTGCTCGTGGTTGCTCGGGAGCCACAAGCCTCAATGCGCTGAGCATCTTGTGCGAGACTGCAATTCCGCAACTTGCACCTTGCAGCAGGTTCAGCAGCAATCCGCCGTAGCCGTCACGAACCCAGCTTGGGGATGGGTCTCGATGCGTGCTGGGACGCAACAGCACTGTTGCGTGCTGGCCTGAAAACTTGCAATGTCCAGTGAGGATGCGAAATTCACGTCGTGCTGGGTTCTGGCTGCCTGTAGCAGTCCATACGAGTGTCTGAGAGGCTCAAGAACACGTCGCAGGTTGGGGGCCAGCCACCCGGCAAACCGTTTAGGCTGGCTGCACACTCGCCACGCCATCAGCAGCTCATCGCACTAATCGGCGGCCTCATCCGTGCAGAAATGAGTTAGAAGTTATCTCTTGAGCCATGGGGGTGCCGCCAATGGCGGGGGTGACCCCCTGCTTGACTGTTGTGGTGTTGCAAGGGCTGTATCAAGGGCTGGCAGCTCGGTAGGGCTCTGCAGGGTGTAGGATGGAGGAGGTATGGGTTAAGGTATGGGTTCCCGCCACAATGGTGGATTCCGCCACAATGGAGGTGTCCGCCACTGCCATTGCCACTACTTACCAGCTTGGCACGTATCGCTTTATGGTGTGCCAGAGCAGCGCGACGTCGGGGTCCAGGAGGGCTCATCGCATTGCTCGGTATCAACTTCGCGCACAGTGCGAGAAATGTAGCGATGAGGGCGCCCAGCGGCAGCACAGGGTCCAACCCGTCGGGGAAGCACCCAAGGACGCCGCCAATCACCCCCTGTGATGAGACCGCCCCATGTCACATTAACCCTCTTCAACATGTTGTCATTGTATGTACCACACAAGGTGATGGAGCATGCCCGGGGATGCATCCCGGAATGTGGACTCGCCCACTCGTGGAGAATAAGGCCGAGTCGGCGATTTTAGTTAAGGGGTACTGCAGATAGCCCTTTCAAAGGCCGTCCCATCGCCATATGTTTCATGATTTTAATCGACGTGGTTGGGCTGTAATCGGCCCTGAGCTGAAGGTTCGTAACTCTGTGCAGGGTTTCGCCAAACCGTGCACAGGGTTTCAACTGGCTCAGCCCCTAGGTGGCCGTCA
Source organism: Haematococcus lacustris (assembly GCA_030144725.1). NCBI lineage: Eukaryota > Viridiplantae > Chlorophyta > Chlorophyceae > Chlamydomonadales > Haematococcaceae > Haematococcus > Haematococcus lacustris. The sequence continues at coordinate 6,530,314 of JASKMD010000017.1, forward strand.
AGCCAGTTCCTGACCGTGTGCAGGGTTTCATAGACCGTGTGCAGGGTTTCGCTGACCGTGCACAGGGTTTCAAAGACCTTGCACAGGGTTTCATTGACCGTGCACAGGGTTTGGTGTGGCTCAGTTCCTAGGCGTTTCTGACCGTGTGCAGGGTTTCGCTGACCGTGTGCAGGGTTTCATTGACCGTGTGCAGGGTTTCATTGACCTAGTGCAGGGTTTCATAGACCGTGCACAGGGTTTGGTGTTGCTCAGTTCCTTACACACGAACTCCTAGCTACAACTTGCAACAACATCGCAACACACATGTCTTGACGCACCAACACCCCGCAACACCTCGCAACAACATCGCAACACACATGTCTCGATGCATTAACACCCCGCTACACCTCGCAACAACATCGCTATCACCTCGCTACACCACTGCAAACAACATGTCTTGACGCACAAACAACTCGCAAACACCTCGCTACACCACTGCAAACAACATGTCTTGACGCACAAACACCTCGCAAACACCTCGCTACACCACTGCAAACAACATGTCACGACGCACAAACACTTCGAAACAACTCGGTACACCTCGCTAACCCACATGGCACGGCGCTCTACAACCCCGCAAAGACATGTACAAGACACCACTCATGGCATTCGCATTCCTGGATGCCTCTCCACACATGCACTCTCTTAGCTGCCACTCCTACTATGCACTCTGGGCTGCCACTCATGGCATGCGCACCCCTGGCTGCCAGTTCTGGCTGCCAGTCCTGGCCATTGCACTTGGCTGCTGTTCACAGCTAGGAGGTGGTGGTGGTGATGTGGGGAAGGCTGCACCAGCCGCGCAGCAGCTGCCTCTTGGCTGATCATGCCTTGCACCACCTGCCCCATAGCAGCTGGCTCCTTGTTGCTCTCTTAAGGCTGGCTCCTTGTTGCTCATGCCTTGCCACACCTGCCAACAAGCAGCTGGCTCCTTGTTGCTCATGCCTTGCCACACCTGCCACATGGCAGCTGGCTCATGGCTACACACGTCATGTACCACCTCATGGCTGCAACTCCTAGCTGCCGCTCCAGGCTGCCGCTCCAGGCTGCTGCTCCGGGCTGCTACTCTGGGCTGCTATTGATGGCTTGGGAGGTGGTGGTGGAAGTGTGGTAAGGTGAGGGTAAGGTAGGGGAGGGGAGGGGCTGCAGTGTAGCGCAGGAGGGGGGAAGCGGAGCGACACGGGTGAGTTTGTGGGTAAGGGGAAGGACAAGGGAAGGGTGTGACCATTAGACCTGCAGCAAACAAGGGGCATGCTAGCCATCAGGCTTGGTACCAAGAGCCATCTGCTTCATGCTGGCCACTCACCGTTTGCTGGGGTGGGGTGGGGTGGGGTGGGGTGGGGTGGGGTGGGGTGGGGTGGGGTGGGGTGGGGTGGGGTGGGTGGGGTGGGGTGGGGTGGGGTGGGGTGGGGTGGGTGGGGTGGGGTGGGGTGGGGTGGGGTGGGGTGGGGTGGGGTGGGGTGGGGTGGGGTGGGGTGGGGTGGGGTGGGGTGGGGTGGGGTGGGGTGGGGTGGGGTGGGGTGGGGTGGGGTGGGGTGGGGGGTGGGGTGGGGTGGGGTGGGGTGGGGTGGGGTGGGGTGGGGTGGGGTGGGGTGGGGTGGGGTGGGGTGGGGTGGGGTGGGGTGGGGTGGGGTGGGGTGGGGTGGGGTGGGGGTGGGGTGGGGTGGGGGTGGGGTGGGGTGGGGTGGGGTGGGGTGGGGTGGGGGGTGGGGTGGGGTGGGGTGGGGTGGGGTGGGGTGGGGTGGGGTGGGGTGGGGTGGGGTGGGGTGGGGTGGGGTGGGGTGGGGTGGGGTGGGGTGGGGTGGGGTGGGGTGGGGTGGGGTGGGATAGGGGAGGGGTGGGGGTGGGATAGGGGTGGGCCGTGTGGCCGTCACACCTGCAGCAAACAAGGGGCGTGCTAGCGGTTAGGCTGGGTACAAGGGGTCACTTATGTGCGTGGGGCTAGCCACTCACTGCTTGCTCCATGCGGTCCCTTGATCATTCCTTAGGGGGAGGGAGAGGGGGAGGGGGGAGTCTGGCAGGTGGTGGTGGGCAGTGTGGTAGGGAGGAGGGAGGAGGGAAGAGGGAGGAGGGAAGAGCGAGGAGGGAGGAGGGAAGAGGGAAGAGCGAGGAGGGAGGAGGGTACGCTTTTGCTCTTGTCCGCCGCCCTGGCTGCCGCTACTTGTTGCCGTTGTGGTTGCTGCTTCTGGCTGATGGAAGGTGCCACTGCGCCTTGGCACCGAACCTGCTCAAGCAATACATGGCACATGGCACATGCCACGCTCCAACCTCGCGGTCGCACCTCAGAGTCGCATCTATGCATCGCACCTTTGCAAGCTATCTTTGTGCCGTTCGCCCTCAACTCTGTGCTTGATCACAAATACCCTATTCCTTTCGCTGATCGCTAATGGCTGCGAAACCGAGCTGCATGCTGGCCTCTTGGCTGACGACTGATGGCTGCGAAGGCTAGCTGGCCCGCATTTCATGGCCGGCTGCGAGGCTGCGCATTTGGGCGCTGTTGATGTCGCTGCTGCTGAGTTTGGGATGGACGTGTCGCGTGTTGCGTGTTGCCGCATTACTGCGGGCTTTGCGAGGTCGACATGGTTTCCTCTCATGGCGCCTCGCGACTTCATGGCACACCAACGGCATGCTTGGTGGCAGCTGGCGCAGATCCCAATACACAGCCCGTCAGTTTTCGCGCTCTTGCATGCAAGTCACATGCACAATTGATAATTGACTCTGCAGTGCGAGACCCTGCACAAGGTCAGCAAAACCCTGCACTAGGTTAACGAAACCCTGCACGAGGTCAGGGTTGACTTAGAAAAAATCAATGCTTTGATGGAGACCCTGCACAAGGTCAGCAAAACCCTGCACTAGGTTAACGAAACCCTGCACAAGGTCAGGGTTGACTTAGGTGAAATCGAGGCTTTGAGCGAGACCCTGCACAAGGTCAGCAAAACCCTGCACTAGGTTAGCGAAACCCTGCACAAGGTCAGGGTTGACTTAGAAAAAATTAATGCTTGGATCGAAACCCTGCACAAGGTCGGCAAAACCCTGCACACGGTCTTAAAACCCTGCACAAGGTTTGCGAAACCCTGCACAAGGTCAATTGAAACCCTGCACAAGGTTTCAAAGGCTAATTGTGCCTCAAAGAGAGAATAAACCGTGTGCAGGGTTTCAGTAAACTGGCCCCCATTTCCTACTGGCTTTGACTTTGCACAAGCTACCTACTAGGTTGTGCTTCTATTCTGATGCCTGACAACTCCTCATACTCAGAAAATTTAAAAAGTCACTTCAGTCAGTTAGCACCATCTCCCTTAGCCAAATTCGGGGTGAGGGCTCAGCCACTGGTCCAGCAGCTCCGCAATGACCAAGAATTTCACTTTGGCCCAAGGGAGTCTTCTCCTCCACTAGGTCACAGCAGCCTACATGCCAAGTCTCAGACCTCAACTCGCAAGTTTGCCGAGCCAGCCAGCCCTTATTTGCCAGGAGTGCCCAGCTATCCGACAGAGGTGGAAGCACGTGGAAAGGACCAAAGGCCAAAAAGTTTATGGTCTTGACAGAAGCCCCGAAATGATGGGGTCTAGGCTTCAGCAGAGTGCACGGTAGGGAAACAAAGTCCACGCACGGTGCTGCTGACACCCGAGGGAGATGCTGTGCATGCTTGGAGGCAGGTTCAGGCAGGTCCCTGCTCAGGTGTCAGAAGGGCCCGGGCCAGGTTTTAGGAAGTACACGGGCCATGAGGGGTCCCGACCCAACCCAGGGAATCTTGCGCTTCGACCTGCGACCCACGTACGGTCGCACCCCGTTGAGCCCCAGGTTGCAGCGAGCGGCCATGTTCACAGTCCGCGGGAATGGCGGGCGGAGTGATCTGGGAGGCTTCAGTCCAAAACGCGAGTTTTAGCGCGCGTGACTTACCGCGATAGCCTCAGCTACCCTTCACTAGCGCGTGGTGTGAGCGGCAGGCCTGTCACGGATTGGCATGGCCAATGGCCGGGGTGACCTTCTGCTGTCAGCCGACGTCCCGCGTTGAGGTAGCTCTGCTCCCTCCTTGACGACGCCAGCAACTCCACAACAGCTCGATGACCCGCAGCGGTCGTGTGCGGCACCCGGACCTTATTTGTATTCCGCTGGACAAAGCGCACTCAGGCAAATTAGTAACAGCATTTTTCAAAATCGCGGCTTGAGATTTTGCACATAGCCATGGACCTTTTTCTGAGGAGTTTTTCTGAAACATCGTTAAATTCAAAGATAATTTGAACTTTCTTATGAAATTTGCCGAGGTTGGGCAGCCGCTTAGCGACCGCCAACCGCACTACGTGCTACGTCGGAGTGCGCTTCAGGTTCGGGGCCACCAAGGAGGCGTTGAGGCGCAGTACTTACTTGTAATTACTACGAGGACCCCCGCACGTGGGCACCGAAGGACCCCCGCTCGTAGATTATTCGAGTAACTTAAAAAAGTGTGTGCGCAAGCTACTGCGCCTCAACGCCTCCTTGGTGGCCCCGAACCTGAAGCGCACTTCGACATAGCACGTAGTGCGGTTGGCGGTCGCTGAGCTGCTGCCCAATCCCGGCAAATTTCATAAGAAGGTTCAAACTATCTTTGAATTTGGCGTTGTTTCAGAAAAATGACCTTTTTCTGAAACATCATTAAATTAAAAGATAATTTGAACTTTCTTATGAAATTTGCCGAGGTTGGGCAGCAGCTTAGCGACCGCCAACCGCACTACGTGCTACGTCGAAGTGCGCTTCAGATTCGGGGCCACCAAGGAGGCGCTGAGGCGCAGTAGCTTGCAAACACACTTTTTTAAGTTACTTGTAATTACTTTGATTATCTACGAGGACCCCCGCACGTGGGCACCGAAGGACCCCCGCTCGTAGATAATTCGAGTAACTTGAAAAAAGTGTGTGCGCAAGCTACTGCGCCTCAACGCCTCCTTGGTGGCCCCGAATCTGAAGCGCACTTCGACGTAGCACGTAGTGCGGTTGGCGGTCGCTGAGCTGCTGCCCAATCCCGGCGAACTTCATAAGAAGGTTCAAATAATCTTTGAATTTGGCGTTGTTTCAGAAAAAGGTCCCATATGACGTGGGACCTTTTTCTGAAAACACGTTAAATCCAAAGATAGTTTGAACCTTCTTATGAAATTTGCCGGGGTTGGGCAGCAGCTTAGCGACCGCCAGCCGCACTACGTGCTACGTCGTCGTGCGCTTCAGATTCGGGGCCCCCAAGGAGGCGTTGGAGCGCGGTAGATTGCTAACACACTTTTTTAAGTTATTTGTAATTACTTCAATTATCTACGAGGACCCCCGCACGTGGGCACCGAAGGACCCTTGCTCGCAGATAAATCGAGTAACTTAAAAAAGTGTGTGCGCAAGCTACTGCGCCTCAACGCCTACTTGGTGGCCCTGAACCTGAAGCGCACTTCGACGAGGCACGTGGTGCGGTTGGCGGTCGCTGAGCTGCTGCCCAATCCCGGCAAATTTCTTAAGAAGGTTCAAACTATCTTTGAATTTGGCGTTGTTTCAGAAAAAGGTCCGTGGTTGTAAGATTGGGGTTTGAACAAAAATTCATAAATATGCATGGTTGGTGAGATATCGCTAAGGTGATGTGTTGTACCACTCGGTGTGGTGCAGTGTAGCACAACTGGGTGCATTGTATTAGTGCACTAGTGACAGGTGCAGTACTACACCATGAGAACCAATGTGATTTAAAGGAACAACAATCTCCAAACCAGTAAAATACCAATGAATTACCAGCATAACTACTTTATTTCATCACAAAACTACTAGACTGTATATGGTGCAGTTTTTTACGAAGAGGTTTGGTGCATTGTTGCGGCATTAGATACAGTGATGCAGAATTATATGTAATTTTACAAAATTACATGTAATTACACGCGTAATTCTGTAACTTTGTAACTTTGTAATTACATGGTTGTCCGCAGGGAAATCGTTTAATTACATACGGTCGTGTAATTACGTAATTACAGACTCGCGCAGCAGGCCGTCGGCTATCGTCCCAACATGTCGGAGGCTCCACAGCACGCTAAGAGGCGTATGGCGTCCGGGCTGAGAGGCACATCGCTTCCTCCGCCCTTGTTGCCCAGTGGACTCGGAGGCTCATCCTTGAAGAAGCACAAGACTCAGCACAAGACAAAGTCGGCGTGGGTGATGGAGCAGCTGACGGCCGTCACAGCACCGACGAGCGACCCCGACGAGACTGACGGCGCTGTCAACTTCGTTCTGCGCTATATGTGCAATCACTGCCAAGATAACTTGGCGGGCAGTAACAAGGACCGTCTCAAGAGACATCTCTTGCGATGCAGCAAGTTCCTAGCCAGCACGCAGGCAGGGAACATCGCCAGGACCTTCTCAGAACTCGCGGCAGCCATTGAAGAGTACAAGCAAGAAAACAAGGAGGTCGCCGAGGTGCAGCAAGACGCTGGGACCACCCCGAGCAGCAAGTCGACAGCTCGCGCAGGTAACTATCACCTGTGGACCAGGATGTGTTAGGAGGGTGCAACAGGGTGCAATAGAAGGGTGCAATAGAAGGGTCCATTACACCACTATCATGTTTTGTGTTTATGCATTTGACAGGAAGTGGTGTCGTGGAGGACAAAGGACGCTTTGCCAAGGACCTGGTGAAGCTGATTGTAGACTGCAACCTCCCCTTCAACATCGTGGACAACCCAACGTTCAAGACTTTCTTGGCTACCTGGGTGCCTGCAATGCCTGTCCCCTCTCGTGACCAGGTACACCTCCACCCCCTCCCAAGCTCAGTTGTGAGGCCCAGCCCCACAGTCCCCTCCCACCACCACCTCCTCCCACCACCTATCAAGCCCCACCCACCCCACCACCTCCCAAGCCCAGCCCAGCCCAGCCCAACCCCACTTCCCCCAGCCCCGCCACGCCCTGCCCCACCCAGCCCCGTCCCACCCCACCTCGCCCATTGCTGCCCTGCCCTGCCCTGCCCTGCCCTGCCCTGCCCTGCCCTGCCCTGCCCTGCCCTGCCCTGCCCTGCCCTGCCCTGCCCTGCCCTGCCCTGCCCTGCCCTGCCCTGCCCTGCCCTGCCCTGCCCTGCCCTGCCCTGCCCTGCCCTGCCCTGCCCTGCCCTGCCCTGCCCTGCCCTGCCCTGCCCTGCCCTGCCCTGCCCTGCCCTGCCCTGCCCTGCCCTGCCCTGCCCTGCCCTGCCCTGCCCTGCCCTGCCCTGCCCTGCCCTGCCCTGCCCTGCCCTGCCCTGCCCTGCCCTGCCCTGCCCTGCCCTGCCCTGCCCTGCCCTGCCCTGCCCTGCCCTGCCCTGCCCTGCCCTGCCCTGCCCTGCCCTGCCCTGCCCTGCCCTGCCCTGCCCTGCCCTGCCCTGCCCTGCCCTGCCCTGCCCTGCCCTGCCCTGCCCTGCCCTGCCCTGCCCTGCCCTGCCCTGCCTGCCCTGCCCTGCCCTGCCCTGCCCTGCCCTGCCCTGCCCTGCCCTGCCCTGCCCTGCCCTGCCCTGCCCTGCCCTGCCCTGCCCTGCCCTGCCCTGCCCTGCCCTGCCCTGCCCTGCCCTGCCCTGCCCTGCCCTGCCCTGCCCTGCCCTGCCCTGCCCTGCCCTGCCCTGCCCTGCCCTGCCCTGCCCTGCCCTGCCCTGCCCTGCCCTGCCCTGCCCTGCCCTGCCCTGCCCTGCCCTGCCCTGCCCTGCCCTGCCCTGCCCTGCCCTGCCCTGCCCTGCCCTGCCCTGCCCTGCCCTGCCCTGCCCTGCCCTGCCCTGCCCTGCCCTGCCCTGCCCTGCCCTGCCCTGCCCTGCCCTGCCCTGCCCTGCCCTGCCCTGCCCTGCCCTGCCCTGCCCTGCCCTGCCCTGCCCTGCCCTGCCCTGCCCTGCCCTGCCCTGCCCTGCCCTGCCCTGCCCTGCCCTGCCCTGCCCTGCCCTGCCCTGCCCTGCCCTGCCCTGCCCTGCCCTGCCCTGCCCTGCCCTGCCCTGCCCTGCCCTGCCCTGCCCTGCCCTGCCCTGCCCTGCCCTGCCCTGCCCTGCCCTGCCCTGCCCTGCCCTGCCCTGCCCTGCCCTGCCCTGCCCTGCCCTGCCCTGCCCTGCCCTGCCCTGCCCTGCCCTGCCCTGCCCTGCCCTGCCCTGCCCTGCCCTGCCCTGCCCTGCCCTGCCCTGCCCTGCCCTGCCCTGCCCTGCCCTGCCCTGCCCTGCCCTGCCCTGCCCTGCCCTGCCCTGCCCTGCCCTGCCCTGCCCTGCCCTGCCCTGCCCTGCCCTGCCCTGCCCTGCCCTGCCCTGCCCTGCCCTGCCCTGCCCTGCCCTGCCCTGCCCTGCCCTGCCCTGCCCTGCCCTGCCCTGCCCTGCCCTGCCCTGCCCTGCCCTGCCCTGCCCTGCCCTGCCCTGCCCTGCCCTGCCCTGCCCTGCCCTGCCCTGCCCTGCCCTGCCCTGCCCTGCCCTGCCCTGCCCTGCCCTGCCCTGCCCTGCCCTGCCCTGCCCTGCCCTGCCCTGCCCTGCCCTGCCCTGCCCTGCCCTGCCCTGCCCTGCCCTGCCCTGCCCTGCCCTGCCCTGCCCTGCCCTGCCCTGCCCTGCCCTGCCCTGCCCTGCCCTGCCCTGCCCTGCCCTGCCCTGCCCTGCCCTGCCCTGCCCTGCCCTGCCCTGCCCTGCCCTGCCCTGCCCTGCCCTGCCCTGCCCTGCCCTGCCCTGCCCTGCCCTGCCCTGCCCTGCCCTGCCCTGCCCTGCCCTGCCCTGCCCTGCCCTGCCCTGCCCTGCCCTGCCCTGCCCTGCCCTGCCCTGCCCTGCCCTGCCCTGCCCTGCCCTGCCCTGCCCTGCCCTGCCCTGCCCTGCCCTGCCCTGCCCTGCCCTGCCCTGCCCTGCCCTGCCCTGCCCTGCCCTGCCCTGCCCTGCCCTGCCCTGCCCTGCCCTGCCCTGCCCTGCCCTGCCCTGCCCTGCCCTGCCCTGCCCTGCCCTGCCCTGCCCTGCCCTGCCCTGCCCTGCCCTGCCCTGCCCTGCCCTGCCCTGCCCTGCCCTGCCCTGCCCTGCCCTGCCCTGCCCTGCCCTGCCCTGCCCTGCCCTGCCCTGCCCTGCCCTGCCCTGCCCTGCCCTGCCCTGCCCTGCCCTGCCCTGCCCTGCCCTGCCCTGCCCTGCCCTGCCCTGCCCTGCCCTGCCCTGCCCTGCCCTGCCCTGCCCTGCCCTGCCCTGCCCTGCCCTGCCCTGCCCTGCCCTGCCCTGCCCTGCCCTGCCCTGCCCTGCCCTGCCCTGCCCTGCCCTGCCCTGCCCTGCCCTGCCCTGCCCTGCCCTGCCCTGCCCTGCCCTGCCCTGCCCTGCCCTGCCCTGCCCTGCCCTGCCCTGCCCTGCCCTGCCCTGCCCTGCCCTGCCCTGCCCTGCCCTGCCCTGCCCTGCCCTGCCCTGCCCTGCCCTGCCCTGCCCTGCCCTGCCCTGCCCTGCCCTGCCCTGCCCTGCCCTGCCCTGCCCTGCCCTGCCCTGCCCTGCCCTGCCCTGCCCTGCCCTGCCCTGCCCTGCCCTGCCCTGCCCTGCCCTGCCTGCCTGCCCTGCCCTGCCCTGCCCTGCCCTGCCCTGCCCTGCCCTGCCCTGCCCCTGCCCTGCCCTGCCCTGCCCTGCCCTGCCCTGCCCTGCCCTGCCCTGCCCTGCCCTGCCCTGCCCTGCCCTGCCCTGCCCTGCCCTGCCCTGCCCTGCCCTGCCCTGCCCTGCCCTGCCCTGCCCTGCCCTGCCCTGCCCTGCCCTGCCCTGCCCTGCCCTGCCCTGCCCTGCCCTGCCCTGCCCTGCCCTGCCCTGCCCTGCCCTGCCCTGCCCTGCCCTGCCCTGCCCTGCCCTGCCCTGCCCTGCCCTGCCCTGCCCTGCCCTGCCCTGCCCTGCCCTGCCCTGCCCTGCCCTGCCCTGCCCTGCCCTGCCCTGCCCTGCCCTGCCCTGCCCTGCCCTGCCCTGCCCTGCCCTGCCCTGCCCTGCCCTGCCCTGCCCTGCCCTGCCCTGCCCTGCCCTGCCCTGCCCTGCCCTAAGCCGCTTAGCAGGGTCATGGGTAACTCATGTCTTGACCCCTTACTACCTACGCTTTGGTTTACGCTGCAGCTCAGCGGTCCTTTGCTGATGGCGCTTTATGCCAACGTGGTGCGGGAAGTCACGCAGCGCCTGACCCGGGCTCAGTTCTTTGCTCTCACACTGGATGGGTGGTCAAGGACGCAAGGATCAGAGCATCTCCTTGGCTTCTGTGCTGCTCTGCCTGGAGGGTCATCAGTATTCCTGGACGTTGTCTTGACCCAGGACCACAGTGTTACATCGGACTTCATGCTGGCCAAGATCACCCAGATCCTTGAGAAGCACAACCTGGTAAGTGGCTAGGGCGGGCAAGGGCTAGGGCTAGAGTGGTAGGAAGGGTCAGGACAGAGATGTGAGAAGCAAGGGAAGGAGGGAGGGAAAGGAGGGGAGGGGACGGGGACCATGGCCTTGGGTAGTGACTTAACATTGTGTATGTGTGCATGTATATGTGTGCATGTGTATGTGTGCATTGCAGACGGGCAAGATCTGTGGCCTGGTGACGGACACACCCTCAAGCAGGCAGAAGTTGTGGTGCTTAGTGGAGGCAGCCATGCCCAAGGTCTTGGCAATGGGCTGCTGGGCGCACATCTTGAACCTCTTCTTCACAGGTCAGATAGCTACGTATATCCCATGCTCTACATGTTTAGAGGTCCACACCACCACCTCCCAACACAATCCTTCAACCCCCTATACTGAAGCCTCGTGCCTTGGCCCCATGCATGCCGCTATGTTATACGCATTAGCGCTTATGCCTTACTCTTTGCACATGTCAAGTATCCCCGTCTTGACTGATATGACTGTCTTGATTGAGATCTTTGCAGATGTCAAGAAGCTCCCCCGCATCTTTGAGCACATTGAGGAGGCAAAGGACATCGTGAACCTCTTCGCCCGCCAGGTCACCCCGCACGAGTGGTTGCGCAATCAGCAGGGCCCAAATGGCACAGCACTTGTGCCCATGTGTGCAACCCGCTTCAGCAGCATGTACAAGATGTTGCGGAGCTTGCAGCAAAACAAGCAGGCTCTCATCAACACAGTGGTGTTGCATGGGTTTGACGCCGATGAGCGTGCAAAGCGGATCAAGAGTCGTGTGCTGTCTGAGGCATGGTGGGCACTGAACAACTGCTTGGTGGAGCTGATGGTCCCCGTGGCTCAGCTGTTGACAGCCATTCAAGCAAATCACGCCAACCTTGCTGACGTGCACTACGGCTTGGCCATAGTGGATAAGTGGTTTGGTGATGCCACGAGGTGAGACACCACCACCACACCCACCACCACCACTACCTCCACCACCCCACCACCACCACCACCCGACCTGACCTGACCTGACCTGACCTGACCTGACCTGACCTGACCTGACCTGACCTGACCTGACCTGACCTGACCTGACCTGACCTGACCTGACCTGACCTGACCTGACCTGACCTGACCTGACCTGACCTGACCTGACCTGACCTGACCTGACCTGACCTGACCTGACCTGACCTGACCTGACCTGACCTGACCTGACCTGACCTGACCTGACCTGACCTGACCTGACCTGACCTGACCTGACCTGACCTGACCTGACCTGACCTGACCTGACCTGACCTGACCTGACCTGACCTGACCTGACCTGACCTGACCTGACCTGACCTGACCTGACCTGACCTGACCTGACCTGACCTGACCTGACCTGACCTGACCTGACCTGACCTGACCTGACCTGACCTGACCTGACCTGACCTGACCTGACCTGACCTGACCTGACCTGACCTGACCTGACCTGACCTGACCTGACCTGACCTGACCTGACCTGACCTGACCTGACCTGACCTGACCTGACCTGACCTGACCTGACCTGACCTGACCTGACCTGACCTGACCTGACCTGACCTGACCTGACCTGACCTGACCTGACCTGACCTGACCTGACCTGACCTGACCTGACCTGACCTGACCTGACCTGACCTGACCTGACCTGACCTGACCTGACCTGACCTGACCTGACCTGACCTGACCTGACCTGACCTGACCTGACCTGACCTGACCTGACCTGACCTGACCTGACCTGACCTGACCTGACCTGACCTGACCTGACCTGACCTGACCTGACCTGACCTGACCTGACCTGACCTGACCTGACCTGACCTGACCTGACCTGACCTGACCTGACCTGACCTGACCTGACCTGACCTGACCTGACCTGACCTGACCTGACCTGACCTGACCTGACCTGACCTGACCTGACCTGACCTGACCTGACCTGACCTGACCTGACCTGACCTGACCTGACCTGACCTGACCTGACCTGACCTGACCTGACCTGACCTGACCTGACCTGACCTGACCTGACCTGACCTGACCTGACCTGACCTGACCTGACCTGACCTGACCTGACCTGACCTGACCTGACCTGACCTGACCTGACCTGACCTGACCTGACCTGACCTGACCTGACCTGACCTGACCTGACCTGACCTGACCTGACCTGACCTGACCTGACCTGACCTGACCTGACCTGACCTGACCTGACCTGACCTGACCTGACCTGACCTGACCTGACCTGACCTGACCTGACCTGACCTGACCTGACCTGACCTGACCTGACCTGACCTGACCTGACCTGACCTGACCTGACCTGACCTGACCTGACCTGACCTGACCTGACCTGACCTGACCTGACCTGACCTGACCTGACCTGACCTGACCTGACCTGACCTGACCTGACCTGACCTGACCTGACCTGACCTGACCTGACCTGACCTGACCTGACCTGACCTGACCTGACCTGACCTGACCTGACCTGACCTGACCTGACCTGACCTGACCTGACCTGACCTGACCTGACCTCTTTGATCATGTACAGGAACGTGCCCGTGGAGTTTGTGGATGAGGTGATGGAGCTCGAGCTCTCTACCTGGCTGCCGTGCTAGACCCCAGGTACCGCCACAAGTCTCACAACCTCACCGTTGAGGAGGTGTTGGCTGCAGAGGAGCTGGCTGCTAAGCTGGCAAGCGCAGATGGCAAGGGCAAGGATGCAGCTGGCAATGCAGCGCGCCTAGAGCTCCTAGACACCTGGCTGGAGCCTGACTACGCTGTCGGCATGGGGCTCACGATGGACAGGTTTGCACCGGACCTGACAGTGGACTTAGTGGCCTGGTGGCGCAGGTATGGCAAGAAGCTGCCACACCTACAAGTCGTGGCGCAGCGCGTGCTCAGCATCCCCGCCACCTCAGCTGCCACCGAGCGCTTGTTCAGTGCCTTTAAGTTCATCTGGAGCGACCGGCGCTCTCGCTTGTGCGCATGTGGATCATGTCCTATGTGTTCTTCAACACACGGGTCATGACTCGCAAGGAGCACCACGCATCAGCTGAGGCGCAAGAGGAGTGGGAGAGCTATATGGCAGCCCAGGTAGTGCTTGATGCCCCTCAGCTGTAGCAGCCCAGCCCAGCCCAGCCCAGCCCAGCCCAGCCCAGCCCAGCCCAGCCCAGCCCAGCCCAGCCCAGCCCAGCCCAGCCCAGCCCAGCCCAGCCCAGCCCAGCCCAGCCCAGCCCAGCCCAGCCCAGCCCAGCCCAGCCCAGCCCAGCCCAGCCCAGCCCAGCCCAGCCCAGCCCAGCCCAGCCCAGCCCAGCCCAGCCCAGCCCAGCCCAGCCCAGCCCAGCCCAGCCCAGCCCAGCCCAGCCCAGCCCAGCCCAGCCCAGCCCAGCCCAGCCCAGCCCAGCCCAGCCCAGCCCAGCCCAGCCCAGCCCAGCCCAGCCCAGCCCAGCCCAGCCCAGCCCAGCCCAGCCCAGCCCAGCCCAGCCCAGCCCAGCCCAGCCCAGCCCAGCCCAGCCCAGCCCAGCCCAGCCCAGCCCAGCCCAGCCCAGCCCAGCCCAGCCCAGCCCAGCCCAGCCCAGCCCAGCCCAGCCCAGCCCAGCCCAGCCCAGCCCAGCCCAGCCCAGCCCAGCCCAGCCCAGCCCAGCCCAGCCCAGCCCAGCCCAGCCCAGCCCAGCCCAGCCCAGCCCAGCCCAGCCCAGCCCAGCCCAGCCCAGCCCAGCCCAGCCCAGCCCAGCCCAGCCCAGCCCAGCCCAGCCCAGCCCAGCCCAGCCCAGCCCAGCCCAGCCCAGCCCAGCCCAGCCCAGCCCAGCCCAGCCCAGCCCAGCCCAGCCCAGCCCAGCCCAGCCCAGCCCAGCCCAGCCCAGCCCAGCCCAGCCCAGCCCAGCCCAGCCCAGCCCAGCCCAGCCCAGCCCAGCCCAGCCCAGCCCAGCCCAGCCCAGCCCAGCCCAGCCCAGCCCAGCCCAGCCCAGCCCAGCCCAGCCCAGCCCAGCCCAGCCCAGCCCAGCCCAGCCCAGCCCAGCCCAGCCCAGCCCAGCCCAGCCCAGCCCAGCCCAGCCCAGCCCAGCCCAGCCCAGCCCAGCCCCAGCCCAGTGTGGTGTGGTGTGGTGTTGTGTGTTGTGGTGTGATGTTGATTTGTGTCGACTTGGTGTTGTGGTCACTTGGTGTTGTGGTGTGGTGTTGTGTAATAGATGACTAGTGTTGACTTGTGCAGGTGACTTGTGCCCCGTTGTAGAGGGTCGGTAGGACACTGCAGAGGGTCGGTAGGACCCTCCACAGGGTCAGTAGGACCCTGCACAGGGTCTGTAGGACCTTGCACAAGGTCAGCATTGGTAGGACCTTGTAGAGGGTCGGCATGTCCGTATATCGCGGTTCTGAGTGTCATTAGAGGTTGTCTAAGGATAACTCTCTTAAGTCTCACAGTGTCGGCTGAAGAAAATGAGCCAGTGACGAGAAAAAGGGGCTGTAATTCCTGTGTAATTACATGTAATTACATGTAATTTACATGTAATTACACTGCGTAAGTAAGTAAGTAACTTTGTAATTCTGTAATGCCGCATCACTGATTAGATAAAGTGCAGTACTGCACTATAAGGAGTGGCATTAAAAGAGGGTAACTAAATATTAGTTAATTAATCCACGAATTTCGCTGATTACTACGAGATTTTTCACGATGTTGGTGGGCATGGGCCAATAGTCTCATTCCGAGGCGAACCGTGTACAAAAAACACCCCCTCAAAATCGATAGTTGTGCACTAATTTGCGTGTGTGCGGTGCCCGTTCAAGCTTGGGAAGGCTGTCCCTCGGGCGGCCCCAACATGGGGGTGGTAATGTTCATGCAAATACTCTCTCAAATCTGCACCGTTTTCGATACCGTTTATCACATTGGTATCTGCAAAGCAATGCGCGTCATTTGACCATCAGCGCAAGCCATTGGAGTCTTTGCTCGCGTACTGCCACATGTGCCCGCGAACAAATAACAGCGGCGAGACGGGTATCCTTGGGACGGTGAGCCACATCCCTGTGGCGCCATCTATCTGGCGCAGTGAGCGGGTTGTGCACACATGGAATGTCCGGCAAACACCCATCGCGATGCCTGCCGGGCGTGCAGGGCACCTAGACGGGGTGAATGAAACATATAATCGTACTCGCTTCCGCCGAATACACCATATGGGTCGGCGCACACTAAGGTATCACCGGGTTACACCCCCCCTCCTCCACTGTGTCCTCCACTGTGTTGCACCCGCTGCACCCACAGGAAAATGGCTACGAAATGTTTGTTCTTGACCCCTTGGCGCATTTACT
The DNA here is from genome assembly GCA_030144725.1 of Haematococcus lacustris. Taxonomy (NCBI): domain Eukaryota; kingdom Viridiplantae; phylum Chlorophyta; class Chlorophyceae; order Chlamydomonadales; family Haematococcaceae; genus Haematococcus; species Haematococcus lacustris. The sequence goes on from JASKMD010000017.1 coordinate 6,545,933, forward strand.
AGAACAAACCGCACGTTAAACAGCCCAGGCCTCTATCAGTTTGACATCTTCAAAGTTGCATCATGTTCTCCAAGCAGAACTAGGGCCACGGGGCTGTGGGGTGGCAGTTGAGCTATGAAACTTTGCACGCAGGTGGATGGCATGTAGGGGAGTATAACTCTCAGAGGAGACGAGTCCAGATTCGGTCATGGTGTGGTGTTGGTTGACTGACTGCATGGCCCTGGCCCTGAAATCGGCTAAGGGAGTTGGGGGTCACAGGCCAAAGTGAGCTTATGGCTTATCTGAGTATGAGCGTTTGTTACAATGTCCCAGATGAGCTTAGCCTAGTAAGTAGCATGTTGTAAGTCCAAATGGTCGAGCTGTGGCATTGCCCTCCAGGTATGGGGGGGAGGTGGGCTCATTGCCACATCCTCGCTACCGCTTTCCGATCCGACTGCTGCCGCCGACGCGCATGCTCATGTAGAGCAGCCCACGCGACGCGGGCGGTTTGAAGCGACGACTGCATGCTCCGCAATGGCTCAAATTTGAATCACCAACTTTGATGCTTTGTTGTGCACGGCCTACTGACTGCATTATTATTCTGGATGGGGAAAAGGTAGCTGGCCGGGCTGGCTACATTGTGAGCCAAGTATCATGATATTTGGCGTAGTGAGTGCAGAATTACAGCCGTCCTACTACCAGGGGTCGGTTTCCTGTCATTTTTTGAATGTTGGGGCCGCCTGACTGTCCCGTTGCATCCCAATTTATATACCGCTGGGTGCGGTGGTGAGGTAGCTTAGCCAGTCCGTGCGACCGAAGTCAACGCCTCACCGCCAGCCCCGGTGGTGCTTGATGTGCTCTGGCATCTGCTTGTTCAGCATGCCAACAGCATCACTCAAGCTCATCCTCATGTACATCAGCTCAACTTTAGCCTTGCCTGCTGCTGCTGCCGGCTGGCTGCCTACAGCAGATGATGGCTTTCCATACTGACGCATAGTGAGCATGACGTTGCCATCCGCATCTGGCTGCAACTGTAGCCTGCGCGACTTGCAATGGAGGCATGTGCGATGATGGAGTCCAATGGGCCAATGGAATCAGTGCGGGCTTCAGGTTCCTGCAAGCCATGATGACTTCATACATCTGAGCTGTGACCTGGTCGATGGCTAGTAAACTCTGCCCGGAGCGGTAGGAGGCTGCCTTCCCCTCCACATGAATCTCCACCCATCCAGTGCTGCCAGCTGGCGCAAACTTCACGCAACACGCACAGCGGGCAGCATCGCCCCCCTTCCATTTGTAGGGGTGAGTTTTGGAGGACAAGCCCATGCTTGCATGCATGTGCACATGCCAACTTGTGAAACCCCTCTTGGGACAACTCAGGATGAGTTGAGACTTGCCACTGCTGTGCTCCTACTGGTCTCCTCCTAGTTTCATAGCCCCTGGGCCATCGCACATTGGTCACGATGTTGGACATGAAGTCGGGCTCCTCGCACATCGCGCACTATCCATCGCGCTAAACAGGGACTCACAGGTACTGGGTCAGCGTACATCAAGTCCGCAGGCTCGGTGGGTCGGATACCCGGCAACATGCCCGACCAGCTCAGCGTGTGGCTGAGCGCAGCCGCTTTCCGACGCTTAAAACCGCGTATAAACCCGTGCAGAAATGAGTCCTGAAAAGCAGTTGTCCCTTACCGTTAGGGGGGTTGGTGGTTCTCCCCACGGTTTCGGTCAGCTGTGACACGCCTGATAAAATGTTCGCATGGGTCAGTTTGGGTCACACAGGCCACCCCAGGACATCGCGTTTGCACCATCCCGCTCTATAGCTCAAGCCGTGTCTGTGTCGCTGGCCTCTAGTACGGCCGCGATGGTGGTGGGCGAACATGTTCCCTCGCGGATGAGCTTATAATAGTGGTCTCTATCACTAGGCATCGCACAAATTGTTCCAGCGACGTCCAGTCGAGCGCAACAGGAGCCGGAGGTGCATCTATAGTCCTAGTTTGCTCAGGTACGTGGCGTAATACCAATAAACGCGACATGCCCCATGCCTCGACTGACCAGAATTCGGTGTTCCTGTGACTGGCGCCAGGCACTAGCAAGGGCTCCATCCGCGACCGTTGGCACACACATGTGTCCGTGGCAAACCCATCTACACAACAGGTAAGGTTGCTGCAACATGCAAGTGGGGTGTGAGTGACAACTTCACAACAAGCCCATGGCACGCCCAGCCATGCCACAGCCATGTTTACTGATGAAATGGTATGCCACTTTGCTAGTGGCCTGCTTGCACCCAAATGAAACTACAGCCCAAGTTTCATTTGGCGTTGACGATGCGTACAACACTAACATGGGTATGTAACCCCCAAAGCTCATGTCCTCTCACTACCACCATGTGCCATCCTATTCGGCTGCAGGAAGGCATGCCGAGGTGTCTCCGTTGAGGTGTGTGATGGCAAGCATGGGTCTAGTTGGTGACAGGTGACATGTGCACCGCCAGAGCAGGGGGCTGGGCTGGCGCATGTGGCTGCAGATCCTCCCCGGCGTCCACCCACCATCCTGGCAGCTGGCAGCAGCAAGGGGCAGGGAGGGGCAGGGCTGCAGGGGCAGGGGGCTGGGCTAGCGCATGTGGCTGCAACTGCCGCACAACGCCCGGTGTCCGGCAGCAGCGAGGGGCCCGCCACACAATCACGGTTAAGGGTTAGTGGCCATGCATCATATGTTTGTTTGTTCACATGTTCCTATACACCTCCTTGTTGCAGGGTGCATGCCCCATGGTGCATGCTATTTTTGTGTGTTTCTTGCAGGATTCAAGGGCACAAACGCACGGCCTACAACTTGCTGGGCAGGGGGCGACACCAAAGCTGAGCGACAGGTTGGTACTTACAAAGCTCCTCAATGAAATGCTTGTACGACAGCAGGTAGAGAACGGCTACCACAAACAACAACTTCAGCCCTCAACCCTGCCTCGATCTTGCTCGTCATGCAGGACCCTTCTTCCTCTGCTACACAGCCTTACCAATGAACCAATGTCACCTTTAAACCGCCAAGCTTCATGGTAAGGTACCTCAACATCAGCATCAACAATCGCTCACATGCACTGACATGCACTAGCTCTCACTTGCACTCAAGTCAGATGCCCCCTTTGTTGTGCGTGCAGCATTCTATCGGTCAACGGGCGGCTGTGGCAATCCAATGACACATGGGCACGTGACTCATCTCGTGTAGACAGCTTGCCTCCAGATGCTCAGGCCTTCCTAGCATCCCATGGCCAGAAGCAACCGTGGGCAGCTCATAGTCTCCCTTACCTACCGGCTGTCCGCTTGCCGCCCACCTTTCACCACCTCCCAGCACTGAACCAACACCCCACTCAACTCCTCCTCCTCCAAGCATTCTCCTCCTCCACTCCGCCCCCCCCCCCTGCAGCCTCACTTTGCCCCACTGCTATCGCATCTGCCGCTGCCGCTGCCACCTTCTCCACCCTCTGCGCCTCTACTAGCCCTGGTGAAGTCAAACGTGGATGAGGCAGCAGAGGCACTGCGGCGGCAGGTGCGCCACCTGCGATTGCAGCTAACAAGGCAGCGGTCCACCTCTGTGATCATGCCAACAAGCAAGCATGCAACCATTGCCAAGCTTGCCGTAAAAAAAACCAGCTGAAAGAGTTGTGGGCTGTGGTGGGCAATGGGCAGCCCACCGTGAAGCCAGTGCGGAACATGCACATAGCTGACTGGTTGGATGCTCTGGCGGTGCACATGTCACCTGTCACCAACTAGACCCATGCTTGCCATCACACACCTCAACGGAGACACCTCGGCATGCCTTCCTGCAGCCGAATAGGATGGCACATGGTGGTAGTGAGAGGACATGAGCTTTGGGGGTTACATACCCATGTTAGTGTTGTACGCATCGTCAGCGCCAAATGAAACTTGGGCTGTAGTTTCATTTGGGTGCAAGCAGGCCACTAGCTAAGTGGCATACCATTTCATTAGTAAACATGGCTGTGGCATGGCTGGGCGTGCCATGGGCTTGTTGTGAAGTTGTCACTCACACCTCACTTGCATGTTGTAGCAACCTTACCTATTGTGTAAATGTGTTTGCTACGGACACATGTGTGTGACAATGGTCGCGGATGGAGCCCTGGCTAGTGCGCCAGTCACAGGAACACCGGATTCCGGTCAGTCGAGGCATGGGGCATGCCGCTTTTGATGGTGCTACGCCACTTACTAGATACAACTAGGACTGTAGATGCACCTCCCGCCACCGTCGCGCTCGACTGGACCGTCACGTGATGCTGCACGGTGCTGCGATAGGCATTCTGACCCGTACGACCTTACAACAGCTAGCACCCAATAGCAAGCTTGCGTCTCAAGCACATTTGATGTGGAGGGCGCCATAGGCTTCAGGCCAGGCACAACCATTAGCAGGATACAGCGCAAAAGGACGATTGCAATGCAGCATGCGCAACTGCTTTCCGTGGCCTATGGGCTCCGTTCGTCAAAATTTGAAATTTCCTCAGGGCGTGTCACAGCTGAGTTTCGGCCTGGCCAAAAGCCGAAAAGTGCGGGGAGGGGAGTGAGCGCAGAAAGCCACGGGAACCGCAGGCTGCGGGCTACAGGCGTGGGCCAAGCGGCTGGTGAGGTCGCGGGGTCGAGAAGCTCTCTAAACAGCGGGGCCGAAAATCCAAGGTGTGTCGCATGGGGAGTCTCGTCGTGTAGCAAGTTGCGCAGCAAGACGGGTGAGGATGAAGCGTGTAGTATTGCGGGATGCTGAAAGCTAGTCTTGAGCTGACTGGTTGACTGGTCCGCAGGTCCGCGAAGAGGTCGACGAAAAGCTGAGGTGCAGCAGCGCTGACTGACTGCTTGACAGTCTCTTAGTGCTAGGCAGGAGCAGCTGTGCTACAAAGAGGAGCAGCTGTGCTGTAGAGAGGAGCAGCTGTGGTGCTGGGCAGGAGCAGGTGTGCTATAGAGCAGAACAGCTGTGGTGCTGGGCAGGAGCAGGTGTGCTATAGAGCAGAGCAGCTGTGGTGCTGGGCATGACTGCTACATAGCAACTGTAAGGCTAGGTAATGGCAGCAGTATGGCTGCTGGGCAATGGTGTTGACCATGACTGTCAAGCATAGACAGCCCCTTACATGTGTTTCCTCTTCATTTTTATCCAACATTTGTATCCAACATTTTTATCCAACATTTATCCATCTTCATTTTTATCCAACATTTGTAAGCAACTGGAACAAGTGTCTGCATTTGATGTCTCCAACACGTATCTGCATCTTAATTAGACTTGCGTACTGCCATTCAACGGCAGCTCTGCCCTTCCCCGTATCGTTGTCAACCAATCCATGTAAACCATGCAAACAACCCAGTCACAATCAACAGCTGATCCACAGACTGATGGCATGTCGCTCACTTCCTGCCCTCCAGCTTGTTGGCAATGGCAGCATACATGTTGTACACACCCTGGATAGCCCCCCCCCCCACATGCCCATGCTCATGCCAATAGCTTGGTGATTTGAGCGGCCTCCACCCCTGGGTGCTGTGCCTCCATCCCAGCCCTCTTCATTGCGCCATAGAGAGCATACCCACACATGCCCTGTTGGCCTCCCTTGGAAGTGCTGATAGGTAGGGACAAGGCTGCAGCCAGCTGCACCAGCACACCTTCCTCCACCCCACCCACCACCTGCTTGTAGGCCTGACCCTGACTGCTGCCACAAACAGCACCTGCCTGATGCTGGAGCTGTGTGATCAATGTGTCAGCACAGGCTGCCACATCCAAGCCCAGCTCCTCACACTGGAGCTCACCAAACAGGATCCTCTTGGCAGACTGAGCATTGGGGCTGTGGAGGCCCTGCTCCTGTCGCCCCCTCTTAAACAGCCGCAAAGGAGTGGGGACACTCTCCACTGGGCGGTCCATCAGAGCCATGGCCTCTGCTGCTGTCATGCCTGGCTTCTTCTTCATTTCCCTGGCAGCTTGATAGTGCTTGGGGAACTTGTCTTGCAGCCACTTTCGAAGCCCAGACCAGCGTCTTTGAAACCTGGCCTTGTTGGATCCCTGAGACTGGGAAGCTGCAGTCCTGAAGTCCTTGTCAGCAAGCTGTTGCAGCTCTTTGGCCGTCAGACCCTCCAACTCCCTCACCATCTTTATGGTGAAGACGCAGTCCTTGAGGTACTCGACCTGGTCAGAGTAGTTCTTGTCGCCGCCCCTGTGTGGCCTTCCCTGCTCTGCCTCGAGGCCACACACCGTCTTTCAGCTTGGCCAACACCTGGTCACGGCACTGCTCCCCAAAGTCAGAGTCACCCATCTTCTCTGCCAGGCACCTGGCAGCAGCAGCAGCAGCAGCAGCAGCAACATCAGCCACATGAATCCAGTACTGCCTCATCCACTTTGGTCCACAGGGGCAGCGCAGGGCAGGCTGGGCTGGGCAGGCTGGACTGGGCTGCAGGCTGGACAGCAGGGCGTGCAGGCTGGGTAGCAGGGCATGCAGGGATGTGGAGCAGGTGCCCAGCTCTAGGGCAGCACCGTCCATGCCGTCATAGGGCAGCACTTGACCTCAGCAACACAGCAGTACACCTGGCTGCCCTTGCAGCGCTCCCGACCAGGTGCCTACTGCCTCAGGACTCTGGAGGGAGTGCGGAGGTCAGTCAGGGTCCGTAAGGCTGCCACAGTGGGGGTGTTCATGAGTGTGATCTAGATGAGCATGGGTGCATGGGTGCATGAGTGGGTCAGGGAGGCAGGATACAAGGAGGGGTGGGAGGTCCTGAAGGGCCTGAGGAGCATCAGGGGTTCATGCCTTAGTGGGTCAGGCAGTCAGGCAGTCAGGCAGTCAAGCAGTCAGGTAGGGGGAGGCGTTGCTCACCTGAACATACGCGCCCCTCCCGGCACCACAGACTGGCAGAACATGGAGCGCTCGTCCTTGCACACCTTCATCAGGCCTGGCTGCAGCTCCACACTCTCAGCCTCCTGTGCAGAGTCCAGGATGCCCACACTGGCCAGGAGCATCACATGGCTGCTGGCCGCACAGCACACACCCCAAGCCTGGCTCCCAAGCAACCCTGGTAGGATAGGGAGCAGGCAGCCATGGGCGTTGCTGACCTACTGATGAGGGAGGTGGCCTGCCAGCCATGGCCTCAGCCCAGCCTGCTGCCTTCCTACATAGAGGAAGAAGAAGAAGAAGAGGAGGAAGACTGCAGCAGAGCACCACCTATTCTGCCTGGGACACTGGAAGCCTGAGGTAGCTGTGCCCCAGGCAGGACTGCGGCTGCAGCACCGCGGCCAGTACTGGAATTGGACGCCTGAGGTAGCTGACCAGCACCTATTCTGTCTGGGACAAAGCCTGCCCTCTCCACCGCCTTCCTACCACTAGTCCGTATGCATGTATGGGAGCAGCACCACCAGCAGCAGCAGCCCAGGCACCACGCTCCTCCTCCCAGCACCCCGGCATCCCATGCTTTGCGGGACCCCACTAGACGTGGTTGACAGTTGAGGCAGGCCCTAGACCCTGCGCTGCGTCTCACCAGCTCCTCCAGCAGCAGCTCCTCCTTGCGGCAGTCCTCACTCAGCTGGTTGTGGTGTGCACGCAGGCACTGGTGCACACGCCCCTCACCTGCATAGTGGTGGTGGTTACAATGGTGGGAGCCACAGCCCAAGAGAGGGGGTGGGGGCGGGAGTGGGGGCAGGGGTAGGGGCAGGGGCAGGGGGGAGATGGGGGCGATACCATTCCTCCTCTGTTCGGCCCCCTCCACTCCCCTCATTCCCTATCCCTGACTTGCCCACCCCCCGCCCCTTCTCCTGCCGCCCCCCTACCCCCTCACCTGGCTCCACCTCGCCGCACAGTCTGTCCACATCAGCCCGGCAGGCCAGGGCCAGGATCACGTCGTTCCTGCACAGTCGCACGCCACCACCTGCCGACCCATCATTCCACTACAAGGGGGGTGCAGCACCACACTGCCACCACAGCAGGGCATCAGGGGTGCTGGCTGCGTGGACCAGGCACGGGGTTAGGAGGCAGGTAGCACGCATCAAGCATGCAGCAGCAGCAGCAGCAGCTTCAGCTTCCACCACCCCTATGCTCAGCACCATCTGCCACCCCTGCACTCGCCACAAACTCCAGACCGCAAGCACGTATGAAAAGGGAGATGGCCCGCAATGCTCCAGCCGCCATCCGTGACGCTTGACGACACCGCCATGCCCACCGCCAGCCACCCTGTCATCACACTGCCCCTCACCCTGCCTCCACGCACTGCCTCTCCCTGGACGCCCCAGGCTGTGGCCAGTCACGGCACCCCTGGCCCCACCCATGCATCACCTAGGCGTGTCCAACCTTTGTTCTTACTGTGGAAGCGTGCTGCCAGTGCGGGGACCTGCACCTCCCCCTGTGTGCGATGATAGGGCTAGGTGGGATGGGGTCAGCCCCAGATTGTGGGGGCAGTCAGTCTACAGTGCCCGCGTCAAGCGAGCTGGATGTGTTGAGTCTTGCACCACACACCACACCATACCCACAGCACCCATGCGGGAAAAACTTGACACGATCAGTCTAGTACAGCCGGTATGCAGTGTTTGTGGGTGTGGCAGCAACGCCAACAGGCGGGTGCCATGTGGTGATGATGAGGATGGCATACACCAAAGGTTGGAGCTCCTGCACTAAGGATGAGAGTGTGCACAATGCGCTACCAGCTGCTAGTGGCTAGTGTCTCCCTGCACAGCAGCCCCTCGAGGTCAGCCCTCAGACTCAGCCCCTCCAGGTATGGTGCTCTTGGCCAGTGTGGGCATCCTGGACTCTGCACAGGATACCGCTCCACCAGTGCGCTCCACCAGTGGCCTGTGTCCCATGTCAATGCAGCCGCTCAGGTTCAGCCCCTCAGGATCAGCCCCTCAGCCCCACCTGTAATCTGACACCTCCATCTTGGCAAAGTAGAGCACCTCCTGCTGGCAGGCTGGGCTGGTGAGGGAGGCGCGCTGCTCAATCAGGCAACGCAGCACTCTGCCCCCGCACACCTGCAGCCAGCCACAGCCAGCCAGCCAGCCAGCCAGCCAGCCAGCCAGCCAGCCAGCCAGTCAGTCATCCAGCCAGCCAGCCAGTCATCCAGCCAGCCAGCCAGCCAGCCAGCCAGCCAGCCAGCCAGCCAGCCAGCCAGCCAGCCAGCCAGTCAGCCAGCCAGCCAGCCAGTCAGGCAAGCAGGCAAGCAGGCAGTGCAGCTGTGCTTGTGCTGGGCAGGAGGACCCACAGAGAGGGCGTCACTTCCCCGCCTACTCTGATTTAGGTTGTTGCACTGCACCAGCAATGTTTCAGCGCATGCCGTGTGGTCCTGCCAAAGATTTGGTGTCCACCCACTGCCCTCAAAGAAGGAGTCAGGTGGCCGGGCTGCAGCAGGCAGTCCAGACCTGGCTAGCCAGCCCTGAGCCCCTGGCTCCTTAACCAGTTAGAACGAGGACAATCAGACCAGCTGCTGCGAGCCTGATCAGGAGGGTGCATCAGGTCAGCTAGCTCTACTAGCAGCACGACTCTTTCATAGCATGGACAGCGATGTGAAGTCCATGCTCATGTGGGCTCACCTCGCCATCCTGTGCTTGGCACTGGCCTGGGCACAGCTGACTGATGTCCTTGACGCAGGCTGTGGCCAGTCGCGCATTGAGGCGGTAGTCTGAGGTTGCCTCCTGCTCGAACAGCTGCACCTGCACACAGCGAGTGGCATGTGACGAAGACCATGACGATGATGACGATGACACCAAGCAGGCTTGTAAGCGCATTAATGCAACATGTGCCACTGGGCAAGGGCTCAGAGCAGTCATGTTCACCCGTAAGCACATGCGCGTGAGCACACCGCATGCCTAGAGCTGATTTGAGGGTTTCATCTAGTGCCTGCTGGTGCTGGTAGTTGTGCTGGTCCTGCTGGTTGTGCTGGTGGTTGTGCTGGTACTGCTGGTTGTGCTGGTACTGCTGGTGCTGTGAAGTCATTGGCGACTTAGGCCCAGGAGCTGCAGGTTGCAAGGCATGAGGCCCCCCTCACCTCCTCCCTGCAGGCCTTGCTGAAAACCTGCTGGTGCTTGTTCTGCTGCAAGCACCGGATCATCTGGGCGTCACCATGCGCCACGTCCTTGCAGAAGCGCGACATCTCAGCTGTGCAGGCCTTTTTCATGGGGTACTGGAAGTCTATGTTGGAGCTGAAGCGCACCTGCAGGCCAGGACAGGACAGCTGCCTCAAGGCTCAGGGCTCAGCCCCTGCCCCTGCCCCTGCCCCTGCCGCTGCTGCTGCCCCTGCCACTGACCCGGCCGCACCTGTAGGCCAGGCCAGGACAACAGCCTCAGGGCTCAGGTTCAGGCCAGCAGCCTAGACAGCCCTGCTGCTAGCCTGGACCTGAGTGCTGCAGACAGTCTGCAGCCAAGACAGTCTGCAGCCAAGACAGTCTGCAGCCAAGACAGTCTGCAGCCAAGACAGTCTGCAGCCAAGACAGTCTGCAGCCAAGACAATCTGCTTCCAAGACAGTCTGCAGCCAAGACAGTCTGCAGCCAAGACAGTCTGCAGCCAAGACAGTCTGCAGCCAAGACAGTCTGCAGCCAAGACAGTCTGCAGCCAAGACAGTCTGCAGCCAAGACAGTCTGCAGCCAAGACAGTCTGCAGCCAAGACAGTCTGCAGCCAAGACAGTCTGCAGCCAAGACAGTCTGCAGCCAAGACAGTCTGCAGCCAAGACAGTCTGCAGCCAAGACAGTCTGCAGCCAAGACAGTCTGCAGCCAAGACAGTCTGCAGCCAAGACAGTCTGCAGCCAAGACAGTCTGCAGCCAAGACAGTCTGCAGCCAAGACAGTCTGCAGCCAAGACAGTCTGCAGCCAAGACAGTCTGCAGCCAAGACAGTCTGCAGGGCTCAGGTCCAGGTCTGCAGCCTTGGGGCTCATGGCGGGTGGACGAGGCAGTGAGGGTGCCGTGGCCACCACCATCATCATCACCAGCAGGGAAGGGGCATCAGCTTCGTCAGGCCCTTCCCCTTCCCCTGCCCCCGCCCTTGCTCCTGCCCCTGGCCACAGCAGCCACCCACCTCCTCACCAAACAGCACGGCCTTGCAGTGTGCGCTGAGCCTGCCCCGCGCTTCCATGAGGCAGCGAATGACTCTGGCTGACCCAGGCGGCACGTTGGCGCAGTAGGCCTGGCGGTCAGCGCTGCAGGCCGTGGCCAGCGAGGGATTGAACCGGATGTCTTCTGCTGCCAGCTCCTGGTACTTCAACACCTGCCACCAGCAATGGTAGCTAACATAAGGTTGTGGTGGAGCCTGTATATCTGCCCAGCTGCCAACCTGCCCACTTGCACTGCCTGCCTGCCACTCACCTGCCTACCTCATGGCCTACCTCATGGCCTACCTCATGGCCTCCCAGCCTCCTCACCTGCCAGCCTGCTTGCTTACCAGCCTGCATGCCACTCCAATCCCATGTGCCCACCGGCCTGCCCTGCCCACATTCAAAGATTTGCAAAGATCAACTATAAGAAGAGTGAGGGGATGAGGGGAATCCCACCTATATAAAGAGTGAGAGAATGAGGAATTTTTCACAGGGGGGAGGTTCCTGACATCCTGACCTCAACACCCCTGCACCCTCCCCTGCCGTCCAGTCTGCACCCCTACCCTGGAGCCATGCCACCCCAATCCCTGCCGCCGCCCCTCCCCTGCTCTTGCCAGTTGCCTCCCAGGGATGTCGCAAACACTGCCAAGGAGCCCCACTCCCCGTTCCTGGTGTCAGGCCACCTGGCGCCATGCCCCTGCGCCCTGCCCCGCTGCGTCCTCACCTGCTTCCTGCAGGCCTCGACCTGGATGTCGTGGAGGAAGTCCTGCAGGCAGTTGACCACGCTAGCCTCATCCAGCTCGTCCTGGTGCATGTCGGGGGCGGAGCAGGTGGTCATGATGTCCAGCTCACACGACTTGCGCAGCCGGTTGTCCAGCCTGGCGCCATGCAGGGGGCAGGAGGGGTGGGGTGGGGTGGGGTGGGGTGGGGTGGGGTGGGGTGGGGTGGGGTGGGGTGGGGTGGGGTGGGGTGGGGTGGGGTGGGGTGGGGTGGGGTGGGGTGGGGTGGGGTGGGGTGGGGTGGGGTGGGGTGGGGTGGGGTGGGGTGGGGTGGGGTGGGGTGGGGTGGGGTGGGGTGGGGTGGGGTGGGGTGGGGTGGGGTGGGGTGGGGTGGGGTGGGGTGGGGTGGGGCAGCATTGGTGTAAGGAGGATACAGGGGAGAGGGGAGGGAAGGGCGACACCTTGAGCACCATGAGACAAGTCTGACCCAGACTTCCTGCTGGCGCTGTTGCTGCTGGCTGTTGGCAGATGAGCCTGGGGCAGGCCATGCAAAACAGTGTATGACCCACCAGCCTGTTTTGCTAAACCTGCCCGACTTGATCTGGTCTGGTCTGGCCTGTTCTGTTGTGTATTGCCCTGGCTCAACCTGCTCTGATGCAACCCGTTGTGCATGCTGCCCCAGCCTCTCACTTCAGGTCGCGGACTCGGTGAGCAATCATGTCATCCACCTCTGCCTTGCAGGCGGGGTCAAAGCCGGCCTCGTTGCGGTGCTGCTCCAGGCAGTCCTTCACCCGGGCAGCGCCTGCACAGCCAAGGGGCTCACCTGCTGCTGCTGCTGCTGCTGCTGCTGCTGCTACTTTCCACCCATCTCACTCAACGTCTAGGGCTCCCAGCAGTAGTGGCGGTGGCAAGCACAGGGGTAGGCATGGGCACGGTAACAGCAGCCAGGATGACAGTGGGAGGAATAAGCACAGCAGCTGCACCTGACCCGGAATCAGGCGTGGCCCAGACATCAGTGCAGGCGGCTGGCCTAGCAGGCAGTATGTAGTGGTTGTGGACCATGAGGCCTGGAGTGCCTGCTTTGAGCGGGCCTGGTGCTATGCAGCAATCTGTAGTCCTCAAGCACTGCAGCAACAGCGGCGGGATTAGATCGGGCCGCATCAGGCAATGGCCATGTGATGGTGATGATGTTGAGGCAAAGCTGGTGAAGCAGAGGGGCGCAGTGTCAGCAGCAGGTGTCAATGCAGGCTGCAGCAGAAGGCGACAGTGGGAGCAACAGGTCCAGCAGCAGAGGCCACAGTCTTAGTGCCAGTATCTGCAAAAAGGCACAGCATGCAAGGGGGTGCCAGGGCCTCACCGGGCTCGACATTGGCACAGAACCGTTTCTTGGCCTTCAGGCAGGTTTTGTACAGTCGCACGCTCAAACGTATGTCGTCTGCAGCGGCAGGAGCAGGGCTGAGGTTAGGGAGGCTGACCGGGGCCTGGGCCAGGGCCTGGGCCAGGGCCAGGGCCTGGGCCAGGGCCACTGCCAAGGTGTGTCAGCTATGCGCCTAGTGGAGTCAGGTCAGTCTCACCTGCATTCTCCATCTCCTGCCTGAACAGCTGCTCCTCACATGGCCATGACAGCTGGAGCTGGTGGTCCCTCTGTGGGCACACAGTGCAGGCAGCAGACAGCACTCTGGACCCAACCCAGTCCTAGGCCACATACACAGCTGACGATGATGTGCCTGCCGATGAGGTGCATGGAATCCTGCGCAGCTGACACTTTTGAGCATGCCAACTATGCTGTACTGTGTGGGTGGCGTCAGCGGCAGGGACAGCATCATGGTGGTAGTACAGCAGTGGCGTCGTGCCCAGGCCCCAAAACATGGATGCATGGTATTGTTCATGGCACCGCTGCTCATCAACAAAACATACCCTGCGGCGATGCAGGCCTGACAAGCAGCATCGAGGGCTGGGTACCCTGCGGGGGAGCTGGCTGACAGGTTGCGCCCTGCTGGCTGCTCACCAGGCAGGCTTGCACCCGGCCACCCCCAAGCTTGACGTCACTGCACAGCTTGGTGGCATCATCTTTGCAGGCTTCGTACCTGCAGGCCAGCGGGCATTCCTGCTGACAGGGTGCCAACAGAGGTGCCAGCCCGTGCGTGTGGGCAGCAGCCAAGCGGTCTGCATCAGCAGCGAGGGGCTTTGTGCCCGCTTGCAGCTGACATGCTGGCGCTGGAGCTGCTCGCGGGCTGGGGTCACAGTGGGCAGGAAGTGCCTAAGCAAACAGCCCACCTGGCAGCACATCAGCACGACTTGGTCTGCCATGTTTTCCTGCACTCGCGCTGCACCCTCCACACCCTCCACACCCTACACAGCTGCACACAGCTGCACCCTCCAGCCTCCTAGCCCTATCACGTCAGGCTGCATGCCCATGGTAGCTTCCTACCCTTCCAGTTCTGCTTCACACTCGTCACACCGGAGACCAGCCCAGCCCCATCACACCATGATGCATGACGTCATGATTCCCAACAGTGTAATCACTTCTGCCGTCATAACATATCCTGAGCACCACCCTCGGCACCGCTGGCCCCCAGGCAGAGCGCTTCAGGCCAGGTAAGCATGCACCAGGGGTGCTGGCAGGGTGGCCGGCCCTGCGGGCTCCAGGGTTTCAAACCTCACTCAAGTGAAGCTGCACAGTGTGATGTACGCTTGGAGGCCCGCAGGCAGTGGGTGCCTTAGGTAGCGCCTTCACAGTCTGTGGCCAGCGGGACTTACAGAGCAGCGTCAGCCCGGTAGTCTTCGGCCGCATCCTTTTGGATGGCAAAGACCTGGCGCTTGCATGCTGGTGCTAGCAGGTCCTTCACGTCCCTGGGATGGACAGCAGCCAGCATCATCCATGGTGCACACCTTGCCCTCAGGAGCAGTGTCAGAGACATCCCAGGGGAGGGCGAGCAACCAGCAGCAAAGGACATGCCTAGGGTGGGCAAAAGCAAAGGGACAGGGATGCCTAGGATTGGCCAGAACAGCAGCTGGCAACTAGGAAAGCGTTAACTACTTCTGTACATGTGTGTGTGTGTGTACTGTATCCGTAGGTCAGTTAGGTGGACCATAAGTGCTTCAGAGCTTTTTGAGATGCGGGTTATAGCAGGGCATGTAAAGCAGGGTCAGCTCAAGGGTCAGACCATGCTGCTGGGTCACCACTGGCGCCTCACCTGAGGCACGTGATGACCTGGCCAGCCCTGTACCCAAAGAACCAGGTTATGTTGCAGTGCTGCTCGACATCCACCTTGCATGCCCGGGCTGCATGGTGAGACAAGCAGGTCACACCCCGTCATACCAATGTTGTTTAACAGGGCTGCAGTGCATCATCCTGCTCTGCTGCTATGGCTGTATCAGCTACTGGCTGCCTGGCTTGAGACCTTCACCAGACAAGGCCTCCACTGTACAGCATAGACACGAGCTGTGATGCCTCGCAGCCAATCTAGGCTGATGACTCATGCAGCAAACTGCTGCTACAGCTGCTGACTGCTTGCATGCCTCCTCAAGCTGCATACTGCCTGAGCTGCTGGTGCTGCATGCTCCTGGTGCTGGAGGTGCTGGTGCTGCATGCTCCTGGTGCTGGAGGTGCTGGTGCTGCATGCTCCTGGTGCTGGAGGTGCTGGTGCTGCAGGGCTGCATGTACCTAGTGGTACGTTCAGGTTGATGTTGGTGCTCCGCTGAATTTTGAACTGGTACACATCCTCTCGGCATGCGTCTGACACACTGCCCTCACCTGCAGCCACTGGCCACACAGCACACCATGCATTAACAACAGCTGCCTTGCATTGTGCTCTGTGCTTGCCACCAGCCCATGTCACACATCACACCATCGCACCATGCTCAGCGCTGTGCAAAACATTACAAAACATATTCTACATGCATGTCTGTCTTTAGTGCAATTTCCATTGCAGTTGTGCCCATGCTCAAGGACTGTGTGGGCGTGGCGCTGCATGAACTGCTCCATTGACGCTGCATGGTGGTACTGGACTTTCATTAAGGAGGAGAAATGCAGCTACTCTCAGCTAGAAGCACTCTGCAGCTGTGCAACAGACTACACGTGTTCTGACCTTGGACAGCGAGTGCAAAGGTAAAACCCGTACCTCCTGTTCAAAAGGATAGTGCTGCCTGTGCTCCTGTCCTGGTGCTGAAAGGGAATGTTGACTGCTACATTCATTTAGTGCCCCTCCCAGCACTGTTGACCCTTATGTGCTAAGTCATTACAATGGGCCACAGCTGCTGTGCGCATGCCACGTCATCACCCCATGAAACAGTCCCTGCCACATGCCTCCGGATAGTGCCCAGCAGAACTTGTGCAACTCGCCTGATGCTGAGCTGTCAGTCTCAGACTCTGCAATCTGGTCGCTGAGGCAGTCCGCCAGCCTTCCCTCCCCAGCGTTGACATCTGAGCAGTAAAGCTTGGCCTCAGGTTCGCAGTTACCTGTCACACAGAGCACATGAAGTAAAGCTGGGGCATGAGTGAATTCTGGAGGGGGATATGCACCCAGTATCCCTATCCACACCAGCAGAGTCAATGTCGTCGATGTTGTTGATGAGCTCAGCCTCTGCGACAGGCGGGAGAGCATGGGCTGGGAGTCATGCACACAAGGTGTGAAAGCTGAATGATCTCGAAGCTGTCACCTGGTGCTAGGGCAGTTTCCTTGTTCAGCTTATGGGCTGATGGCTGCTGGGGCACTAGCGCGGTCTGTTGTCCAGCAACGATAGCGAGGCACAGCACGACAACCAGCGCGGCGACGCGCCCTACGCACAGCATCCTTACTCGCTGTTGAGGCGTGAGGGAAGGCCTGAGAGCCTCTTCTACCGTACTGCTGAGTATACGAAATTTGTTATTATTTTGGAGTACCGTACTATCCCTTTTGATTCCCGAGGCCTCGGAAACTATAATAAAAGTATCATTCCCGAGCCATATTTTTCATTGTTCCAAATTCCCCGATGGCCAAAGTACGTCTAAAGTTAGTTTTGAGAACGTCTTCGTGCATAGAAATAATCAAGCCTCCCATTAATCTCACATCAAAATCATATGATCCACATAGTCTACTGTCGTGGCCTCTCTTCTAGTGGCCTTATCACCTGACCACGTCACATGGGGCACTGGCAGTGGCGGCATATCTTATCATCTGCCTTGGAGCATTCAGACTTGCGTACTCCTTGGCCGGCTGACCGTGTATGACCAGTCGCCTCCCCCCTTGACATGGTTGCCAGCCTGGTTGCCACCCTTGCCTGTCCTGTGACCTCAGCCTTTGCCCCAGCCTGGCCCACCTCCCTCGACCTTGCCCTGGGCATAGCAGCCATCCTGGTTGCCACCCCGGCCTGGCCCGCCGCACTAGCCTTTGCCCCAGCTTGGCCCGCCTCCCCCTTGCAAGGTGGGCTGAATCCTAGCAGGTTGCCACCAGTTTTCATACGCCTTGCCGGTGCGTGCGAGAGGAGGAGGTGTGCTGGGCGATGCGGCAAGATTGAGGCGTGGAGAAGGCCCAAAGTTAGTGGTCCCAGGTAGTCGCTTCTCAATCATTGCCGCTTGACGATCAAGAGACATTTGGAAGCGTTGTTCATCGTGCATAAGGAGCTCGCGGTGCAGATTATCAGCTGCGTCGGCGGCACTGATGCCCCGGACCACAAACTGGTCCATTGCTGGCACTTTCGTCAAGGTCAACTTATTGTTTGACTACTTCCCGAAAGACCAGAGAAATACATTGTTTAATCATTCCCGGTTTCCCGAAGGACAAAAAACGATTCGGGATAGGGAATCAAAAGGGAGAGTACGGTAGCATGAGGGTTCAAAGGGAGCCCTGGGTAGCCTCCCTGCCTTGACTCAGGCTTGAGACGTGAACATCATAGCAGCAGCACTCGTGCCTAACTATCAGCCAGCCCCTTGCCCTAGTGCTGACGCTGGACGCGGATGCACTGGGATGCATGCCCCAATCCATAATATAGGGTTTAGAGGTTTGAAGATGCTGCTCGACGTATAAAGCTTGTCGCGAAAAGACGATTGAGCTCATTTTGGGCTCATCTTCCCCACTTTTACCCCGCAAAGCACGACTAGCTACGCCGCAAGCCTATTCACAGCTCGATCTCACCTCGAAACTGCCTACGGTGCACGGACACGGCGTCGCCAAAAAGGAGTTGTGCACCAGGTGGCGTTCATTGCTGCGAGCGGCATCTTCAAGGCACTGCCTGCCCCGCGCTCCAGCGCGCATGCTTGTCCAATGCTAACCTCAAGCGTGCGCTATTTGCTGCAGGCTCTGTCTCACATCCACAGGAGTAGGCTGGCCACAATGGTGCCCAGACCACACACAACGGACCTTACAAAACCTGCAATGTCCGCCTTCATGAGTCCTGCCATAGCAGACAATGGCCCACGTACCGCCCCAACAGCTGTAGGTGGCTCCACAGCTGCACCTCACTCCACGGACAGCTCTGGCACGCACTGGCGACAGCAGCGATGATGAAGCAGGCAGTATAACTAGAGTCAGGAACTACATACCATCATTGCATAGTTACATCTCAACACATCATCTGCTTAGAAATCACATGCCCTGGTTATTGCAGAGATTATCCAGGGCCATACGAGTGGCATGTGGCATGTGGCGTTGTGGTGGCAATGAGCACAACAGAACTGCAGTCAGAGCAGGATGAATGCCAAGTATGCCGTGGCCCTCTTGCCCTTGCGCACAGGTATTGCAAGCCCCGCTCCAAACGGAGCATGCAGGCTGGCCAACACCACCGGCCTTCCGCTTCTCATCTGGGCCGTTGCAGAGCTCTAACACTTTGCTCCAAGGCTCTCCTCACACAGCATCTGGGCTTGGAGGTGCAGCGTCAGATGATGGCTCCATGCCTATGGAGGACGATTGCCAGCCTAGCAAACGAGTCCGGCAACAGCAGACGAAGGCACCGAACATGGCCTCGATGGCAACAGCAGGCGATGGCGACGGCCAGGGCAACGGCCCCGCAGGTCTAGGGTTGTCAAAGTCCAGAGCCGTGGTTCCCAGTGCCAACACCTCACGAGCTGCGGCGCGCGCAGCAGCTGCGGCTAACCGGCGAAGTGCTGTGGCTGCTTCCAAAAGCCGCACCGACGAGGAAGAGGACGCCATCGGCGAGGGCGAGGACATGTTTGACGAGGCGCAGCAGGCCGCTCTCCTGCGTCAAGCGTACACACGAAAGCAACCCTCGTCTGCGGGCGGGTGCTCGCAGGGCGGCCGGTTTAGCGGGCGATTGCCCTCCAAGGCCGATGAGGTGCTCTTGGCTGAGGAGTGTGAGCGCCTGGCACCGCTGGTGAGCTGCCTGCCTGCCTGCCTGCCTGCCTGCCTGCCTGGTCCCCTTCTCGTGCACTCCCATCTCTGTGCTGCTGCCTACCATGCCGTCTTTACCAGTGTTCCCATACTTGCCATAGGACGTCTACCAGGCCTGTGTAGGGCAGGGACTGCAGGGACTGCTGAGGGAAGCAGGTGGTGGTACAGCGAGCAGGCCGGATAGCAAGCATGATGAAGGGGTAGTGATGCCTGTGGGCTATACCGGTGGCGCAGGCATCACATGCAGGCATACGCGCTGGGGTATGAGGCTCCTGCTGCATCCACGGTGATGCTAGTGTGTGGCGACGGTGGCGGCGGTAGTGGGTTAAGGTTCATGACGCCCACAAGCCGCTCCTCTCATTGTCCACCATGGAGATCCTGACTGTGTAGAAGAGGGGTCAGGAGGGGAGCACCCCTGGAGCCTACCCTCCTGTCTTGTGTCGTGGGTGAGGGGGGCTGCTGGGCGTGGTGCTGCAGATTGGCGCCACAGGGGAGCTAGGCAAGCGCACCACCCTGGCTCGCATCGTGCGCAGCATTGCGTCAGGCTACCTGCGCCGTCATCTCACAGCCCGGGAGGCTCAAATCGCTGAGGTGACTGACTGTGCCCGGGTGTGCCCACGCCACAGTGAGCAATGTTAAATGCAGCCTTACACAGCCAATGCTATCCATAGTGTGGAGGTAAACCTGTTGGTGTGTATGTGCTGGTGACCTTGCCTGCACCCTCTCCTCCATCCACCCTGTGCCCTGCAGCTTCAGCGTCAGGTAGAGGCCGCCCACAAAGAGCTGGCTGAGAAGGTGGCACTGGGCCCCAGCGGTGCCTCAGGCCAGCCGCCCCCCTCGCCAGCTGCCACTCCTCTGCAACCTGCAGCCTCCTCCCCCTCCCCCTGCAACCAAGGCACATGGGTGGTCGCCCCAGACGGCCCCCACACCCTCCCCCCCGTGGTCACTGCGCCAGCAGCCATGGACCCCTCCCTCCTGGAGTCCGTGGCGCAGCCTGCTGCCCCTGGCCCAGCCCACCCGCCCGCCCTCTCCCCTGACGCTCCTCGCAGCCTGAGTGCCAGGCCTTCCCAGGGCGCATACACAGCTGCCAGCCCAGCGGCAGGCAGGCCTTGCTCTAGCCCACCTCCACTCGATGCCGCCCCTGGCCTTGTCAACAGCCTGCTCCAGCCGCCGTCCGCTGGGGCTCAAGACCTGGACATGATGCCGGGAGATCCTGCCAGCCTAGGTCACACTAGGGTCACACTAGGTGTGCCTCACCTCACCCACACACCACCAGGTCTGGATCCCCAGCAGCAGCAGCAGCAGCAGCAGTACATGGGAAGTCGTGGAGTCGTTGGCAACAACAGCAGCGCTGTGTCTTCTGGTGCTGGTAGTGCCACCCTCCCCCAGCAGCCCTCACTCTTCCCTGGCCACCCTGTCCCCTCCCCCTCCCACTTACCACCCTCGTACGACCTGCAGCGCTTGTCCCTGTCACTGCCACCCCACCCCACCTTAGGCATCAGCCACCGAGCCCCTCCCCCACACCAGACCCTGAGCTGCAGGCCAGGCTGCCCCCCCTCCCACGGCACCTCCCACCATCTGCTGGCGGCCACTGCCTCGGCCCCGCCATACCCGCCAGACTATGGCTATCACCCCCAGCATGGCCCCTTCAGTGTCAAATCAGAGGCGTTGCCTGGCAAGCCAAGCTTCACCCCCCTCACACAGCCCGGCGTCAGCACCACCATGCAGTCTCAGCTGGTCACCACTCAAGGCCCAGAGCAGCAGGGCGCTTTCCCTTTTGTTCAAGACTTCTCTGAGTCTGTGGCTGGGCCTGTTGTGGAGGGGGCAGCAGGAGGGGCAGCGGCAGCAGGGGGGCCGCCAGCCCACAATGCAGGAACCCCTTGGGCCAATCCAACAGCCCCCTGGAACCCCCCCTCTCCCTCAGGGTCTGCTCTTGCTGCACCAGGCTACCCTCCCCTGGCCCTGCCTGGCAACCAGGCTGGGCGCTGGCGCCCCTCCTCGCAGCCCCTGCCCCTGCCCTCTCACGCAGGCCATGCTGCCCCTGCCCCTGCCTTCACACCTATGCCCCGCATGGCTGAAGCGGAGCCCCTGCAGCAGCAGCAGCAGCAGCAGTACAGGGCGGGTGGAGAGGAGCAGGAGCTGGGCGGTGTCTGGGAGCTGCTGCCCACTGCAGGACTACCACCTTCTGGCAGGCACCAGGGCTGGGGCATGGGCCTCGGGCGTTCCCGCCCCTGCTCCCAGCCCCTCCCTGGCCCCGGCGCCCTGGACCTCCACAGCCTGGCACCTGGGCACACGCCTGCAGGACAGCCCTGGGAACCTGGCTGGCCCAGCAGGCAGGCTGGCGCATCACTCATGCAGCGCGCGACAACCGCCATGCCCAGCATGCACGACACCAAGCTGCAAGCTAGGGTGTGCAGCCAGCAGGCCCTGGGGCCAGGTTTGGAGGGAGGGTCAGGCCTGGGGGAAGGGCCAGGGGCCAGCACCTTGGCTGCCGGCATGGGAGGGGGCCCGGGCAGGGGGGTGGATCCTAGGGCCGCAGAGCCGCGTCAATCTTGGGGCAGTGTGGGGTCTGCCAGTGTGAATGCTGGGAATGGGCTCCAGGCAGGGCTGGGGGCAGCGGAGGGGGTCAATGGGCGGGTCAACCCTGCATTTGGTGTGGCGGGGCCACCAGGGCCTGGGGTGGGTCCACCAGGTCCGGCTGCTCTGGGGCACCAGGAGCATCGAGTCGACGATGAAGATGACGACGATGAGGATGGTGATGTGGGCTGGGCATATTTGATGCAGTCCCTGAATCCTGCTACACAGCCACCTCCCACCAACCAGTCTCAACAATTGCAGGTGCCCAGTCAGCAACAGCAGCAGCAGCAGCAGCAGCAACAGCAGCAGCAACAGCAGCAGCAGCAGCAACAGCAGCAGCAGCAGCAACAGCAGCAGTGGCAGCAGTGGCAGCAGCAGCAACAGCAGCAGCAGTACATGGCTACTCACGTCACTCAGCCTACCTACGATGAGCAGTACCACGCTCAGCACCAACACCATATGGGCCAAAGGCATGGGCCCAGGCAGGGGCCAGGGACAGCAGGGCTAATGGCCCAGCGCCCGCATACCCAGCCCCTGCCCCTGTCTCGCCACAACCAGCTCCCCTCCAGCATCCACCAGGGTCCAAACCCTGGCGCCTCACAGTTTCCTACATCCTGGGATGCACCTCAATCCCACCCACATGCCTCCATGCAGCAGTCATGGCAAGGTAAGCCAGCTACACGTTGCATTCGTGCACATGTGGCAGGGTCCTGCACATTCTTAGCATGCATGCATTCCTTGACACGGAGAGTTCCTTCCTTTTGTGAACTCAACTTGACTCACTCTGAGCTCGAGTGCAGCTTCTAATTCCAAGCTCCATGCATGGCCACATTGAGCACATGAGCTGTCTCATGCCTCACATCTCACACATTGCAACTGCATATCAGCATGTGCCATGGCAAGCAAGCACCCTACTGGCAACTGCCACGCAGCTGGCCTTGGGCCCGTGCCCCTAGCCATCTGCTCTAGTGGTGAGCCGCAGGGCTGCTGCTGTGCTCGCCGGCTGCTATTCCTTCTCACAGGAGAACCCCACCAGCGTGTCTACGCGCCTCCTGTCGCCTGGATACCTGGGCAGGGGCCTCCAGGGGGCATAGCCTGGCCACGCTCAGGCCCTCTGCAGCCTGCTTTGCCCTTGGCCTCAGTCCCTGACCTCACGCAACCCTCAGCCCCACCAGCATTCCAGCACCAGTGTCAGCAGCACCATGTACAGCAGCACCAGCACCAGCTGTCACACCAGCAGCAGCAGCAGCCGTCACCACCGCCACAGGAAGAGCAGCCAGAGCTGCTGCTGCTGCCAGGCGGTGGGGAGAGCAGCGGGGATGTGGGCATGCTGCTGGGCATGGATGAGGAGCTGGTGGGGGTGCTGCTGTCACAGGGCTGAGGTGGCAGTACCAGCAGCTGTGGCCCTGTGTATGCGCTGAGGAAGCCTGAGGCAGCAGCACTCCCACAGGGGCATGTCAAGCCAGTCCCAGCAGCACTGAGGTATCTGCACGACTGCAGCACCTGACTTCCCCAGCCCTAGCCATCGCCTGCTGCATGCGGCTTGTGCCAGCCAGGTTTGAGCCAGCCTTGTGCTAGGCTGGGTGCAGGCCGTAGGGGGTCTGTGCAGGACTGTCACAGCAGGTGGCGCAGTGGCGACAAAAGCCTCAGGGACAGGCAGCCGTGCCTGCCGCCTGGCTCATGGCAGGGAGCAGCTGCAGGCAGGGAGAGAGAGGGGAGCGCAGGGAACAAGCAGGGGACACTGCCCACACTCTTGTCACAATCTTTGCTCATGGGCAGTAGGTTTGAGGGGAGGGAACATGGCTACATGGCTCTCAGCAGAAAGGCAGGAGGGCAAGGCGACATTGGAGGGTGTGCATGGCAGCCGCATGCTTGCATGGCAGCTGGGTGGTTGTGTAGTGGGTGGGTGGCAGCTGAGTCCCCTATGCCTATAAGCCAATGGAGTGCAGGCTGATCTGGCAGCTGATGGTGGGTTCAGCTGGTTCAAAGAGGGGGCGATAAAGGGGGCTGGAGGGTTGGGGGTGGAGTGTAGTGAAGGGGTAAGGGGGATGGACAAGGCATGGAACGCACCACTCGACACGAGCTTCTTCATCTCCCACATCCTTGTCTGTGCAGTTGAGCTGAGTGCCGAACCACCGCCCCCTTGCAGTGCAGTGCTGCTGCCAGATTGCCGTCCTGTTGAGCCCTACCTGCCAGCTGTGGGGTTTAGATAGCGATGAGGATGGAAAAGAGGAAGGCCAACACAAGTTGGTCGACGGGAAAGGAGGCACCCCTTCAGCTTGTCTCCTGCACGTCTCATGCCAAGATGGCAACACAAGATGGCTACGGCCATCAGCCATCACACTGCATGGCCGCGTTCCCGCTCCAGGGAGTTTGGGACTTACGAAGGGAATATGAAGTGAGCTTGGGTACGGAAACATCAGGTGCAGGAGTGGGTGTATAGCCTTGTGTCGTGGGGTATGGGTCGGGAGTCCTGCATGTGGTGATGTATGTTCATAGACCGCCTGACTTGAAGCATTGACCTTGAGCATTGCCACCGTCGCCACCGTCGTGTTTTGTTGATGGTAGCACACCTCCTGACACGCTACCTAGCTTGCTACATCACACATGCCCACTCACCCACCAGCCATGTGGTAAATAGCTCCACACTGCATGTAGTGGTATGGATTTGATTGTTGCTACGCTCAGAGGTGATTCCAGGGGCTCATGCCTTCTAGCCTACTGCACCACATTGCCCAACATCAGGTGCTCAAATTGAGTTCTGCCGCGTTCTCGCCGCCGTGCCATTCAGCATCCATCCAGCTGATCCCTAATGGTGTCACACATGTATGCTGCGTTTCTTTGAACTGCTGCTGCTGCGCTGCATGGGCCCGTGTGACTTTAATGGTGTATTACCCAACCCGGTCTTACCCAGCCTGACCTCTCATGAGATGTAACGGAATGAATGTAACGGATGTCAAGAGTGTGGGCCCATGTTCAAAACCCCCGGTTTTGTATGTCGTGCTGAATAGATCAGGAAAAGATGAGTCAGGGTAGTGTGGCCTGCTCTATAGCTGCATTTGCATTCTTGTATTGCTACCTGCATTGCCTCCACCTTTCTGCTGCTTTCTTCATGACCTACGGCCATGTACTCCAACTTAATATGAAGCCGCGCAAGGCAGCGTAGCTGGGATGGCAAATAGGACGGACAAGGAGGCGTACGCAATTCATGGCACCAACCCGCAAGTAAGGCGCGGATGGGGAAGCCTATGCAGGGTGCTCGCCAGCATGGATGATACCCTGGTAATATCCTGCGTACAGCGTGCTGCTTGCAGAACTTGGTCGAGTACATCGTGCGACAGAAGGTGTACCAGACTACATACTGGAAGGAAAGCTGTTTTGCCCTGACAGCCGAGTCCCTCATAGACAAGGCTGTGGATCTCAAAGCAGTGGGGGGCACATATGGGGGGCAGCGGAAGCCCACCAGCTTCATCTGCTTAATCCTGAAAATGTTGCAAATTCAGCCAGACAAGGAAATCATCATTGAGTACATCAAAAATGAGGATTTCAAGTATGTGCGGTTGCTTGGTAAGACGCCCGTCTACCGCACTGACTATGGGTCCCACATGTTGTCACTGTGTGCCACCCAAAGTAGCTGTAGTGTGCCAAGTAGCCAAGTGTGATCAAATGCACATGGCATGCAAACGCTCACATGTGAGCACTAGCAAACACTGTGTGTGTTGGTCACTCACCAACAATGAGTGGGTGTGTGTGCAGGTGCGTTCTACCTGCGGTTAGTGGGGCGGCCCCTGGATGTGTACCAGTACCTGGAGCCCTTGTACAATGACTATCGCAAGGTGAGTGCCGACCCGCTGGCCACCTTGCCCCAACCCCATGGCCGGGCCGGCACTGGTGCATCAGCAGCATCAGCAGCGCTGGCAGTGGCAGCAACGGGTGTGCTGGGCTTGTTGGTGCAGCAAGCAATGACAGCGAGGTGGAAGCAGCTGGAACAAGTGCAGCAGTGGGAGCAGCAGCAGGAGCACCATGCGGTCAGCAAGCTTTGTTGGCGGCTAAAGAGACGCAGCAGTAGCAACAGCAAGCAGGCAGGGCCCTGACCGCAAGGAGGACACTTGCCGCTGTATGCTGTCCTCGATGTGAGCCTGGATCATGCAGCGTTGGGGCCTTGATGGCTATAAAGCTCTGGACTAGGACTGGGGCCCTGCTTGTACCCCTCACTTTCATTACATAGGAACCATGGCCCACCCCTTGTAAGTTGTGAATAGACTGAAGCTCAGGCTAGACCTGAGCCACAGCATGGGAGTTAGCTGAGCCATCGCTTGCAGGTGCGGCACATGAACGTGGAAGGCAAGTATGTGCTGACGCATGTGGATGAGGTGCGGACTTGAGTCAGGTGTTGGGGCAGCTGTTGCGGGACAGCGGGAGTGGCGGAGGGTGCCTGCCAGCAATGCAGGCCGATGTGCAGCCCTCATGGCAGTGATGCTAAAGAGACTTAGTGCCTGCCCACACCTTCCAAAGCTCTGCCAGTTGACACCCTTGGAAGCTCCAATATATGGCAAGCTGCTGCACCTTCCCATGAACTTCAGGCTGCTACCGCTGCTGCTGCTACCGCAATCCTGGCCGCCGAACCCAACGCCAATGCCGATGCCGCTGATGATACTGATTCTGATGCTGATGCTGATGCGGCCCATGCAGGTGGTGGCTGACATGCTGAACAGGGACCATCTGTTTGACATAGCGCTGCCCCGCCTGCCAGCCAGGTCAGTGCAGGTCCTTGGTGGCGTCCTGGACCTTTCAGCAGCACGCCTCGCACTTCTGATAACGCAGTCATGTGATGAGGTCAGAGCCATACAGCCAGGCACAAACACACTGCTGCCAGCAATAACCTGCCCTCCGTCACATTGTTGTTGGTGCCACCACTTATCAGCCATACACTCACTGCTGCCATCCCACAGCTGCACAGTCCATGTCACAGCCGCACAGCCCATGTGACAATTTCACAACCTCACTGCTAACAATGTCAGATGCACATGTGAGCATGCTGGTCATGGCAGACCAGCCTTAAAGTCAGTTTAAGGAAACACCGCTCTCGTGCAGGTTGGCCATGCAGATCGTGCATATAATGAAGGTCATGCAGGTCATACAGATCTGACTGGAGTTCAGGTCACAGAAGCCATGGCAGGTGGTCCAGGTATCAGAAGCTCAGCAAGCACCACCAATGCCACAACCACCCGCCACACAAAAGAGGGCACCCATGCGTATGCAGCAGATGCAGCTTGATAGGGCCCATGGCGCCGTTCTCTTGATCTGGCCCTGGTAGGAGGTGTTGGAGTGGACGCTGAGGCAGCCCTCTTTGCATAGACTACATGGCCCACTAAAGTCAGATGTCCTTGGCGGCTCTGCTGGCTGCGCTGCTGTGTCTTACGTGCTAAGGGGTGCACCATCTATGTATGGAGCAAGTGCATCACATGCAATGTGTTTGTTCTTGAACAAGGGACAGCTCTGAGAGCGGGACCAGGGGCAGCTTGCACCACTGCGGGCACTCTAACCGCAGGTGGGCCATGGAGAAGCTGGGCACCTTGGATGTGCGCAAGAGCGTGCTGGACGATGATTTCAACGAGGAGGAGGTGGAAGCGGAAGCGCAGCGTGCTGCCCAAGAGGCTGAGGCATTGCAGGGTCAATTGCGAGGCGCAACTGCCGCAACCGCTGCAGCAGAAGTGATCAACGCGGTAGCGGCCAGCCATGAGGCGCGAGAGAACGAACGGGAGCGGGAAAGAGAGCGGGAAAGAGAGCGAGAAAGAGACAGGGAGCGGGAGCGGGAGCGGGAGCGGGAGCGGGGGGGGAGAGGCCGGGGTTCGCGAGAAGAGGAAGAAGTGGGTGGGACTGGTCGCAAAGACGATCTAGAGGACCGCGGTACGCGAGGAGGCAGACACACAAGGTGAGCAGATGGCTGCTAAACTGATTCTTGTGTAGCCCTGCACTTCCGCAATGGTCTTGATGTACATGCATTCACTGCCTTCCGAACTCCTGCTCGTTGCTTGATCATTGCATTCATTGCGCAGGAATCCTACTGTTGCACAGGCCTTCTAACATATCCTTCACGTGCTTGCCCATGCCTGCAGTCCCCGACGGGAGCGGGAGAAGTGGCAACTGAGCAAGGATGAGCGCAGGTGCGTGCACAGCTGTAGGCTAAGGGGCTGAAGTGAGCTGGCCAGCAGGGCCTGGCCCAGGGGCTAAAGCCCCCCGCAGCTGCTGCTGCTCCCCGGCTCAGACAACTCCACCACCTTCAATGCTTCATGCTGCTAGGGAGTCCCATGCGCCACACAGCATGCCTCACCCACCCTCCCTCCTATGCATGGGTGCCATGTTAGTCAAGGTTCAAGTGGGCCAGTACGACATGTGTCACCGCCCAATGCAACTGCAACACCCGCTGCCACTGCAGCATCAGCCACGGTGGCTCAGCCAAGCGGCTGGCCAGCACCCCTGACTGGCTGCAGGGAGCAAGACCGGCGAGCGCGGAGCCGTAGCCGCAGTCGGGACAGGGGGCGCACCCGCACTGAGGCTGCCCGGGACCGTAGCCCAGAGAGGGAGCGGGATGACAAGGTGCGGGGGGCAGGGCGCGGCAAGGAGGGGAAAGGGGGCGTGGGCGGGGTTGAACAGGGCAGGGCAAGGCGGGGCGTGCTGGACCTCCACTCACTGTGTGCTGAGTTGCCGTGCAGCTGAGCTTGAGTGGGGTGCAGTTGCCGGCTGCTGGGCAGCACCGAAGGCCCTGTCCGCAGCAGCCTTGCCGGGTGTGCCAGGCACTCTAGCCTGGGCCATGTTGACACGACAGCTGCTGTGGGGCATACTTGGTGCAGAGGCGACGGAGCTCGCGCAGCAGAAGCCGTGAGCGCGGCCGCGAAAGAGAGCGGGAGCGAGCAGGGCGCCGCCACAGCCGCAGTCGCAGCCGGGAACGCGACAGGTGGGCTGCTGCCTGTCTAGGCACACGCAGTCCCACCCAACGCCAGGCCGCCTTGTCATCCGACTCTCCTCACCCAAACCTTTTCGCTCACTCGCCAGCTCCTCTTACAGCCTTCTACGCTTGCTGCCCACTGCACCTAGGTGGCGTCAGGGAAGTAGTCAGGCTTGTTAGCCAAAGTTTACGTCTCAGGATATCCATGTGCTGTCCACTGCACTTGGGCTTGACAACATCTACACTGTAGGGATTCTTATGACAACATCTACACTGTAGGGATTCTTATGTGCTGCCCACTACACCTGCACCCAGGGGTCGAGGCAAAACCGACATCAAGGGCAGCAAGAGCACTCTGGATCCTGAGGATCCTGAGATTGCTGAAGCGAATGCTGTGCGGAAGAAGCTGGGTCTGGCGCCTCTAAAGTAGGCTGTCTGACAGAGCATTGTTGAGTGTGCCTCCGCAACGGCACAAACTCCTGGCGTGGGCAAGCTGGCGCCATGCAAGCACATGCAGTAGAAAAGGTTGCCACCAGCAGTCGATACAATGAAAGCCAGGCAAGCACAGCACAACATCACCACACATTCATGTCGAGATATCCATGCAAGACATGTCGAGGTGTTGACCTGTGGGTAACTGGGTGTGCGCTTGACGACTACAAGCACCATCCCTGGTGGCACGTCCCCTTCCAGACCATTGGGCTTCCCATCAAAACTCATAGCTTGATGCCTGACAGGCTCACAGCCTGATCAGCTATCTAGGCGCAATTGATGGTTGCGCTGCCGCTGCTTGGTCCTGGGCAGCCGGTCATTGACCAGCGTGTAGCCCTGCTGGTACTCATTGCCAGGGGTAGGCAGAGCCTCCGGGCCCTCCTAGCCGCACACCTCCAGGGGGCGTAACACGCTTCCCCCGATGCGATGAAAGTTGAGGCACGGGTTGGTGTCCCGATCCAGCAACCTGCCATTGGGGGCCCTGGGGTGGTGGGACTGGGCCAGGTGCAGCAGGGGCTGGGGATAAGACCTATGCACAGTGGGGCCTGTGCAGGGGAAGGTGGGGCCTCGGCGGTGTGAGTGGGCTCCTAGACAAGGGCTCCTCGGCAGTGGGAGGTGGGGCCTGGGCAGGGGGCTCCTCGGCCTCCGCAATACACCGTGCAAACTATTGAGGAACACAGACCTGTCTTGCGTTACATAAACTGCTAGAGAACTCGCTAAAGAGCGACATGTCGCACTGAAAAGCGTAGTCGAATATGTCACCATTCACAGGTCCAAAACCACTACTAATAGAAGACTGATGACTTCCCCATGACACAAACACCATCACATGTTGACCGATGGTGCAAAAGAAGCGAGGAGTCTTGAGCTAATGAGCGTCAAATACCGCAATTCGTTCATTTTATTCTGCTGGGATGGTTGATGATCTTTTACACATCTCAATGATCTCATGTTTCAAGCTTCGTTTCGAGGAACGGCTGACGGCTTAAGCGGTGTAAGCCACATCATCATCAAGTTCCTTCGTTTCGAGCCCATGTGCACGTAGCTCTGTGCGTTGCAGTGAGTCTGTAGTAGCGGTGCCATGTAACGTGCAGCCTCATAAAGGCGACGTTGGACCGTTTGAACCATATGTAACACTGAGCCGGCCGCGAGGGCACTCGAGCCGCGGGCACTGTAACAGTCGGCCACAAGGCACCACCGTGAGAAGGCTAGGGCTTAGAACGGGGCCCCCTGGAATCGAACCAGTTGTCCTCACAGCTTACGCTGCTAGGCTTTACCTGCCATCTCACACTAATGCGGTGTGACCGATATCCTGTAGCTGCCTCGGGTTAACCGCGACAGCCCAGACGACACTAAGGGACTACGCGGAGCGCGCCCTTACAGCTAGGAACCAGCGCTAGGAACCAGCGCTAGGAACCAGCGCTAGGAACCAGCGCTAGGAACCAGCGCTAGGAACCAGCGCTAGGAACCAGCGCTAGGAACCACCCTTACATGCCAGCGAACAACATCATTACCATCAAGCACACCAAAGAAGCCTCGTGGCTGACAGCTCAAGCGGTGTAAGCCTTAATGCGTGCTCCAATGCGTGCCCTGTCCATGAGGTCCATCGCCATTCACATGAATTCACGGCTTCCAAGGAGTGATTCACATAATATACTCAATCTACAAGGCTTTGCAGATAGGAAACACCTTACAGTCAATGTGGGCAAGTCAAAGGTGATGGTCTTCAATGGCAACTCACAAACTGCAGCACCTAGAAAAAAAAGGGTACAAGCATGAGATCCTGCCTGTGGTGAGAGAGTTCAAGTACTTAGGCATGCACTTCAACCCCAGCGCCACCCCTGCTTTTGCTGCCACTCATATGAGGGCTGGCATGTTCCTCGCCATGCGCCAGGCGTGCAAGCGTGCCAGAGAGTATGGGGTCCTGCATGATCCTTATGCCCTGTGTCACCTCATTAGAGCGTTTGTGCTCCCCTTGGGGCTGTATGGCAGCCAGGTATGGGGCACTGCTTTCCTTGGGCATGGTGTGCAACTCTCCAACCCAGTGCAAACACGCATGCTCAGCTTTCTCAGGTTTGCTGCCAGGGTACGTAGCTCAGTGTCAGGCCTGATGGTGCTGCATGAGTTGGGGCGGCTGCCCCTCCAGCTTTACTGGCTGAGGGCTGCTTGCAAGTTCTGGAACACTGCCAAACTATCCCACAGTGACCTGCTAATGAGGGTCATCAAGGCAGATGTGGAGTTAGGCAGGAGCTGTCAGGCTAGTTGGAGTGCTCAGTTCCAGCTAGCCGCCAGAGAGCTGATGGGGGGTGAGTTTACCTTGAGCCCGGACATGGTCCTAGGCACCAAGGCTATGGAAGTCAAGTGGCTCGAGAGGTGGGGGAGGCGTTGGGTTGGGTTTGAGGGAGACCCTAGACTGCCTGAGACGGTGCATCGGGAGAGATGTTCGTATGCTGCATGGTTCAAGCATGGGGACGGCATTGGCATCAATCACATGGCACCACACCTGCTGAACAGACAGCTCTCTACGCACGAGCCTGACTAGGTTCAGGTTAGGCAACAACGGTCTGGGGGTGGAGAAGGCTCGGTTTGAGGGTGTAACTTTCATTGATCGCACATGCACCAGATGCACAGAGGGGGTAGTGGATGACGCCATGCATTTCATCTTTGAGTGCACTGCCACGAGTTCCATCAGGGAGCAACCTGAGTTTGCCATGACTTTACAGAACAATAATGAGAACTTGCATGACTTCATGTTGAGCCCATGTGCACCTTTGTTTGTGCACCTTGCTATGAAGTGCGTTACAGAAAGTCCCGAACCCCTTGAGGGGGAGGGCGGCCTAGCAGCCTAACGGCTGACGGCTTAAGCGGTGTAAGCCACATCATCATCAAGGAGTGATTCACATAATATACTCATGTTTCAGATTTAGTTTTACAGCAGCCCGATTGTCTGACAGCCCTTGCAGAGTGCGACATCAGCTCCGCAAATCACGAATACAGCTAACACTCAACACCAGGGGTGAGGCCCATGCCGGTTGTCAACAAAACTCGGTAATGCTTGGTCGACTAACGCCAACAGCTACAATACGGTGCGGTTGTGTTTATTGATGCAATCCCGAGCAGCTTGTGCTTTGTCCAATGCCATGATGAAGCTTTGCTGCTGCACATGTAGCATGCAGTCTGGTGCGTGTGAGTCAGCGTCCCAATAAGAACATGCAGGTAGGTGTCATTGCCCAAGGCTTTGCTCTGGTCATCATTTGTGTTAGCGGACAAGCTAGGGATGCTGCTTGCATGCTGTCATGGGTAGTCAGGTGGGCTGGCAGGTGGTGCATTAGATCTTGCGAGTGAGGAGCTGTGTCCCAGGTGGGGCTACCCCGCCCTGCAGGGGTCAGCACAGCACAGAAATCAACCCCACCCACATTTAATCCTGGCAGACCAGCATATGATGACGATGGTGCTAGTGACAGTGTTAAACCATTCTAAACGCCAGCCTGGTATGCCTGCTTGACTGTGCTCACTGGCTCCTAGGGTGTGACATGGCGGGGTGTGACGTGGCTGCAGAAGCAATAAAAAATGCAGGCAAGCCAAGGAAGGTATATGGCGGCAGAGCTGGTGGCCAGCGTGGTGTGCAGGACGTCAGTGATGTCAGTCATGAGGAGAAGTAGGCATGCATCTTCACGTTCCACAGTGCTGCCCAACCATGCATGCCATTGTCATATACACATACAGGGCACACCAAGCTCTGCACCAGTCACACCCCTCACCCATGATGAAGACCACACAACACACGACGCGCACACAGCCTGTGGTGTTGCTGGTTGCAATGGCGGGTTGGCTGGGCGTCATGCCTGGGTGTGGCGCACCTGTGACTGCGAGGAGGCAAGGATGGTCTCCAGGGCTCTCAGGGAGGTGTCCTGCTCCTCCTTCACGCGGTGGTCCAGAACATCAACTTGGCGTGCAACCTGCGCCGTCAACGCACATGCCACACCAAATGACCATAGGTTGGCATTGGGTCATCCATGGGCAGCCCCCACTGACACCAGCCCCTGCAGTGCTGGCACTCCAGCAAGGCCACGGGCAGAGGGCGCCCTGGCATGGGCTGCAACATTGCCCAACAGCAGCAGTCTGCAAAACACGGATGTGTATGCTGCAAGGCTGTGTGGCAAAGGTGTCGGCTGGCATATCTGTCTAGTAGGTCTCTAGGCAACAGCGCAGGGGGTCAGCATGCTTAGTCTCAATGTTGCTACTGTGGACTTCACGGAGACTGCCGCACAGCTTACATACCTGCATGAGCGCGCCCTCGAATCGTGACTGCCGGTCTAGGAAGCGCTTTTCCAACGCCGCAACCACGCTGGCCATGTTGCCCAGGTCTGCGGTGCGGCCTGGGGCAGGCTGCGCTGTGGGCTGCTTAGAAATCTGTTCCACTGCGCCCAGCTGGCTGGACAGGGTGTCAATGCGCCCGGTGGCTGCTCGCACATCGCCCGCCAGTTGGTACACAAGCGACGACATACTGTCGACCTGTGGCAGTGACATAAGCGATGTGCCTGACTTGCGCCTCAAGTGCTGAGTTCATAATGCCGGGCTGGTCTGTGCTGAGTACACTTCTTCGTCTGTGCTGAGTACACTTTGAGTGCCTTAGCCTTCAGTCTTCAGAGGCCTTTGTCAAGGTGGTGAAGTAGTGCCCCCAAGATCTCAAAGAGATCAACGAGGCACACAAGCAGGACTGACCTGCTTTGCCAGGGCAGGGTCTGCTCCTGCAGCGGCTGGCGTACTTTTTATACGCGCAACCTCTTCTGCCAGCTGCTTGAGGATGCCCTGCAGCAGGGAATGCAGCCAGAGCCTTGTTTGGCTTGATGCGGCGGCCAGGCAAAGCTGCTTTGCAATCACATGGCTGATTAGCTGTGGCCTCAAGTGTAGCAAGGGATGGCTGGATGCTGGCACTGGCAATACCTGCAGCCCCTCCATCTGGCGAGACACCCCTTCCAGGGACTCCTGCTTAACCAAGGCTTGGGACAGCTGCGCTTCCAGCTTGGAGAGCCTGCCCGCAATGCTGCTGGCGGTCACACTGCCGTCAGGGCCACCGCCAACAATCTGCACAAAGCACAGTGTTGCTTATCATGTTACATCTCTGACACGGTAGTACTGAATCCGCCGAGTGGCACACTCCGTTACTGACTGTGAGTGATAAGTGCTGGTTGCCATGCGCAAGCAAGCCACCCACTGGCTGCTTACAGCCAAGCAGTGCAGAGGGCCTCTATAAGAGACAAAGCTGGGTTGAGCAGGTCACAGCAGAGGTGGCTTGAGGAGGCTTGAGGCTGAACAGGGAGCACCAGGACAGCACCTGCAGTGAGGGGGAGGACTGCAGCTGGCGGGTCTGGGCTGCCGCCATGGCCTCCAGCCTGGCCTCCAGATCAACCAGCCGGGCCTCCAGGGCGCTGCGGGGCTCACCAGCGCCGCTGCTGTCTGCCATGGCCTGCGGGGCACAGCAGGTCAGGCTAGACCAAGGGCAGGGAGCAGGGCTGGTGGGGCACCCCACATAAAGGCTGTGATGTCAGGTGGTGAAGCAGAGCAGCATGTACACAATCTGGTGATGGTGCACAACTGGCTTTCTGACTCTTTGATCAGTGCCCGGTCCCTGGTCATGAGGTGCGGGATGAAGCCAAAGGCCTGCCAGCCCCACACATTGCCTGAGTCTTACCTTGCCGCCTGCAAACTGCTCCATGCGCATGGCTCCTGGCTGCCTGACGTCCACTGACTCATACAGAGGGTTGCTCATGGAGCTGGGACCCTGCAGGCACCCAGGATTGCATGCACGGATGTTTGCACACATGCCCCCATGTGCCGATACGCATGCAGTGGAGCCCACAGAGCACAGAACTAGCGGGACTGGGCCAGGAGAGGCACTAGCACACTCTTCCTCACACACTGCTGGCGGTGTGAACTAGCTTACAGCTTGAGTTCACCTGTGGCAGAGGGACGTGCTGGGATGCTGGGGCTGACACCTTGTTGACCAGGGGTTTCTTCTTGGTCTTGCAAGCAGCGGCTGCAGCAGCTGCCTCACCAGGACGGGGCCGGGCAGGAATAGCCAGTGCGGCCCGGG
This sequence comes from Haematococcus lacustris, assembly GCA_030144725.1. Classification (NCBI taxonomy): domain Eukaryota; kingdom Viridiplantae; phylum Chlorophyta; class Chlorophyceae; order Chlamydomonadales; family Haematococcaceae; genus Haematococcus; species Haematococcus lacustris. The sequence continues at coordinate 6,581,111 of JASKMD010000017.1, forward strand.
CAGCAGCGGCGGTGGCACGACCCGCGGCTGTGACTGGCAGGTTGCAGGACAGGGGCGTGGGCACCTCTTGAATGCTGGCCAGACCCTGCAGCGGGATCAGGGAGAAGTGGCAGGCTTGACGAATAAGTAGAGGCAGGCATCAGGGTCAGCCATCCATAAGTCAATCAGGCCATGGCGTTGGCATTGGCACCAGGGTCGCACATTGAGGCCATGCAGCATGTGCCCAGGACGGGGTGTGGTGGGTGTGATGTGAACCGACCAGGAGGTTGGAGAAGGAGGTGTCCACCTCGTCCTGGGTGCAGCGCTGCCCTCCTGGCGCGGTGCCTGCCTCACTGGTGTGCTGCAAAGGAGCACCAGGGTCAGCTAGGGAGGGTCAGCCAGAAAATGTCATCTGGGGAAGGCCAACTGGGGAGAGTCAGCTGGGAAGGGTCAGGATCAAGGGCAGGATGCTGTTGGTGGGCAGGAGAGGGGCCCAAGAAGGGGCAGAGCCTATCATCGGAGTCATCAAGAGTGGTTAAGGGAAGGGCAGAGTGGAAAGTCAGGGAACATCCCTGTCTAACCTGTCTGGCCCACTGACCGTGGAACCATCTGGCGTGAACAGGCTGGGAGGCCCCTTGCAGCCCAGGGACACGAGCAGGTCGTCAAACTGCAGGCCCGCCTCATATGACACAGCCGCCAGGGCCTCCACAAACTCCTTGAAGCCTAGGCGACGGGCGGTACGGTAGCGGTAGAACACCACATCCACAGCGGTGGTGCTGAGCCGACCTGCAACCGCATGCATGCAGCCATGCATGGCCTGGATGAAGCTGCTTGCAGCGTACCGCACTGCCAGCTGCACCGCACAGTTGCAGGCAGGCTTGCTGACCTCACCTACATAGTATGGCCTGCTGTGTGTCAGCAGGTATTTAGCCATTGCTTGGTCACCCAGAGCTTTGCTAGGGGCGGCACTGCATGTCACCACAGTGTCTAGGTGTGACTGATGCTCGGGGCAGGGATGACAAGAAGCTGGGAGTTGGGAGGTGGTGGTAGTGAGGTGTGCTGGAGGGCATGCCACCCTCGGTGTCCAGGTGCCCAGGCTTGCTTACAGACCACAATGTGCCATAGCGGCAAGTAGCTCCAAATAGCATCATTGAAGTAATACTTAGCAGCATGTTCTTAGACATCAAGCTGCGTGCCCTGCACCGCACCCAGTGCTGGCTAGCCTAGTGGTCCCTAGTGGTCCGACAAAATGAAGGCCCTGGTGATGGACGAGGGGGCTGGCTAGTCTAGTCTTGTGGGTCAGATAGGCTGCAGGGCTCACCATCAGGCTCCAGGAAGCCTGCGTCAGCACACAGCCGGTGGAACTGCTGTGCCGTCATGTGTGGCACGGTGCCCTGGCTGTAGACGCGGCCTTGACCCAGAGCAAACCTGCATGTGCACGGCTTTACTTGGCATCACATTGCTTCATTGCAACTGTAAATCTGACCCGAGCTGTGCAGCAGTCTCTCAAGTGGTTGGCTTTGCTATTGGCAGATGGCGCTGACATCAGCTGGTGCTGCTTGCAGCAGGCCACTGACTTGCAGTAGTTCTTGAACACGCGCTTAAGGCCGGGGTTGTTTTCAACCCCCACGGGGATGATGTGCTTCTGAGTGGCGCTCTTGATGCGGCCTTCACGGGCCATCTGGGTCTGGTAATGGGCTATGCGCTCATAGTAGTTGATGAAGTCCTGCCAGCAAAGGGTGGGCTCACAAGGGTGGTCAGTGACATGGACAATGTGCTGCACTGCTCCAATGTGTGGCCACTTGCTGACTTGGTGGTGACCGCCAACCAACACCCTCGCTCGCACGTCAAGGAGACCCTATTGATACCAGCAATGGTTCCAGTAATGCCAGTGCCAGGCTAAACGTCAACTGATGCCTAGGATGTAGTGGCACCTCGCCCCTCACCTGCAAGCTGACTTTGCCATCCTTGTCCCAGTCAGCTTTTTTGAACTCATGGTCTAGCATGCGTCCTGCAGCCACTTGCAAGAGCCGATAAAGCAAGCCCATGGCATGGAGAGCTGGGCTGGGATGCAAGGTGACTGACCTAGGCGCTTGGCACGAATGCCATTAAACACCCCGACCTCTTGCAGAGCGGCCAGCATTTCGTCCCTGCATGGTTCAGTCAGGGTGGTGGTGATGACAGGCAGGTGGTGCGGACAGCAACTTGTTTTGGAGTGCACTACACACACTCAGCGTGCAGCGTGCAAGTCCAGGGTGGCAGCTTCTGGTGCCGTGAGCGTAAGTTGCATGTGGGTGTGGCCTAGCTTTGCAATGATGTGCAGCATGTTGTGCAGCATAATGGTGTTGACCAGTAGCAAAGTGGTGGATGCCCAAAGCCTGACTTGTTTAGGTAGTTGTCCTGGTTCTGGTCGTGCTTGCGGAAGATGACCGCAGCCTTCTCTGCTGCTCCACCGGCTGCTAGGGAGAAAGACATGTGCAGGGGCGAGCTGCTGATGCCGGTCTTGCGGCTCATCTGGCTGAACTGGAAGCTGCAGCAGGCAACACAACACACAATACCACGTATATGCATACCCGTCAGCATCACAGGCATCAATGCACTATAGCAGGTAGAGTCTATGTGTTGCGGCAACGCTGATAGACAACACTTAATGTAGGCTGTTCTGCTGTCTAGGAGCCTGGCTGCTGCAAGTTGCACCTCAGGTAGCTGGTGCCAGTGCGGCCAGTCCTGGATGTTGTCTGGGTGTTATGGCTGAACATGGATCCAGCTTCAGACCGCGGGCTGCACACAGCAACAGCATGCCGTGTCATAATAATGATGATAACAGCACCGGGAACCTCATGTGTACATCACCTGTAGGTCTGCCAGGGCTAGAAAGGGAGGCCATGCATGTGTCCAAAAGACAGCATGCAAGCCAGTGCAATGCATGGCGTGGGGATGCATTTGACCCCTTGCAGTTTGCACAACACCAGGCAGATAGATGCTGCAGCAGGACCACAGGGCACACGGTATCACGCACCTGCGGGCATGGTTTGGAGAGGCGGGTTGTGTCGGGCTGCTGCATTGCTGCGGTAGCAGCTTGGAATGTTGCATGCGCAGCGCGTCTCGTGCCGCGGCTGCCGCGGTGTGACCGCTAACTGCTTGGCCGAGCGTCGCTGCATCGATCCACGCGTGGATGTGCGGCGAAGATCGGGCGGGTGAGGTGCCGGGCACTCGCATGGTGTTCGCTGCCAGCGTTTGGTTCATTTGCGCGGTCAGCTGCTCGGGTACGGGGCCACCGATTTTGAGGTGAGTCAGCGATCGGTTGTTGGGCAGCTCGCGCGCGATCGCCTCCGCTCCCTCAACAGACTCCACGTCCACAAACAGGGACTGGAGCGTGGCGGTGTACCGCAACATCTGACACAGCTGGGAAACCCCCTGTGAGTGCAGCAGGTGCGAAACTGGTGGTGCCTAAAGAAGGGAAGAAAGGAAGAAAGACTATGCCATCCCCGTACAATGCAGGGAGGAGAGTAGCCTTGGGGCATGCCCTTGCTACCCTCCCGTCAGCGCTACATCCTGATGGTGCTGCCTGCTGCTTGGTGACGCAAGGAGGAAAAGAAGCTGCTCTTGGGGCCTGACTGCCACTAGGTGAAGAATCCCCTAGGCCTCTCCATTGCCTGTCAGTGGCAGAGAGTATCCAGACATGGGTAATAGCAGGTACGGGACTAACCCATCCTCATCAAAGCGCACAGCAGCCGCCTATGCATGCTTGGCAGCAATGAATTTGTATATGCTCGTAGTGATAACCACATGTTCTTTCCTATACTATTTTATGGAAGGCGGGCTTTGACTCAGCAAGGTGTAGATCTGGCCCACCTCTGTTGACAATGGCACACCCCGCAAGTCCAGCAGCTGCAGGGAGTTGTTGCGTGTGGCCGCCTTGATGATGGCCACTGCAGCATTCTCAAAGGCCCTTGCCCCGCCTACAGCCACCTCCTTCAAGGTCCCTGTGGGTGCGATGAGGACGAGCAGGCAATGGTCATGGAGGCCAGTGGAAGAAGGCCACTCAGGGCCAAGAAGCTGCTGAGTTGCGCAGCGCTGCACATGAGACTGCTTTTCTTTGCACAGTGCTTCAATGTTACATGTTCTGGGAAGCCTGATGTACATCACAACCAGTACGTGGCGGTTGCTAAGCATAGTGTTGCTGCAGACTCAGCGCCATCAGCATCAGCGCAAGCAGTGTGACTTATTGACCCACCTGAGCTGAAGCGCAGGCAGTCGGCTATGGCGTGGAGAGTGGCATCCGTGGCATGGTTCAGGCTGATATTGAGCCGGGACAGCACCAACGCGCTCTTTGCAGCACGTGCTAGGGCAAGGCAGCCAACATCTGTGATCTGCAAAAGAGTAGAACACCGCTTGCCACCTGGACTCTTGAAGTAGAATGCACCACCCCTCCTCAGAATCAATGCTGCCTGCTATCTGACTCAAATGGAGGTGCCCCATTTGTTGCACAACGTGTTCCAAGGCGCTGCCCTGAGGCCAGTTGCCCATTGCCTTATGTTGTGATGTTGCTGAGGCGATGTTTTCGTACCTATGCTGTGCCGGTTTCTTAACAGCACCTACCAGGTTTCCTTCCAGCTCCAATGAGTTCAGAGGGAGTGACGATTGCTCCCCCTCAGCCACCAGCATGGCAGCCAGGGCGCAGGCTCCTTTGTCACTACAAAAGTGAGTCAGAGCCATGCAGACAGCACAGCTTGAGGATTTTTTGCAATTTGCAAATTTGCAATGACATCTGTCAGCCCCTGACCTGATGCGGTTGTAGCTTAGGTCCAGGGTCTTCAGCCCACTCATCATACCTGCACAGGAGCAACAGGTGTGGAGCATGATGACCAGCACAGGGGCATGGCAATAGGCGGGGCCTGGTTGCTGCACTGCTATGTACGGCTCAGTTCCATGATATTCACACCTGTATTCTCAAACTCGCGGGCAATGCGCAGGGCACCCTCATCGCCCAGGCTGCACCCAGCGAGCCGCAGGCTGGTCAGTCTGTCACCCTTCAGCAGCCTGCCTTCACACAAGCCCATTGCAAAATCATCACCCTGCCGCAAACGCAATCCACACATCATGTGTCAGTACACAAGCAACAGTCTAGCTGGCAGGCCGAAGAGTGCTCCAAAATGGCATCTGGCAACTGCACATTCCAAGCGCGCACCAGCTTGCAGTCCGAGATGTCCAAGGACACCAGGTCTGCTAGTGCCAGGGTTTTGGCAATATTTGCAGCGCCCTGGTTGTCCTTGAAGATGCACTGCTTGAGGGTAAGGCGCTTCAGGGTCCTGGTGCACTTGGTCACTGTGTCGGCTATGGCGACCCATGAGTTTGTATGCTGTGGTGCAACAGCAGCAACGGCAGCAGAATCACGCACAGTACAGCCCACTGGGCTAAGGCGGATGCATGCATTGACATGGCAGCGAGCTGCTGGATGGGTGAGGCTTGACCCGGTTATAGGGTAGGGCTATGTCAGAACCAGCAGACACTTCAGCAGCCAGGCTGATGCCCTGCTATGCTTGCATTGTCCCCTGTTGGGCATCCTGGGGCAGCATGCTACGCTCTACCCCTTTGTGCTCCCTCAGCAGGGCTAAAGAGTGTGCTGGTCACGAGCAATGCCCAGCAGGCTGACATAGACGCACCAGTGACAACACACGGAAAGTGACTTCTTCAAGGTTGCTCAATGGCAACACAGCGCACAGGGCTATGACCTGCCCATCAGACAGGACTTGCAGGGGGTGGCTGATGCTGATGCTGCGGAGTCCAGAGCTCCTGCAGTTAGGGGAATGATGTGCCATGTGCATCCAGCTGTGTGTCTTTGCTGTGAGGCTCAGGAGCCAGGTGGCACCCTTTGCTGCTCCACTGAACCCCAGATAGGTATTTGTCCTAGTCTGGGTGCTGAGGGTTAGAACCGAGACTAACACAGGATGGTCAAAGGCACAGGGAAGGCAGGCACTCACAATGCTGTCAGCAATTCCGGCAGCGGCTGTGCGCCTAGCTCCTCGCTTAGCGACGTGTAATGCGTGTAAATGCTCGGGATAGCGCCGGGGACCTGCATTGTTTTCTACTGCATGTTTGACCGGCTGAGAACGCGGCGACAAGGAGAGCTTGAAGGTGCTAAAGTCGCTTGTGCGCAACGGTAGGCCGTTCGCGAAAAGTTACGTGTGTGTGTGAGTAAAGTATTTTGTCCTTAGAACTTAGGAGCATATATGCAATAGTTGACAATGTCTGACCTAAGCTTGGTATGCTGCAAGCTGCTTTGCTATCTGCCAGGTAGTCTTTATACATTTTGTTGCGCTGCGTCGAACTGAATTTCTGCTGACCCCTGCCAAAGACAGTATGTTAGAACTAAGCATAGTAGAGTGTGTGTTGGGGACCCGTGTTGCACGAATAATGATCAGTATGTACTTTTATTTCTGGTTGCTTGTACCGACCTTGCGTCAGCTGTGCCCAGTGGTTTAGATGGCAGTCGATGAACCTCCATCCGCGGCAGCCGCACCCATACCCGCTGATTCTGAGCAGGTGCGATGGGCGGCTTGTGTTAAGCTGCGATAACATGCACAATTAATGCCGTTGCGCCTTGGCGATAGCAGTACATCGACCCCTGGACAGTGCAAGGTGGAGCGGATGGGACGATTGACTACAACAAGTTGGTTGAGCAGGTGCCATGGGGAAGCTGTCTTTGTATGAGGCCCTGCTTTGACACAGTAGAATGTGTCCATGCTAATGCATCGCTTTTCGTGCAGTTTGGGTGTGCAAAGCTGGACCCAGCCCTCATAGCAAGGTGAATGCCCAGCAGGACAAGCACAGGCGTACAAGCAAGTGGGCTTGGGCAGTGGCCTCCACAAACACATCACTGGGTGGATGCTGCACACCATGCTGCAGACAGACATCCCAATGCATGCAAGCTTATCAGACTCTGTGCTTCCCATGCAACCGTACTTCCCGTAGGATAGAACGGCTCACCAAGCGGCCTGCGCACCCATTCCTCAAGCGTGGGGTTTTCTTTGCCCATCGGGACCTGTCAGAGATTCTTGACTGTTATGAGAAAGGCATCCCCTTTTACTTGTATACTGGGAGAGTGAGTATGCGCCCATTTTGGCCTGAAGCGGGGCAGCTGGTCAGGGACGTTTCATGCTTAGTGATGGCCAGCATTAGTGATCACTGGGCAAAGACTTGGCAATGGTTGGCAATCGGTGGACAGCAGTCACAGCTAGTGAAGCTGGGTAATGAGACCACCATTGTGACTGCCACTGTCACAGCGTGCATGTCATAACTAAGGCTGTGTCATGCTTCATGGTTTGCAAGGTGCACATGTTGTAGTTTGGAGTGATATGTGAATGTGTAGGTGTGATGTGTGAGGCATAGGGTGCCATGGGTGAAGTGTGATGGAATGTGCATGTGGTGTGATGGGTGAAGGGTGAGGCACCTGCTTGTAGTGGCTGCTGCTTGTGTGCGCCTCTCAGGGCCCTTCCTCTGAGGCTCTTCACCTGGGCCACCTGGTGCCTTTCATGTTCACCAAGTACTTGCAGGTCTGCCTGGGTGCGGCTACAGCACACAGGGTTGTCAGATGTGGGCCAGGTTGCGTGAGGTCAGGTCAGGGCCGGACCAGCTCAGCCTTGTACCAGCATCCAGTGCTGCTGTGTAGCCCCACAACAGGATAGCCCTTCAGCTCGTCAGCATGGAGCACCATGGCCTCGTTGCAGTGCATGCTGACACAGGCGAACAATTGGCAGTATGGTGATGGGACTGGGTGGTGTGTGTGCCTTGCTTGTCAGTGCAGGACGCATTCAATGTGCCGTTGGTGATCCAGCTGACAGATGATGAGAAGTCCATCTGGAAGGGCTTGGATGTGACAGAGGCACGGCGGCTGGCGAGGGAGGTAGGCCGCCAGGGCTGGCAGGGGAGGTTGGCAGGCCGCTTGCCAGGCAAATAAAGCCTGCTGCCTTGCAGAGGGGTGGGCCAAAGCAGCCACTATACATTAGCTGCTGGGCCCGATAGAGCAGGGTGCGCCTTCCCACCCTCACACCCTCCCTCATTCCTTGCGCCTGGACAAGGATATGACCTATCCTCGTCAAGCCCCTTGGCCACTGTGTCCTCCCAATCAACCTCACCACTCAGAAAGGTATCAAGCAGGCTGGTACAAGCGGGAAAATACAAGCTGGTTATTGCGCTGAGCCTGAGACGCCACCCGCCCTGCGGCCTTTACAGCTACACTAGCCTCACGTCCAGCTCCGTCACCAGAGCCATCTGAGCAATGGCCTTCACAGGCCCTCCAGTTCAACATCAGGCGTTGAGCCTTAGGCATTCCTGTATAGTGGCCTGTTCAGGCACCATGCTCCAACTCCCTTCACTTTGCTATGCTCAATGAGTCTCGGTATGCCCCTCCTCACCTGGTTTGGCTGCTTGCCTTGCTGTGGTGGGTGCAGAATGCCAAGGACATCATCGCCTGCGGGTTTGACGTGTCCAAGACTTTCATCTTCTCTGACTTTGAGTATGTGGGCGGGGCCTTCTACCGCAACATCGTGCAGATACAGAGGTGCGGCTGCTGCTGCAGCACCCCGCTGCCGGACACGACTGTGTGCACAAGGCACAGCCCCACCGGTCAGCATGCAAGTCATCTGCATGGGTCACGTTCCTCTTCTCAGCCAGGGTGTCAAACCACTCAATGCTCAACCCCATGCCTTTGCAGCATGCAGGCACAGTGAGGCGGATGCAGAGGACATGCTCCCTCTGAACATCATATTGTATCATTGTGCATGCATGCAAGCCACCAGTGTGTGACCATCTCCACAGGTGTGTGACCATGAACCAAGTGCGTGGCATCTTTGGACTCACCATGGAAGACTACATTGGCAAGATTGCGTTCCCGGCAGTGCAGGTGCCTGGTTCTATCCCTGAAAGCAGCGCTTGCTCTTCTGAGTCCTTGTCAGCAGCTGCGGGCATCGGGGTCCTGCAAGTCACCACCTGCTGGCACAGCTGGTAGCAGCCTCAATTCAGTCCCTATCACAGTACACGTTTCTGAGTTGCAGCCAATTTGCCGCTGGCTCCTGAAAGCATGTCAGCAACAGGCTTGTTTCCGCCGGCTGTGGCAATATGCCACTGCCAGGTATGCCACTGCCAGGTATGCCACTGCATCCATTTGATGTCAAACTTGCCACCAGCACTTGCCCTGCTCATGCTGCCTGCAGCCACCGCACACTGCCCTCACACTGCCACCAGGTGCTAGGCAGGCATGAGGTCCGCCCCCAGCTGGTAGTGCGCTGCCGCCACTGCCACATCACATACGCACGGCGCCCTCTCCTTGCCTGTTCACTACATGTCACTATTACGTGGGCAAGGCCGCCACGACTGCATGGGCAGGGCCACCAGCTGCCTTTCTCACCCGTCCCATTGCTCGTTGCACACGCTCACCACCCTTCTCCCCCGTCAGCTGCTGCCCTCCCTCCCCTACTGGCTCCAGGCCGCACCCTCCTTTGCCGATACCTTCCCCCACATGTTTGGCAGCCGGCGGGACGTGCGCTGCCTCATCCCCTGCGCCATTGACCAGGTGCGGGGCTGAGGCTGTGCTACCACCAGCATGGGGCCAGCTGCACTTCAGGGTCCTCCGCTAGGCACACCGCAGGTGGCACACCAGCATGGTGTATGGCGGCACAGGCGGCATGCCAGGATGGTCCATGGCGAGGTTGGCAGCAAGGCAGCATGTGTGCACTATGAATGTGTGCACACTGAATGTGTATGGTGCATGGTAATGCAGGTGGCGCGCCTCAGGCACCTCAGGCAGGCCCTGTAGGTCACTCTGCCTCTAGGGCTCTGTGCGTGGCAGTGTCGCATTATAGGAGTGTTGTAGGTTTCGCACCGCAAGCATGTGTATGCTGCACTGACCAACAGCAGCAGTCATGCCAACAGCAGCAGCAGCAAGATTACTGGCATGGAGCAGCAATGGGCCCTGGACGCCATGATTTAACCACAGTAGGCCAAACCCTGAACGCCAAACCTGAGCCAGCTTCTCAGGCCTGCACCCAAAGACCCAAGACATGACTGTGGTGCTGTGTACTCCCACTTGCAAGTCTCTAGCCTGGCCAGCCCTGACATAGCCACACCTGTCGTGGGCACACGCCGCCACACTGAACCCCAGGACCCGTACTTCAGGATGACACGCGATGTGGCCCCTCGCCTGGGCCAGCTGAAGCCCGCCCTTATTGAGTCACGCTTCTTCCCGGCTCTACAGGTCAGGCGCCAGGCGAACCTCCCGCCCGCCCGCCTGCATGCCCTCCTCGTGTCCTCCTGCCTTGTCCGTCCCTCCCTCCCTCACCCCTGCCTTCCTTGCCCCCCTCCCTCCCATCCTCCCCCTTCTGCTCTGGGGAGGAGAATGTGAGTAGGTAGTTTGCTGCTCTCCTTACTGCGTATGCCTACACAGTAGACGAGTAGACGGGCATGCACTTCTTAGCTATCTCCTGCCTCTTAATGTGGTGATGGGTGTGCAGGGCGAGAGTGGAAAGATGAGCGCCAGCGACACCACCAGTGCTATCTTTGTCAACGACACGCCGGCAGACATCAAGAACAAGGCAGGAGGCCAGCACCCCGTCCCGGCACCAATAGCGAGATAACTGACAGCCTGTTGGCCTCACTACCACCTGTGTTGCTGTCTGCCTGAGCACCACAGCAGCCATGTCCTACTCGGGCACCGGGGTGTTGCTGGGAGCCTCTGCAGGCCAGCTGCAGCCTTGCCACTGTGCTGAGATTGGGGGAGACTGGCCAGCTGTCAGCTGTTGGTGCCCAACGCTCCGCCCCTTACTGCTCTCCTCACAGCTTGGAAATGATGGTGCTGATCGCTACTAACTGCTTGAGGGTGATGGCGTTGGTGATGGTGATGGTGGCTCGGGCTGCAGGTCAACAAGTATGCATTTTCAGGCGGGCGGCAGACCATCCAAGAGCACCGGGAGAAAGGCGCAGACCTGGAGGTGGGCTGGCCTTGCTCGTGTCATGTATGCACTGCATGCCCTGAGCCTCCCACCCCTGCGCCGCATGCGCGCTGAGGTGTGGGGTGCTGCGTCGTTGCCAGGGAGCTGTCAGCACGTCAAAGGCCTGCAGCCTCTGCTGCTGCTCACCTTTCAAGGTCCCCAGACTGGGTTGACCCTAGGTTCTGCTGGTACTGATACCCTGCTGCGTATCCCCTTCCTTGTGACCGCACCTGCCGCACCTGGTGCGCCTGGCGCTGGGTGCAACTTGCTGGCTGTCTTAGTGCCCTCTCACATGCACTGCTAGGACCTCAGCAGCATGTCGATAGGTCCACACCATCTTGCCACCCCACATCGCTGCTAAACACAGGTCAGATTGCACATGGTGTGACATGTTGGCTGACCAGGTGGACGTGTCATGGAAGTACCTGAACTTCTTCCTGGAGGACGATGAGCGATTGGCACACATCGGGGTGGAGTACGGCGCTGGCCGCATGCTCACTGGTGGGCAGCTGGCGAGGGTGGCAGGCAGCTCAGAACACCCCGGGAAGGGTCGGCTCAGGCAGCTGTGGTCACTGGACATGGGCGATGTTGGGTGCACATCTGCTCATGCCGCGAACATAGGGCGGGTCTTGAGCTGTGGGCCAGAGAGCACTCTGCCTTGCAGGTCTCAACCTTAGCCTACCCTTATGTTGGTGTCAGCAGCATGGCACCCTAGGCTGCATATGTCAGGAGCCTGCGGCTGTGCCCTGCAGCTTGCAGGCGTGTGCTTCGAGGAGCTGGCCACGTGCTTTGAGGCATGTGAGCTGCCTGCTTGCAGGTGAAGTCAAGGCGGAGCTGGTGAAGGTGCTGTCAGACCTGGTGTTGCGGCACCAGGCGGCCCGGGCATCTGTGACTGAGGCGGTGGTGGATGCGTTCATGGCCGTGCGGCCCATGGCAGCTGTGGCAGCAGGCCAGGCATGAGCAAGTGTGCGCACACGAGGCAGTACGTGCTGTCCTTGCGAACAAGGGCCCTCTGTGCCTGTCCATCGATGTCCCTGTCCGAATCCTCAACTCTGTGCAACTCAGGCGTGGAAGCCACATCTTTGAAAGGATTGTAAATGACGTCCCTGTCATCACGGCTGGAGACTAAGCCGGGCTTCCATCCGAGCTGGCCCGGCCCTACACGGGGATTGCCGACGAGCATGTTACAGTGATGCAGTTGTGATTATGCGCTGCTTTTCCTTGGGGTTCCTCCCAGCCTTGGACTACACTCATGCCATTAAGATATGCTGGTAAAATCATTTGTAGCATTAGGCCAGTGCTTAACTGATGATGCTGATGTTGGTTGCTGAGCGCGTCAGGCCCCTGACTTGGGATCGCTTTGCCTTGCTGTGTACTGGCCGCAGTCACCTGCATGGACACATGGAACAATGCACATGCAATTTGCTTCTCACGCACATTCCCTAGTGCTGTTAGCGCACATAAGAACAGCACGCGCCGCGCTGCGGTAATAGAAAATGAGCTACGCAGCGTATTACACCCGTGTGGGTATCTCAGCGCCGCAGGGGTTCGGAGTCATGGTGGCTGCCTGGTGAGCATTTTTGCTTGTAGAAGCGCCGGTGATCGAAATGTGGTGCTAAAAGATGGCACCAAGTTGGCCCTACTTCGCGAGGCTGGCTATTCGGCAGTATGCTCTAGCTAGGCCTGAGTAGGCGCGGGAGGTATTTCGCTCGGAAGCTTGGGGCTCAAGGCACATGCTGTTCCTGCTGCAGGCTGGCTATCAACGTATACAATGGCAAACCCACCTTCTACACAAAGCAGATCAGCAAGGCAGAGTTCAATGCCACGCCTCTCAACTACCTGCAGAGCCCAGAGCACAACCAGAAGGCGTTCCCCAAGGCAGGTTCTCCGCTGTTCCTTACGTGTCTGGCAGGGCACACTAGCTAGCTAGCGCCAGGGCTAGGTAGTGCTGGCTGGGGTAATGGAGGCAGTGGGACAGGGACATGAAGGGTTGGGGGCACAGCCTGTGATTTTGTTAGCACAGTGCCTCACCAGCCAGACTGCATGGCATGCTTGCATCACCAGCATTGTGGCCTGCCTTGCCAGCTGCCTGCATGCAAGCCATCCTGTCACAACACTCACCCGTGTGTGGCGTAGTAGGTGGCTGGTCCCACATGCTAGCATGCTGAGCCATCAATCATGTGCAATTGTGTGAAATGGTGTGCATCCATGTGCAATTGTGTGAAATGGTGTGCAATTGTGTGAAATGGTGTGCAATCATGTGCAATTGTGTGCAGGTGCCAGGCCAGACCACTGTCCCAGATGGCCTGGCAGAGCTTCAGCACAGGGTTGCACATTCCAAGGGCGCGCACCATTGAGGGCGCCGAAGGTTGGGACATCTGTCAAGTTGGCATGATGTATGCTATTAAAGTGTGACCCCGGAAGTTATGTAGCTTGTGTTCCGGTGTCCCGACCTAGAGGTCAGGATAGTCATGTAGCTATGATGCGCAACGATGCGATGAGCTGTACACGGTGATCGTGCGCATCTATTACAGCAATACGCGAGGAAAAGCGAAAATTCGACGTTGAGACGTTCAAAGTTCAAACGCCGCATAAACAGCAACAGCACCTATGCTTTGACACCCTCACGAAAGACCAGCCACACGCAACACGCAGCAAGCCGCGACCCAACCACAACGTTGATCCAACGTCACCCATGGCACACATTTCACGAGGGCGGCTCCGTTGTAAGCCGGGGCCGCACCAACGGAGGCTGCAACGCATCCTTGTCGGGGTCCACGCTACTGCGTTTCCACGTCATGCTCCCACTCTTCAAGGGCCCCGCTTCGCTCAATTTCTTGGGTTGACTGCTTGGCTGGCCCTCGACGCTGGCTCCACTTTGCCTTTGCGAGCCCCCGCCACTTGCCGGTGCGCTGTCCAACCCCGCCTCCGTCTGCGGTGCTCGGCGCATCGTCGATGCCCCTGCCGCGGCGCCTGGCACTGCCCATATGCCAGGAGCAGCGTTCCATGCTGCGATCCATTGACCTGCGCCACCCTGCCAACCTGCCGCCGCCATTCCAGGGGGAGGCCCACGCCTGGGTGGTTTGGGTCGAACACGGATGGTTTTGCCAAGCAAGGGCGAGGAATTGAGAGCCAAGGCACGGGCAGCCGCCACTGGCTCTGCAAATTCAATGTATGCAGCTCCAGAGAACGCCTGCGTAGCTTTCTCCCTCAGCAGCGTCACTCGCAGGATGGCTCCGCACGGACTGCAACCAGGCAATAGCAAGGAACGAGGAGGGTTGAACTGCTGGCTGTGGGCTATCAAGGTCTTGCATCCACATAAGGGCAACTGATGGATGAAGAAGAGCAGCAGCATGGACTGAAGCAAAAGTGGCTGCAGTCCGGCGTGGGTCTGCCTGGGATGAGCCGAGTGCCATGAAGCATTCAGCCACACCCCCCTCCACAGGTCATTGCTCAGCTTGCAGCCCCCGCCCCACCACAGCCCCCTGCTGCCCCTGCCCCTACCCCAAGCAAGCATGCCCCCATGCAGCACTTGCACTCTGCCCACCTGAAGTGCGCCTGCAGGACCTCCTGGGTGGCAGCCGGGGTGATGTCCAGCACCAGCACTGAGCGCCACTCCACATCAAGGGGCGTTGGGGCTCCTAGGTGGGCCAGCGCCATCTTGGTGGAGGCAGCGCCCTGCAGAGCGGGGTGGGGCAGCACTCGGCACTCAGGGCCCTGACCTGGGGAGTGCATGGGCACGGGTCTTGCTTTGCTGGCATGATGTGCCGGTGCTCTGCTACACCACACCATGCCATGCCACAGCTGGCATGACACAACAACCACCACGTCATGCCTCGGTTGCTGTCACCCTGGCAAGACTGCTGCAACACAATTGGCAAACTGCACATGGTCTTGACTGGTTGCGTATCCAACCGATGTCAGCTGAGCTCCCTGCGCAGGTCCAGTCACGCCCCAAAGCACAGCCTTATCCTCCCCTTCCACATCCCTTCTGCCACTCCTGCCACCCCACTATCCTACTCCTGCTTTCCCTCCCTTGACCAGCCGGCCCCTCCTGCCTACCTTCATGGCGTTGATCTTCTGCTCCATTGCCTGGAGCTCCCGCCTCAATGCTTCAAGCTCTGACACACCCCCTGCTGCCCCCCCTGCCCCTCCTACCCCTGCTGCAGCAGCATTGCCCAGCAATCGCGCCGCCAAAGCACTCTTGCCAGCTGCTGCAGAAGCAGCAGCTGTGGGCTTGCTGCCGCCCACCAACCCCTCATCTGCAGGCTGTATGCTGCCCTGAGGCCCTTCTGAGGCTGAGTGCTGGACATGGGCTCCGACTGCGTCTGAGCCAGGCCCTTGCTGCTGCTGCTGCTGCTGCTGCTGATGTCGGTCCTGGGATATGGTGTCTGCCCCGGCTTCCAGCTGCCCAGGTGCGGCTGAGCCCTTGGCGGTCGGGGCGCTAGACAGCTGCCTATGGCCCTGGCCTTGGGTGCGGGGCAGTGATGTACGCCCAGGTGCAGGGACAGGGATGTCAGCAGAGGGTGCCTTGGGCATTCCTGCAGGGCGGGGCAAGGTGTTTAGAAGCTAAAAGGAAGCTGGGTTTGGAGCCACACACTCCTTCATCTTCATCCTGGCGGCTTTATTACCCGGAGGGGATGGTGCAAGCTTGCCATCCTTGTCATACAAGCCGACAGCCGTGTCAGCCAGACTGCAACTGGCCTAGGCATGCTGCAGGGAATACAGAGAAACGTGATGAACACAGAGCCATTAGCTCCGTCTAAGGCAGCAGCAGTGGCTGAAAGCAGCAGCTGCTGTTTGGCAACCTCCATGCACCATCCTCATGCCTCAAATTTGGTGGACAGCGCATATCAGCACAGTGTGGTGGCGGGTCAGGTGATGGCATTGGTGACAGAACCACCCTCTTGTGCCTGCTGCCCCTGTCTACTGCCTGCTGTTGCAGCACGCCACATCAGCAGCCTGAGCCACACACCATCAGGCAGCAGGCCACCGGGCTCAGCATCCCCATGCCTCCCACCCTCCCCTTCCTCCTGCTGCTGATGGCTGCTGGGCCGGCTGAGCTTGCCCAGCAGTGTGGGGCTGCCTCCCAGTCCGCCAATGCTGCGCAGCATGCGCCCAAACATGCGCCCCGCAGCCGCTGCCGCAGCCGTGACCCCCATGACCGGCGCAGGCCCCCCCTGAGGCCCCGGCTGCTGTGCCTGGCCCCCAGCCGTCACCATGGACTTCAGCCCTGCTCTCGCTGCTCTGTCACCTCCCCCCACCCCCTCTCCGCCTCCAGTGATAGAAACAGGCTGGGACTCCCCTACGGTGGGGGGGCGGGACCCAGGCACAGGTGCGCCTGCCGCCCCCTCAGCCTCCCCCAGGAACTGCCCCTCTGGCCCCCCACCCTCCTGCCTGGCTGCCAGCGCTGGGGCCTGCACCATGGACCGCAGCGTGGCTCTGCCAGTGGCCCCCCGCCCCCCCTCCCTGCTGAGAGTCAACTGGTCAGAGGGTGGCTCCAGGTCTGCATGCAGCAGACGGTGCATGGAGACCGTGCTTTGACCGTGCCAGACCCCTCATGCGGCCCTGGCCCCTGCCACCTCCCCGTACAACACTGGAGGAGCCCTGTGTTACACCCCAACCACACTCATGCGGATGCTGAGCCACCTCCCTTCCGGACCTTGACAGCTGGCCTACCATGTTTGTTCAACCAAGGCGCCCCTGGTCCCATCTGCCACACCCTTTTGTCTCACACCCACGCTGCACCTCAGCCCACAAAACAATGCCATGCTGGAGCATGACCTGACATTGTCACTCATCAGCTGTGGGTGAGTAGTGCACCCCAGCAAGCTGTGCCATAACAGGGTACTACAGATGTCAGGAAGTGCTATGGGGCACAAGGCTGGTTGAAACCTAATCATATGGCCCCCAGATGCTAACCAGCACATGCCCAACCCACCAGCCTGCTGCCTTTGTCTAACCCTTCACCCTGCTGCCCAATGCGATCGTCATTCCCTCCGAAAATGCTCACTTTCGGTCGCTGCCCGCACCTGTCGGCAGAGACCGGGTCGCGATGTTGCGACCTAGCACAGGCGAACGTGATCTTGACCGGGAAGTGTCGGCGGCCAGCGGTTGATCAAGCGCCGGACCCAAGAAACGGGCGCGGCGCAACGCCTCCCTCGCGACGTCCCGTGTGACGCCTTTGCTATCGCTGTGCTGGCCCGCACCACCCCTGCCGTTTTCCTGGCGGCCAAAGCCTGCGTTGCTGTTTGCGCTCCCAGCTGTGGCGTCCGAATTCCACTGAATCGCCTGCCTCCCAGCCCCTGGTGCGCCAGCGGCCCCGGCCGCAGATGTAGTTGCGACCCCGCTGGTGGTGCCGCTTGCTCCCGTGCTCCCGGCCGGTGCCTGAGGGTTCCACTGGATGGCGCACCTCGCACGCCGTGGAGCCGGACCGGGCTCCGCTGCTGCCAGGGCAGGCTGTGCAGCTTTCTGGCTTGAGCTGGCTAGAGCCTGCGCTGACGGCTTGGCATCACGTTGTGCAGGCTCGGCAGTAGAGCTGGGCTGTGACAAGTGGTGAGCTTTGCTCCTGACACCTGCTCCAGCGGCAGTTGAGGTGCTTAGCTTGTCGCGAGGGCTCCCAACTGCCTTGGCATCGGTCTTGGAGCTGAGCTCCGCGGCAGGGTCAGCTGGGCTTGGGATGGGGCGTCTCAGCCGTGCCTTAGCCACCTGCTCCCCACTGCCTGAGCGTGATGACTGCCCTGCTTGCCCCTGACCTCCCGCATCCTCAGCCACAGCCTTTGCCTCAGCCTCAGCCGCAGGGTCAGGCGACAATAGGGACTCCACATCTTCAGGGCCTTTGGCTGCTGCTATGCTGAGCTGGCCAGCTTGCGGTTGGGCCGGCTGGGATGCTGTCTGGGTTGCAGGGCTCTGGGAGGTGGTGAAATCCACAGGCTCAACTGCCTGCTGCTGAGCAGTTGAAGTGGTTGGCTGACAAAGGGTTTTTGCTGGAGGAGGCATGGGGGTACTGCTGGACTGCCCTGCTGCTGCTGCTGCGCCTGCTGCTGCTGTTGCGCCTGCTGCTGCTGTTGCGCCTGCTGCTGCTGTTGCGCCTGCTGCTGCTGTTGCGCCTGCTGCTGCTGTTGCGCCTGCTGCTAGTTTCTCACCAGGGCCCTCAGTCGAAGAGCCTGCAGCCCTGTGGTGCAGGATGCGAGCGTCAAGCATCACCAGGTGTGATGTGTGCTGTGACCAGTCTAGTGCAAGGCTAAGGCTCCAGGGAGGCTAGGGCATAGGAAGGGTGGCTCAGGTGTGATACTCAAAATGACCAGTTTGGGAGCAGTCAAATGGTCAATGTGGAGTTGGTGCTGCAGCATACAACAGGGTTGGTTGCCATTACTGCCACAACTGACATCATGATTGCCAAGGTCCAATGTCTCCTTTGTATGGAGATCCAGTGGCCATGCCCTAGCCAGCCACTCCAGCTCCCGCACTACTTACGTGCCGGATGCTCGGGGTGGGCCTGCTTCTGCCTTGCTGGACACCAGCTCGCTCTTGTGTGCCTTGATGTGCGGTATCAACCTAGACAGGCAGGCAGGCAGGCAAACAGCAGGGGTGGCAGCTTGCCACAGCATGCTGCAACTAGCAGACAGCAGCCTGCCACAGCGACAAGGTCATGGATGGCAGGCGCGGCAGTCATTGGCATTATGCATCCATTATAGTCATAGTCAGCAGCGGTGGCACTGGCCACACCAGCGGTTGAACTAAAATCGACAAGGGGTCACCCTGCCAGCTGAACCCTGGGTGATGGCAGAAGTGACGTCTAGACATGGGAGTGTGAAGATTATGGGGAGGCTTGTGAGGAGTGTGAGGAGCACCCTCGCACCCAGCTAGCCCACGACAGCGGCCTGCTGCCCGCACCTGATGCTATAAATCACATCAGGTTGCTGACAGCATTTGCTTTGGGGCCCAAGCCACATACTGTCGAGCTGTGAGGCCCTTGCCACACTGCCCTCATGCTTCCCATGTGGCCCTCCTTCCCGCTGCCGCTGTGAACGGCAGTGCTGGCCAAGCTTCCTTAACAGAGCGAGGATGGTTTGCGCTTCTCCTATGGTACGCGCCATTCACCCAAGAAGAGCCTCTGTAGCCTGAACCCCAGCTGCTCTGCCTGTCCTCCAGTTGACTCCTGTCAGTGTGCTCACCAGTCCAGCATAGGGCCCGTGCTGTCACCAAGAATGCCGCTGAGGTTGGATGTCAGCTTCTTTCTGTCATATCCTTTGGACGCAAGGGTGACAATGTATTGAGCAATGGCCTGGTCTTGGAGGTTGGGGTCCCACAGGATCTTGACTTGCCGGAAAACCCGCGTCAGCTGCATGAGGGTCACGGGCACCACAGCTGCAGTAAACGATGACAGCTTTTTGTGCCAACTCCAGTGTATACGTCGACGGCAGAGTGTTGTACCCGAGCGCATCCAGGACCCATCCTGGAACAGGGCTTGAGCTATGCCTAAAAGCATACAAGCAGCCAGAGAGCATGGTGGTCAGCACCCACCAATTGCTGGCCAGCAAGGCTCGCCGCGTCGAATTTGATGGACATGGCTTCGCACCAACTAGGAAGACACCGCTGAGACGGCGATGAGGTAACGCGTGCGAGAAGGGCGAAAATAGCCGTAACTACCACCCAACCGATTCCTGAGGAAGGCTGAATAGAGAAAAACTGCATAGAGATAGAGAAGAACTAAAGGCTTGGATTATATACATTCTGATCCCTACAACCCTCAGCTTATCCACTGTTCCCTGCGTGTCTTGCAGGGCACACAAGCTAGCTAGTGCCTGGGGTCACCCCCGCCATTGGCTGCACCCCCATGGCTCAAGAGATAACTTTCTTACTCATTTCTGCACGGATGAGGCCGCCGATTTGTGCGATGAGCTAGTAATGGCCCGAATAGAGTGCAGCCAGCCCCAGCGGTTTGCCGGGTGGCTGGCCCCCAACACGCGACGTGTTCTGGAGCGTCGCATACACATTTAGCGACGGCATTAGGCAGCCTGGACCCAGAGCGGCGTGAATGGCGCATCCTGACTGGACATGCCAACTTTTTAGGTTAGCACGCATCAGTGCTGCAACGTCCTAGCACGAATCGAGACCCACTCCCAAGCTCACCTGCTGCTTCCCGGCCTGCTTCCTTGCCCCCTTCTCCAAAGTATCACCTATTGTCATCCAACGGCGCCTCTGCAGGTCGATGGCATTGCGAGTTGGGAGCGTGACCGCGACGGCGCATTACTGCTGAACACAGGTTCGGTCGACATGTGGCAGCGATTCAGGTTGCACACGATTTCTTGATTATTGGTGCTTGTGGCTCCTGAGCAACCACGATCGTCAAGAATAAGTAAAAAATATGCAGAAACGGAGCTAGTAACTTTGTTTGCCGTTGTGCAGGCCATGGTTGATAAGAAAAGGGGGGCAAAGGCTAGATGTGACGGTGCGCAGAAAGCGAGGGAGGTTGTGGCACAGCGCAGGGCTGCTGAGGCTGAGGCCAAGGCCCATGCTCTTGCCGCTGGTTTGTGATGTTTTGCTACATGCTCTCCCCAGGTCCCTGGGTCCCTCAGGTACGCAGTTCCCATGCATGCCCTCCCAAGCATCCACCACCACACCTTTCATAACCCACACCACACCACACCACACCACACGTACCACAAACCTGTGCTTGTGTGCATGTGCAGGCTCCATGATGTAACCCATGCATTGCGCATCCCTGGGCTGCCCTACTCAGCAGTGGTGGGTGCCCACCAAAGCCTGCTGTCGGCAACCGCCCCCCCTCCCCCTCAGCCTAGGCCTGCGCAGCAAGCTCAATCCAACCCAAAACAGCCACCGCCCTCCAGCTCTTCTTACCTGCCACCACCACCCCTCCATGGGGGCACAGCCAGTGGGTTGGCTGTGAGGGCCTGGGGGAGGTCATTGGCGAAGTACTTCAGCGCATGGGGCATGCCTGTGGATCTGTGGGTCCCCTACGCTGCTGGTCGTCTCACTGGGGGTGCAGAGGTGTGGTGGAGCCACCAGGTTTTTAACAACACCCCCGCTGCCACGTGCTGGATGGCCTTTGTGGGAGGACTGTGTGAGCATTACACCCCCGCTAAAGAGCGCGTGGTGGGTGGTGGAGCCGTGGGTCAAGCGCATCACCGCTGCTCACAAGCAAGTGTGTGTGTGCATGCCCTGTGAGACCTGCGAGCTCTTGCTAGACCAGCTCGGCAAGCACATGGACAGCCTTGTGGTGCCTGAGGACCCACAACCACCAGATGATAGCGACAGTGACAGCGAGAGTGACAGTGACACCAACAGCGATGGGGGGGATGCTGAGGTGCATGTGGTGCTGGCTGAGCACATTGCCAACGCTGACGCTCAAGACCTGGCTGGTGTGCTAGATGCAGGTGTGCTAGATGAGGGTGGGCTGGAAAAGTTGGTGAGTGATGCCCAGAATGCCAGGGCTATTGCTGGCGTTGCAGGAGGGGGGGTTGCTATAGCAGGGGGTACAGCTGGGGGTGCAGACGTGAGGGTTGACCTGGACTATGCCACGGTGCAGAGCTGGTTTGTGTGCCCATGCAAGGTTGGCGCCAAGCCCAGCCTGACCTGCTTGCAGCGTCAGTGTGCCGCCTGCAAGGATAGGAAGGTGGGCGTGAAGGCGGAGCGTGAGGGTGTGCAGCTGCAGTATCGTCAGTTCAAGAAGCTAGACAATGGGCAAGGCGTAGAGTTGGCCACAGTCCAGACCACGTTGGGTGAGTTGGTGGTTGGCCTGAATGACCTCATGCAGAAGCAGTTGTGGCATCATTACCTTGCCAAGCATCAGCGTGCCACCTTTAGGGCGCACTGCGCCGCTGTGCGCAACACACCAGGTCTAGTTGTCGTGTCGTGTGACTGGTCAGAGAAGCTCACCATCCACCAAGACATAGCATGTCAAGGAGCATACTGGAAGCAGAGGACCATGTCAGTGTTCGTGGCATGTGCACACTACCAGGACATGGCTGGCAACTACAGGGAGGAGTCTATGTTTGTGAGTGCTGACAAGTGTGACCAGTCAGCTGAGGCTTCCACCACGGCCCTTGTGCAAGTGATTGAGTGTTTGCTGCAAGGCAGGAGGCACCCAGATGATGGGTGGGTGGGCAAGATGGACATGAGGCAGCTGTGTTTGTGGTCAGATGGTTGTGCATCACAGTTCAAGGGGGCCAAGGCCATTAGGTTGCATTGGCACCTAGCCAATAGGTTTGGGGTGCCTGTGCAATGGTCATATGGTGCCACATCGCATTTTAAGAGCACGCATGACTCTGAGGGTGGGGTGATCAAGAGGGAGTGGAGGGAGCAGATGCTAGTGCATCCTGAACTCGTGGGAAAAGTGTGTGGGGCTGCTGTGCTGACTGATTGGGCTAACAAGCATTTTGCTGTGCCATGCCATGCACAAGACACCAGTGCAAGCCACAGGCTTCGTGGTCACATCATGTTTTGGCGCTGCCTGGTGCTAGACGACGCTAGGCAAGCAGCTGTATGCAGTATGCCTGAGGCTGATGTGGAGCGCATGCATAATGATGTAAAGGGGTGCAGGGCTATGCACCGCATGGTGTTCACACCTGACAGGGAGCAGCCTCAATGGGCCATGGCTGCTTGTGCATGCAACACGTGCATGAGTGTGCCATGCCAGCCGTGCATGAAGCCTGACACCACTACCCCACTTGAGCCCATGCCCATGTTTCAAGACACTGTGCAGGAGGTGAGGGAGGACAAAGAGTGTTATGCATTGTTGATGTTGTACCATTCCGATTTGCTGCATGATGAGGTGTGCTTTGGCAAACTGACCAACAAACACTGTGAACGATATCGCATGCACATGGGGTGGGAGAGGCAAGATAGTCGTAGGGAGTTGCGTCGTTTAGTGCGCAGAGAGCTGCTAAGTGAGGAGCTGGAGGCTGAATATGAGGCGGACAATTGATGTGTAAAGTGCATTGGGGTCTACTTTGGAGCATCACAAACGGCCCACACATGAACACAACGCGCTTGTTTCCTGATTACACGTTAGAAGCCCACACAAGGAGCCGCACTGAACTTGCAGTCCATCTCTTGCCGTCTTGGTTGAACAGATAACCGGCTGGAAAAAATGCACATTTCATGGAAACTTGACATGGTCTTACGTGACACGCGTCGCACGCTTGTTGTCGCACGTTGTGGTGCAGGGACAGCCCACAAGCCACACCAGCACTCCCAGGCACATTATCAGCACTAGCACTAGCACTTTTACACATGTCGGGGGGGTCCTGCGCCCGACAAGAAATTCAAATTTTTGAAATGCTGGGCCGCTGAGCGAGATAGCCGATTCGCCGATCACAGCCCCACTAAGCAGGCTAATCCCGGCACAACGCGACCAGAATTCCCAACACCCTCGCCCGCCCCGGCAAAGGTGCACATCAACACGAGCAGCCCGCTAGCCTCGCGCTGGTGAGCTGCACCGCCCTGCGCAAAAATCGCTGAAAAACTCTTAAAGATGAGTCGGATAGTTATCAGGGGTGCAGCCAATGGCGGGGGTGACCATTTATCTTTGTCAGTATTGTTTCATCTTAACGGAACATTCCTCACTTGAGCAACCCTGTGCTGCAGCTCTGCTAGGCCATCTGGGACAATGGTCTGGCCTGGCACCTGCACACCACACATGTTTGCACATGATTGATGCCTCAACTTCCAGCGCATTGGGGAGAGCAAGCAGCGCCCCCTGGAGCTGTGCAGCTGGAAGGACAGGGAGGCTCTGCCCCCCGTTGGCAAGGAGTACCAGCAGGGCTACAAGCGGGTCAATGACCGGTTGCCCAAGGCCAGGCAGAGGCTGCACCGGGCTGCAGAATACCGCCGAGGCATAGATGGCCGGGCCCGCAACAACAATGCGTAGGCCCTAGTAGTTTGAGCAGGCTGTTAGCCTTACAAAGCATTAAGCTGTTAGTTTTGATGAGGAGCCCAGTGGTCAAGGGGGATTAGCCCCTTGAACGAGTGCCACCGGAGTGGGGTTTGCAGTCATCAAGGGTGCGACCGATGATGCTACAACTTGATTGGAGTAGCTGAGTGAGATTACCCACAGGCCGACATGTTGTTCCTTGTTGAATGAGTTTCGTTTGCCTGGCACCTGCACACAACACAATTGTAAGTAGCTACATTTTTTTTGCGTTTGCACATGGTCATTGGCTCCGCATGCTAGCATATGTGGGACCAGCCACCTACTACGCCACACACGGGTGAGTGTTGTGACAGAAAGACTGGCATGCAGACAGCTGGCAAGGCAGGCCACAATGCCGGTGATGCAAGCATGCCATGTAGTCTGGCTGGCAAGGCACCAAGCTAGCAAGAGCACAAGCTGTGCCCCAACCCCTTCATGTTCCTGTCCCACTGCCTCCATTACCACAGCCAGCTCGACCTAGCCCAGGCACTAGCTAGCTTGTGTGCCCTGCAAGACACGCAGGGAACAGTGGATAAGCTGAGGGTTGTAGGGATCAGAATGTATATAATCCAAGCCTTTAGTTCTTCTCTATCTCTATGCAGTTTTTCTCTATTCAGCCTTCCTCAGGAATCGGTTGGGTGGTAGTTACGGCTATTTTCGCCCTTCTCGCACGCGTTACCTCATCGCCGTCTCAGCGGTGTCTTCCTAGTTGGTGCGAAGCCATGTCCATCAAATTCGACGCGGCGAGCCTTGCTGGCCAGCAATTGGTGGGTGCTGACCACCATGCTCTCTGGCTGCTTGTATGCTTTTAGGCATAGCTCAAGCCCTGTTCCAGGATGGGTCCTGGATGCGCTCGGGTACAACACTCTGCCGTCGACGTATACACTGGAGTTGGCACAAAAAGCTGTCATCGTTTACTGCAGCTGTGGTGCCCGTGACCCTCATGCAGCTGACGCGGGTTTTCCGGCAAGTCAAGATCCTGTGGGACCCCAACCCGTGTCATGTAGCAAAACATCACAAACCAGCGGCAAGAGCATGGGCCTTGGCCTCAGCCTCAGCAGCCCTGCGCTGTGCCACAACCTCCCTCGCTTTCTGCGCACCGTCACATCTAGCCTTTGCCCCCCTTTTCTTATCAACCATGGCCTGCACAACGGCAAACAAAGTTACTAGCTCCGTTTCTGCATATTTTTTACTTATTCTTGACGATCGTGGTTGCTCAGGAGCCACAAGCACCAATAATCAAGAAATCGTGTGCAACCTGAATCGCTGCCACATGTCGACCGAACCTGTGTTCAGCAGTAATGCGCCGTCGCGGTCACGCTCCCAACTCGCAATGCCATCGACCTGCAGAGGCGCCGTTGGATGACAATAGGTGATACTTTGGAGAAGGGGGCAAGGAAGCAGGCCGGGAAGCAGCAGGTGAGCTTGGGAGTGGGTCTCGATTCGTGCTAGGACGTTGCAGCACTGATGCGTGCTAACCTAAAAAGTTGGCATGTCCAGTCAGGATGCGCCATTCACGCCGCTCTGGGTCCAGGCTGCCTAATGCCGTCGCTAAATGTGTATGCGACGCTCCAGAACACGTCGCGTGTTGGGGGCCAGCCACCCGGCAAACCGCTGGGGCTGGCTGCACTCTATTCGGGCCATTACTAGCTCATCGCACAAATCGGCGGCCTCATCCGTGCAGAAATGAGTAAGAAAGTTATCTCTTGAGCCATGGGGGTGCAGCCAATGGCGGGGGTGACCAAATGCCGAGGATCCATTCCGGGGGATGTCAGCAGTATACTGATGCGCAGCATTACCACGGTGTCAATAGCGTGCCTCACCTAGTCAATATGAGTGGAACTCTTTCACAACCGACTCTTCAGTGGGACTTTCGCTGCTGATGTCGGTGATGAGTGACGGGCCTTACGAATGGAGTGAGGCTTAAAAACGTGTCCGTGCGACGCCCCCTCTGGTTTACCCCCAAGCTTATCGTAGCTAAGCAATGAAATGTGGACTAGACCTTTTGCTTGGAGCTGCTGGAGCGGAGATGGAGGATCAACGCACAGCAGGGAGCTCGGCTGCGGAGGAGCCGTGTACTCAGTCCATGCAGCAAGATTTGGTTGCGGGCAGGTAAGGCAATTTCCACAACATTGCATTGCATGCTTCGCCCAAACTCCACCACTGCACATGATGACGCAGTGGCAACGAATCAGGACAAGAAGATGATGCCACGCACTGCCCTGGGAGGTTGACGCTGGCAGCAAAAGAAAAGAACAGGTGAACAAGAGAGTGTGAGGAGAAGTGCACATTTTGCTACCACCATTGCTGTCTGAAGTCTGTATGCACAGACATCACATACAGCACATACAACACAGCACCTCCCTAATCACAACAGCATATACAATACAGCATGGTCTACAGGGTTCACATGGATAATGCTAGACAGTTCACATACATGTTATGCATCCATGCGCGCATACATTGTTCCCATAATTGCTTGGTGGAGCTCTTCCTCTTCTTTCCAGCCCTTTTACTGCTTGGCGCTGCGCTGTGGTACATTTGGGATGTCTTGGAGTGTCTAACAATCCACAGCTCATGGGAATTGTAGGGTCTGGGCGGTGTGGAGGGCCTCGCACTTCACGACATTGACAACAGCTTGTCAGGGCATATCTCCCCTACAACCAGGGGCTACGTTATCTGTAATCCGGGTTTGATGTTCGGGCCAATACCTACTTCCCTGTCCCCACCTCCTTCTTGAAGGTGGGGCGATATACGTTGGCATGAAACACACTCTTATGTAAGCAGCAGCTTCAGCATTCCCTAGTGCACACATCACTGTGCTACAGGCTGCTGGGCCTGGGCCTTGGGTGGGTGGTCTCGCAGCGAATGGAACCCCATTGCTGGGTACTCCTTGCCTAGGGCCGGAGCCGCTGGTAAGCCTGGCCACCAGCACAGCTCCAGTGTACGCCATGGCGCCTCTCTAATACGCTGGAGGTTGAGGGCTGCATTGCAGTCCCTGTCCACCCATCTGCCAGTGTCCCCAGGGGCAGCCTGGTCCAGCCAGGGGCACCACATGAGGCCCCGCACTGGCGCTTTGGATCGCTGGCTCCAGGCTGACTGCAACAAGGAGTTCTGCACCTGACCTGGCTGGGGCTGTCAACCTTCAGGCCTGGTGGGCTTGCTGCGGTCCAGCTGCTCCTCACAGGATTGGGGGCTGTTCACAGCTGCGCTGACCCGGCTCATGTGGAACTCATCCACTGTCACCACCTTGCCTGGCAGCCAGTCTGCAGGCTTGCCGCTGTTGGGCCTCTTCACCACCTTGCGGCAAGCCTGCAGCACGGCCTTGGCCCCTTACCCACCCCGTGTGCCAATGTCAGCATGGCCAAACAACACTAACAGCTGTTTGCGTGTCCACCACCGCCGCTGGAACTCAATGGGCTGCCTCCTCCTCCAGCTGCGTGGCACACAAGACACAATGCGCGTGACGTCTAGGGAAGCACCTAGCAGGTCACTAGGGGGGCAGTCATCAGCCTCTGGCCCTGCCCTTCCTCCCCTACCATTGGCACTCCCACATTTTTGCAGAAGCGCTCCATTGCCTTTCGTAGTCAACGGCAGCGGGGCAGGTATCTCTCTCACAACTAGGGTTAGCACGCCTTTGAGCACGTCTGCACGACTTTCTTCACGACACCATACCTTTCAACGTACTTTGCATGTCGTCATGTCGCTTTTCATGCTGCCTGCAGGCAAGCTCAGCGCCGGTTCCGGGCCCGCCAGAAGACACTGATTGAGGACTTGAAAGACACAATTGCCAAGCTAACAAGAAAGGCAAGTGCCTCAGCACTGTCCAGGCAAAATCCCAGCCCCTACAGAACTGCGAACAGGGTTCCCATCAACACAGTATGCTGTTGGCATTTGTTGGCATCTGTTTTTTGTCTTTCTTGTCCATTCAGCGCCTCGCAGGCCAGCCACATTTGAGCAATGTCGTTTGCAGTTAACAGCACTCTTTCGTAATGGCACTTCTCAGCCCAACATAGTTCCTTCAACGCGGAACAACGTGTCTGACTGTGGGTAACCTCACTACAATCAGGTTTATGCATCCTTGGTCGCACCCTTCATGACCACAAACCCCACACCACATCCATGTGTGGCACTAATCATAGCCTGGGCTCTTCACTCTCAAGTACCAGCACCTTGGCCCTCAACCTTGAGCCTTCATTGCAGTCGAACACACTTATTGTGAAGCACTACAAAACGGTGTTTTATCTGTGTGGTGTTCCCATCACATGGCATGCTCATGGCCTATACATGGCATACACATGGTCATGGTCGCCTACCACCTACATCATTGCCTGACCCCTGTGACAGGGCTATGCGTAGAGTTGGCATGACAAAACATGCACTAACTGAAAGCTGATGACAGCTCAAAGGGGGGGCAGCTACCGTGCTACTGTGCCTCAGCAGGCTGCTGCTGCTGGGCCTTGGGTGGATTGTCTCGCAGCCGCTTGTAGCCCAAGCCAGGGTACTCCTTGCCCTTGGCTGGCAGCTTCCCCTGCTCTGGCCAGTAGCACAGCTCCAGTGGGCGCCACTGGCTCTCCCCAATGCGCTGCATGTTCAGCGCTGCATTGCAGTCCCTGTCCAGCCACCTGCCTGGCTGTGGTGCTGGCTTTGCCTTGGCAGCCTTGCCCTTGCCCTTTGTAGGCTCAGCTGCCGGCTCAGCCTTGGTGCGCTTGCTGCGCTTGGCTGGCAGGGGAGTGTTGGGCCCAGGCTCTGAGGCTGCTGCCTGTGTGGCCTCCTGGCTGCTGCGTGGGGCCTGTGGGGGCTTGCGGGGGGCCACTACCGGGCACCACATCAGGCCCCTCACTGGCTGGTCACGCTGCTGGCTCCAGGCTGGGCGCACTAAGCGTGGGTGCATCTGACCTGCTGGTGGCTTCCAGTCTGCAGGCCTGGTGGCCCTGCACTTGTTCAGCTGCCTCTCACAGGGCTGCTGGCCATTCACTGCTGAGCTGACCCGGCTGGTGCGGTGCTCGTCCACAAGCACCACCCTGCCCCGCCGCTGGTCTGTGCCTCTGGGCCTGCACACCACCTTGCAACAGGCACGCAGCACCGCATCAGCACCCAAGCCCCCGCTTGTGCCAATGCCAGCTGCTCCAAAGAACACCACCAGCTGCTTGGCATGCCCATGGCGCTGCATGGACACCTCCTCCGTGTCCTCCTCCAACTGCAGCCATGCACACAAGGCAAACAGAGGGTGGCTGACATGGTGGCACACAGTTAGGCATGTCACTTGCAATACCTCTTTCACTTCCTACCAACCCACTCTCAGTCCCCCACCCTCCCTCTCTCCCACCCACCCTCACCTTCTTGAAGAACTGCTCCAGTGTCCGGTCCTGAGCTCCGTACAGCCTCAGCCGCTGTTGTGCCCACTTGGGGTCCAGGTACACCTCCCACATCGCATTCCCGGTGGCCATCGTGACGGTGATGTGCTCCAGGTTGGCCTCCAGGGAGGTGCCGGGTGGGCTTGCTGCTGCCAGGTGCAGGAGGTGGGGCTTGATAGGAGCCAGCCACCGCTCGGTGTCACGGCGGGCATTGTTCAGGCCACTGCCATGCCTGACCTGGCCCTTGGTCAGCTTCCACCGGCGCAGCTGGTCTGCCATCAGCTGGCCTGTCGCCGGATCCCACACCCCTGAGGCAGCACTGACTGCCTGGGTGATGCCGGGGTCAATGCCTACCCCAATCTGGGTGGCTGGATTGAACACAAAATGTCGTGTTTCAGCTAGGCCCTTGCCAATGCGGGGCAATCCCAACTCATGGGCCGCTACAGTTGCTGCACCTGGGGCTGCCACTGGGCTGCTGTTGCTGCTGGAGGGGCCTGCTGCTGAGGGTGGCGCAGGAGGGGTTGGGAGGGGGTGGGTGAAGTGCACACACACACTGACGCCATCTGTCTCCACCGTCCTCTCGAACTCAAACCCCTGGTTGGCCAGCTTTCCCGTACTGAACCACCTGTTCCAATGCTGGCTACAGGCTGGCTCTGCGGTGCAGCTCCTGGTTGCTGGGGTCATCAAAGGCGGCTTGATGCTGTAGTGCAGCTGTTGCTTTGGGCGCCCAAGCCGCCGCTGCAGCTGGTTGTAGGGTGTTGGAGTTAGCAAAGTATTCACAGAAGACCTGCAGCTACCGCAACATGACGGGATCTTCGCTGTCAAGGGGCATGGGTGGCCCAGTGGGTGCTGCTGGTGGGGGGTGGCGGGCAGCGAGGCGGGCACTAGGTGGCCTGAGCATGGGTGGCTCTAGCTCAGGAATCGGCTCTGGCTCAGGAATTGGCTCTGGCTCAGGATCTGGATCAGGCTCCGGATCCCAGTCCATAGCCATGCTGGCTGGCTGGGCAGGGACACGCAGGGGGAGTGGGGGTAAGGGGGCAGCATCCTGTGCACGAGGAGGGTGCACGGCTGGAGGTGTGGGTGCGCTGCGGAACCCCGGGGTGGAGTAGCCCACCAAGCATGTCAGGAATATCCTGAGCACATACAAAGAGGCGATGACGCGGAGCTGGCTGTGCATCCCAGCCCGCAGCTGGAAGTGGGCAATCAGCTTGCGGCGGGTTTTCTTGCACCCGCGCAGCACAGCGCCACCCGGGACCTTGATGACCTGCGGCCAATCACAATCCGCACTTTGACAGGCCGGCAGACAATGCGGGGACACAATGCGGGGACACAAACAGTGCGGGGGCATACAAGACAGGGGCGCGTGGGCACCTGTCGTCGCTGGTTCTTCCATTCAGCCCTTCGCTCCTCACGTTGTTTGCCTGGAGGGTTGCGAGGACCTGCGTTGGCATGAACATTAGCGATGTGAGCAGCGCAGAGCTCACCGGACTGCACAGCTGCAGCGGACCACACCACGACTACGACGAACCTTGTTTTCGCGGGCTTTCAATAGGATGCGGATCTTGATCCGCGCTACTGGGCCGCTTCCTCGGAGGCATTGCGCCACTAGGCTCATATCTGCTAACACCTGCTCACACCGACTTATACCCAGGAGGCGATGTCACTCACTCTTGCACCTCCAAAGGGCACTGCCAAAGGGCACCCCAAAGGGCACCTCCAAAGGGCACCAGTGCGCCTAGCCTGCTGCTAGGGCACTGCTGCAGCAGTGGCCGCATGCTGGCGTGGCTGGCATAGTGTCAGCGGCGTAGCTACCAGCGCTGCCGCTCCCAGCACAAGCTCCTCATTGCTGCTTCTTTGCAAGAAGCATGCCCCTGTGGAAAGACGATGAAGCTACAGTTGGCACCCTTTATGCAGTACCCGGCTTGAATGAGACAATGTTTCCATGAGTTTTGACAACTGACCTATACCATCTCAGACAAGGCAAACTTCCCATGGCTTCTTGCACAGCTGACTTAGCTGATAAGAAACATAACTTGAATGCAAGCACAAGCAGCCATCCCGTAATCACTGCAGCCACAGAACCCATAGCCATGTACTTGCAGCTGGCAGGCTTCATTGTGGAGGCAAGCAGCTGGATGTGTGAGATCACTGCTCAATCCCAGCTCAAGCCACCATCAACCCTTGAAGTACCGTGGCCAGATCAGGCAACATCTCTGTTAGGCACCCTGACCAGCCCCCTCGTCCCTCACTCGGGCCTCCATTCGAGTTGGACCACTAGGGATCACTAGGGATCACCAGGAACAACACACAATGGTGTCAAGGGGCTGTGTGGAGTGTTCCCATGCACATGGCACGTGCATGGGCGCCTACCACATACATGACCCCTGTGACAGGGCTATGGTCTAGAGTTGGCATGACCTGCATGCACTAATTGTATGTCTGCACTACACCGTTGTCCACATTACACACTACATCCGCCCCGACCAGCCCTAGGTGCAGGCGCCACCTACACTGCTGCAGTTGGGGCTGGAGGTGGTGCTGTCAGCCAAACAACTGGTGCTGACGGCCAAACATATCTAGGGGTTGCAGCATTGCGTAGCCCAACAGGGCCAACAGCTGTGTCTGTATGTCTATCAAGGACTGGCATACCATGGCAGCTGTTGCAGCAGCACTGGCTGCTTAAGACCTACACAGGTGCCACAAGGCCCGTGCAGAGGGTGGCATGGCATGGAAAATGTGGGATGCTGCTATTACCTGTTGCTCTGCTGCTGCTGCTGCTGCTGCTGGAGATGCTACTTCTGCTGCTGCTGCTGCTGTTGTCCACAGACCTTGGGGTATGAAGCCCAGCTCGTGGACCTGCGCAATGAGAATAAGGTGTTGCGTGGCATGCTTGCCACACGCGGCCTCCTCAGCCCTCCGCTGAGTGGCACCAGCCCCCCAAGCCCCATGTGCCCCATCCCCAGCCCCTCCCACCCGTCTCAACCATGCCTTACCTCCACCCTCAGCCTCGCCTGGGCACAAGACACTGCTGCCTGCGCACCCTCGCCAGCCATGCCTACCGCCCCGTCCACTTTTCC
Source organism: Haematococcus lacustris (assembly GCA_030144725.1). NCBI lineage: Eukaryota > Viridiplantae > Chlorophyta > Chlorophyceae > Chlamydomonadales > Haematococcaceae > Haematococcus > Haematococcus lacustris. The sequence continues at coordinate 6,613,449 of JASKMD010000017.1, forward strand.
ATCCGAACCCAGGGCACTGCAGCCCGCCCTGCAGACGCTGTCCTTGCCTGACCTCACCAGGGCGCTGGGGCCAGGCCTATGCCAGGCCAGCCAGGCCCTGGGCTCCAGGCTACCCTCCAGCCAGCTACAGATACAGGCGCATGACCCAGCAGCCCCATCCCTCCATGCTGGGGTCCAGCCTCACTCTTCCACTCCCTCCTCAGCCCAGTGGGTGGCGAGCACCACTCAAGCACACCCAGCCCAGGGGCCACACCTCGAAGCACAGCCTCCCCAGCTGGTGCACACAGTACCTCCACTCAAGACTAAGAGCACTGACAGCCCTTTGGCTACGGGCATGTACACTGCCCATTCCCAGACGTCCATGCACCTCTCTCAGCCGCTAGCGCAGTGCCTGCAGGTGGGGACACCCCACGGCTCGGTGCTGCTGCTGGGGCAGCAGGAGGGTGGTGCGCATGGCCCCTCGGTATGCAACACCCACCAGCTGCTGCAGCTGCTATTGGGGCAGATGGCGGCAGGGAGGTCCCAGCTGCACCCAATGCAGCAGCAGTAGGAGGAGGAGCAGCAGCAGTAGGAGGAGGAGCAGCAGCAGCAGCAACACCAGCAGCAGCAGCAGCAGCAATGGCACTGGTGAAGCAGTGTTTTCATGCTTGGTAGTGACATACTTTAATGCTGACGCAATTCATGCACATGGTGGGATGCTCGTTTGTCATGGCTGCTGCAACCCGCACACAGCAAGCATGCAACAGGGTGGGGTGTGCTCATGTCGTTGCTGCCCTGCCACTATGAAGAGCTGCCTGAGGGCTGCTCAAGCCTTGTCTGCCTCTGGGCAATTGTTGCTCAAGGCGGGTGGCTAGGGCAAGGGCAGCAGCAGGCAAGCCAGCAGCAGCAGCACCCCGCCCCTGACCTTGACAGAGGGGCGACAGGCGGGGCGGGGCGGGAGTGGGGTTGTGGATGACTGCACAGATGCCTGAAGCTCATGTGACATGTTATTTGCATGCAGCAGGGAGTACCCCGTAATTACAGCCGGAAGTAAGCAATGCACCAGACACGCCGTGCACATGGACCAGTAGCCTCCACTCCTCCCCTCGCAAGCCATCACCTGCAAAGGTGGCGGCCTGTTGGCAGTTTCCCTCCACTATGAGCTGCACTTAGGCCAGGTAGGGGCGAGGTGGAGGGCTAGCCTTGGGATGAAGAAGCTGTAGAAGACACTCAGCCATTGGGAGTGCCACAGCCCCACAGCTGCGCTACGACAGTGCATTGGTGCCAGCAGCTGGTCTTCAAGGCAGCTGTCCTCGGATGTTTGGTGTTGTTCAGATTGATTAGGCAAGACCAGGGTATGGTTAAGCTAGGCGCCAGGTGCACCCTCATGGTGTTGAGGCCGTGACGGTGTGCATGGTGTGTTTGACCATGTCACGGACATCAACCTCCTTGTCAACCCCCATGGGCATCGATTATGCAGGCTTGCACACTAATAGCATCATCACTTAGGACCGCTTGACCGCCATGTTCCAATACCAATACAACCGTCCACTTTTGTTGTGGCCCTGCATTCAGTTAGACCCTGACTTTTCATGGACTGCACACAGCTGTGGTTGGAGTCCATAGAACATGCAAGTCCTTTGCAGCATTGCCTTTATGCCTCGTTTTGTGCAGTCAATTTTCAGGTTGCCCTGTTGTGGTTTGTTGGTTTATGCGAAGGTAGTATTGAACTCGCCAAGCTTAAGAGCCTAAGAGTGCGATCACGACTAGGGTGTCAGCGAGGGCTGCACTAATGTATATATAGATATGGCTTTTTGCGTAGGACCCCAACTCACCTGCCTGATACCTAATTCCCTGCCCTGCCCCCTTTCGAGGGTGGGGCGATAAACGTTAACATGAAAGACATACTGTAGGGGATCAGTGGGCCTGTATTTGGATCAGAGTGAGGATGAGGTTGAGTCAGTTACTTAGATTGCATTATGGGCTTTCCTCGGGACTCGAGTAGAGAACCAAAGAAAGAGAGATCGAAGGACTACGCCCACGCCGACGGGCGTGAGTTAAGGGATGTTGGTACCTCGGGCCTTCCGGTCACCTTGCAATCCAACCCACCAGAGTATTTTTCTTGCGTCGTCAGGAGCCGAACTAGAACACTCGTTGCGAAACCACCCTGAGCAACCAACCGCACGACGGGGCGGGATGAGTAGTGACCCAATGCACCTCGGTGTCACGTTACACACTCCTATGCAAGCAGCAGCTTAAACATTGCCTACTGCACACATCACTGTGCTACAGGCTGCTGGGCCTTCAGTGGGCGGTCTCGTAGCTTCTTAAAGAGGCTACTCTCGCAGGTCCAAACGAAAATCCTTGCATGAGAAAGTGTTTTACAGTGGTCTCATGTATAGGACGGCTGGCAATTAACCTGTCTTATAGACACTCGCTCATGCTACTTACCCAGTGAAAAAGCAGCGGTTCAGAAACCTTCGGGGATTTACAGGTGCACGAAAGAAAATAAACAGAACTGGTAGTTGCCATAAAGAAGTAATCACCAAGTTCCAGTACACTACCTTCTTGTCAAGGATAGTTAGGTTCATGCTCGCTCGGAATAATGATATGCATAATGTTCCCAGACTGGAATCAAGCAGTAAGCATCCCTGCCTCATCCTGCTATGTACAGCCAATGTAGCAGTCAGTTCTTGTTTGTGCATGTGATTGTCTACACAAGGGGTCAAAGTGGTTCGGCACACGTCAAGCTCCAAGGGCCAAACCAATGATGCCTAGCACTTTGTTGACTACAGGTGCTCCCGCTGACATGATGGAAAGCTGGGTGGGGCTGCTGGACGAGGGTGAGTTGCTGCTGCTCACAGCAGGCGCCGGCGTGCTAGCAGGGGCAGCCGTGCCCAGAGTGACGGTGGGACTAGAAGAGGGGTTGCTGCCAGGGCTGGAGATGGCAGCGGGGGTGGGGCCAGACGATTGAGTAGCCAGTACTGGAAACGAGTCTGGCGGGCAACTGGAGGGGGTGCTGGCTGCAAGAGCTGAAGCCAAGCAGGATGACACAGCTTTGGCAACTGCGGTGGACACAGCCGTGTTGCTGGCCTGGCTCATGGCAGCTCCACCAGTGGAGCTGGCAGACGTGGACACCGAGGAAATGGCAGTGGCTGTGGCACTCTTCACGTCTTCTTCACGGCATGTGCTGATAGCTTGAGCATTGTTTGCTATGGCTCCAGCAAATGCGTCAGAGATTGCGGTGGCGGTGGCTGTAGCGGTGGCAATTGCAGTGGAGTCAGCGCTGGCTCGGGCGCTGCCTGTGCCTGCAGGTACAAAGGTAGGCAGACACACGACAACAGTATGTGCAAGGATGATGCATGTGAGCATGCGACAATCTTGACTCATCAGATGGGGGTGTTTCAGCTGAACATGGCAAAGGCTAGCATAGTGCTGAGAGGAGTGGATCTGTAGTGATGTTTAACAAGTTCGTCACTGACCTTCCACATTTACGTAGGACAGGGCGGAGGTGTAGGCAACCGCTGTAGCATTGCCCAAGGCTGTAGCAAGAGCTAGTGCCTCAGCACTAGCCTGTGCCTTGCAAGCAGACACAGCGGCGATGGAGGTGGCTATGGATTTCACCATGGCATCCTGCGCATGTGGGAGGCGGGCAGGCAAAGCATAACAACACTCTTGAACCCAAGCCGTGTGTGGCAGAGCATAGTCGAGTGCTTGCAGCAAACCCCTGATAACCTCAGAGTTTACCTTGGACAGCGACAGTGAGGCAGATGATGAACTGGCAACCGCAGTGGTTCGGCCTGCGGTGCAAAGCATGAACAGCTTCGTATGAGCAGTGCCGGGAGAGCACTAGTATTCATAATAAGCGCCATCAGCTGTCCACCCCACCTGTGCCGACATTGTCTGCCTGCGCACTGACGGGACCACTCCCGTCGGTGACGGCGGTGCTGGAGGCCGAGCCGAGCAGCAAGCGAGCTGCAAGCAGCACAATCGACTCGTTAGCCGCTTAATCCTTGGAGGGCCCTTGGCGCGTGGCAGCGCGCAGCTTATGCGAGCTTGCACCTGACTGGCAGGGCGTCGCAACAAGTGCTAGCACGGCCAGGAAGCACAGCAGCAGAGAGCGCGACAGCTGGGGCATTTTGGAAGAAACTGCGCCTGTGATGATACGAATGTAGTGTAAGGACGAATACTGCTAGTGCGTATTGCTCAAACGATAGCGCGAGCCAGGGTTTGATTAGCGCTGTCACACCTCACACGGCACAAACGAGAAAGCAGGAAACGTCGCATCTGTCTGTGTATTAGCATTGGCGGGACCTCGGCTGCAGGTTGTGCGACCATCCCTGCCATCGGAAGCTCGAGCGTGCAAGCTGTGCATGTCTTGCATCAGTCATGCTTGGATGCACTTCCCCCACTGCCACACTGTCCCGCCGGCCCCAAGCCATGAAGACGGAGACCTGTGACAGGGCTATGGTCTAGAGTTGGCATGACCTGCATGCACTGATTGTATGTTGTCCACCTTAGCGCAAGCATGCCATGCAAGCCAGCTGAGGCCCAAGCATGCCATGCAAGCCAGCTGGCCTGGGGGCTGCATTGGCCCCAATGCCGCCCCAAACACAGCAGCAGACTAGTCAGAATGTTAATGTGCTTGACCGTTACTGCATGTCGTGATCTGGCCTGGCCTGACCTTGTCTAGCGCTAGGGCGCCTCACCCGACCCTGCTTGACCCAGCCTGACCCAACACAACCTGGCCGGATCTAGCCCGACCTGCACTGGCCCAGCCCTGTCCGGCCTGACCCAGCCTGACCCGGACTGAGTCGCCTACCCTTGCATCGCGTCAGGGGAGGGTCTACAGAGCGGAGCCTGAGACTCTCAGCAGGAGGTCACGGCCGTCAAGCAGGTTATTGTTACAGTGCTGCTGCGCGGTCAGGATGCATGGCTGGCTGCGAACTAAACGCCGGCTGCAGCCGCCAGATACATGTTGCCGCTGTGGCTGACTACGTACTCGTAGACAACTTCCGACTAGCGTGTCAGTGCTTTGTACTTACATCGTCAAGAAGCTGGCATCAGTAAAACACTTCTTATCGCATTCCTACGTCATTGAACCAGTCATCCGATCCAGAGTCCTAGTCTCCGTAAACCAGAAGTACCCAAGAGTCCCGACACTAAGCAGCGCTCAGGCTTAAGTAAGCCAAGAACAACTAACAACCGTCATGACAAAGTAAGACATGACAAACCCAAATCTCGCATGCAGGGCTGTAAAGATCTGCATGCGCATTTCGAAACACATGCATTCTAGGTTCAAAGCAGGACTGTAACACTCTCCCCCACTCCAAAAAGCTACGTCCCGGAGCTTGCATCGTCTGGGTGAGACAGTCATTCGAACACAAAGTAGGCAGGCAGTTAAAAGCAGGCAGGCAGGTAAAAGCAAACATGCACATGCTACATGCAAACAAGCAGTCATGCACCACGCTACATGCACACCAGGTGCAAGAGAGCACGAGCTAAGGATCTCGATGTTGTCTTGTTCTTCACTCCAGAGCTGGCGTCAAAAGTCGAGGAATGAAATGAGCAGCCGAATGACATGAAACAGCAATAGAAGGTGGTAGAAAGAGAAGTTGGTAGATGTTGTGATTGGTAGAGGTGGTGGTGAACGTGAACAGTTGGGTGAACCGAACTGTTGTGCACATGGTGCAACGCATGTGGAACGCATTGTGCAACGCATGTGGTATTTTTCGACGTAAACTGGCCTTCTTGCCAGCCAGTGCAGCCGCTCGGTGGCGCTGGTACTGTACATCTGCGTGTGGAGAGTTACTCCTTTGTGTGTGTGTGTGTGTGTATTCGTTGTTTGTGTTTTCTTTCCCCTGCGTTGTGTTGTATTTGTTCGGGATCTCATTGCCCCAGGACGTTTGACGCGCCCCTTGCTGTGTGTGTTTGTGTATTCGTTGTTGTTTGTTGTGTTGTATTTGTTCGGGATCTCATTGCCCAGGACGTTTGACGCGCCCTATGCGTGTGTTTTCGTTGGCGGTCGTCGCGCCCTCCTCTGTGTGTGTGATTGCTTGTTCTTGTCTCCTCGTTATCTCGTTGTGCAACTGCGGGTTGTGCTATGGTTGTTGCTATGCAGAAGCTGAAGCCTGTGCACCCAATGTGTGTGGCCGTTCAGGCAGGTGCGTCTGCCCTACTATGTGCCGTTGTGTGCTTCCCTAGGTGTTGCCTGGGTTGCCAGAGTGTGCACTAGCTGTGCCGCTAGCGGCTTGAGAGCTGTGGCTGGCTGCTGAGCTGGTCTAGCTCTGCTTGTCATGCCAATGATGTGCTGACCTGCTGCTGCAGGTTGTCCTTGATGTGGATTGTGGGTAGCGGGAGTATGTGTCTTGTGTATGCGCACAGCTCAGCGGCTGGTGTCAATGGGTCAGCTGGCGTCAGTGGGTCAGGTGGTGTCAGCGTCATGTGAGCATAGGGATGTGCTCACAGCTCTACAGCTGGCTGTGGTATGTGCTCTCAGGTCACACTAGTCAGAAGTTGTGGTACAACGTGTCACTATGTTGTGCATGCTGATGGTTGAGGTGGAGGGTGTCTTGCAGCCAGTGGTTGTGCTCTGTGATTGTGTTGTGTTGTGTAACAGCCGTGTGGTTGCGTCATTTGAGGTTCTGTTGTTGTGAGAAGGATTGGTGCCATGATGGTGGGTTAGGGGGAGGAGATGGCATGATGGAAGGCTGAGCCAGTGAACTGTGACGGTTTGTAACCGTGCTGATGGCTTTGATGGTACCGTGCTTGGTGCTTTGGCCCGACTGTGTGCCCTAATAGACTGATAGAAGCTGAGACACAGCCAATAAAACCTGGCTGGCTTTACAATGTCAACGTATCGTGAGGGTGGTGGTGGGGTTGATGGTGGTGTGCGTCGCTGTGAGCTGCATGTCAACTCGGCTGCGAAGTGAAGCAAAGCTGTCGGGCTGGTCCCGCGAGGTACTAAGGTCCCGCGAGGTACGGAGTCCAGAGTTCACTGCAAAGAGCAGGTAGCACTGCATACAGCAGGTAAAGCACTGCTTGCGCAGGTAATCACCGCTAACGCAGGTATGCACCGCTCTCGCGGGTAGTCACTGTTTTCGCAGGTGGGCACCGCTTTTGCGGGTAGGCATTGGAAACACTGCAGGTACCAACACTGCAGGTCAGCGCTGCAAGTTGAGCAGCTGGGCAAGCTTACATTGCGATGGTGCTGATGGGTCAGCGGTAGCTTGAGCCTTCGGCGTTTTTGCACAGAAGGTGCGCACGAAGGCTCTGCGTTGCAAGGAGGCAGTGTACAGGCCGATAATCGATGCGCTGTACAGGCCGATAATCGATGCCCTGTCCGGCCTGACCCAGCCTGACCCGGACTGAGTCGCCTACCCTTGCATCGCGTCAGGGGAGGGTCTACAGAGCGGAGCCTGAGACTCTCAGCAGGAGGTCACGGCCGTCAAGCAGGTTATTGTTACAGTGCTGCTGCGCGGTCAGGATGCATGGCTGGCTGCGAACTAAACGCCGGCTGCAGCCGCCAGATACATGTTGCCGCTGTGGCTGACTACGTACTCGTAGACACCTTCCGACTAGCGTGTCAGTGCTTTGTACTTACATCGTCAAGAAGCTGGCATCAGTAAAACACTTCTTATCGCATTCCTACGTCATTGAACCAGTCATCCGATCCAGAGTCCCAGTCTCCGTAAACCAGAAGTACCCAAGAGTCCCGACACTAAGCAGCGCTCAGGCTTAAGTAAGCCAAGAACAACTAACAACCGTCATGACAAAGTAAGACATGACAAACCCAAATCTCGCATGCAGGGCTGTAAAGATCTGCATGCGCATTTCGAAACACATGCATTCTAGGTTCAAAGCAGGACTGTAACAGTTATCATGGGCTGGGAATGTGGAAACTAAGTGATATGTGTAATGGATCTCACTTCCGCCTCATTCCGGTTGCCGCCGCTCCGGTTGGATGGCGACCTGATGCACCACCCAGCACGGCCACTGCGCTTCGATGGTGTTGCTCAGTCCATGTGATGTCCCCGAAAAGGAACTGCAAGCGCCCCGTCTCCCCAGCACCCTCCGCAGCTGGTAAGCCGCAGAGCTTGAGGAAAGGCCCCGAAGCTAACTGACGACGCGGCGCAGTGTGCCCCACGCGACATTGCGACCTCGTGCATCAAGTCCTGCCGTGCGTGTGCTGTGCTTTCCCGTGTCTGCAGGCGCCAGTGGCAGTGGGCAGCAAGACCAGGGACAGGGGCAGGGGCAGGCTGCCAAGGTAGTGATTGCAGAGCGTCGCCAGGTCATCAAGGCTGGCCTGCGTGGCCTTGTGAAGGCAGCCCTGCCTGATCTCAGCCCCGCACAAGTCGACGCCATTGTGGCTGAGATTAACAAGCGCATGGCCATGGGCAGCAAGCAGTGTGTCCTGGCAGCAGTCCTGTGCCTGTCAGTGTTGCTTTCCTCTTTCCTAGGCCAGCCCAGTCCAGCCCAGCCCACCCAAGACTTCCCAGCAGCAGGTCCAGCCCCAGGCCCCCCTCCCCCACCCGACCCAGCCTGCCCTCCCTATGCCCACCCCCGCGTTGCCACACGCACCTCCCCCCGCACAGCAGCCGCCCCAGCCCAGCTGCCCCCCCCAGTGCAGCTCGACATCTGGGACCCACAGCTGCTGGCACAGATCAAGAATGCCATGCAGCTGCTCACCAAGGCCAGCGTTCTTGAGCACCTGATGCGTGGCCCCCACCACCCCGGCATCAGGCTGCTGCCCGGTGAGGTGGCGGTGTTTGAGCAGCCCAGCAGCGCTTGGCCGGTGGCAATGCTCCAGCAGCTGGATGAGGTGCACCAGACAGGGGATGGCAACTCTCTCAACGCCAACGCCACCACCATCATCACCAGCATCCAGGAGTTCTACCGGCACCCGGGGCGGTTCATCAACAAGTGGGGCAAGGCGATGGGGGTGGTGGGGTGTGGGTTCAGCCGGGAGGTGAAGAAGCGCTTCCCCCAGCTAGTGCTAGGCCGCCTAGACTATAGCCAGCCGGACCCAAAGCACAGGTGGCGCTTGCCGGCCAACAGCGTACTGCGGCAGCCTTGGTGGAAGGAAGAGGTAGTCATGCACAGGAGGCTGCTGGGCCTGCCGGCCACGTGGCGGGAGGGACAGGACTCCATAGGGAAGGGGGGGGCAGGCAGGCTGCCTATAGAGTGTAGGGTGCGCTATGTCTTGTTCGTGAACCGCAGCCTAGAGGGTTGTCAGACAGCCCCCCACGCCAAACCCCATGGCAACCGCCACCTCCCTCGCACCTGCCCGCGCCCCTTCACCATGCTCCCCATGGTGGGGGTGCGGGCCAGGCATTTCGTCATTGATGACAGAGTGCTGCATGGGGTGCTGACTGACCTGGGCATGACCACCCTCACAAGGGCCCAGCTTCAGGCAGACAGCCTGCCCCATTGGCAGAAGTTCATTTAGTACAGCTAGCTGCAAAACAGCGGGTGGGACTTTGCGCGCAGGGTAGAGACTGATGGGGTCAGCGTCAGTGTGCACTTCGTGCGCAACCAGGTAGTCAAGGAGCCAGTGGAGCCGCCTTGCATAGGGCGTGAGCTCACAGCCACGAGTGACTTCAGCGCAGCCACCCACATAGCAGTTGGGGTGGACCCAGGCGTCACACAGGCCATCAAGGCAGCGCATGCAATGCGGGACCTAGTCACAGGTCAGGTGCTGAGGCAGTGGGAGTGGGAGCTGACTAAGGGGCAGCTGAAGCATGACAGCGGGCTTACCAAAGCCAAGCAGGACACAGCCCGCTAGTCAACTGCCATCCAGCCACAGCTGCTGCAGCTGGCAGCTGCCACCCCAGCTGGCACAACCATGGACAGCCTCCAGGCCCACATCCTGGCCCTAAAGGCCTCCTGGGACGCACTGTGGGAGGAGTACCTCAAGCCACGCTGGCGCCGGCAACGTTTGGGGCTGCACCATGCCTAGGATCGTGTCATTGAGGCCTTCTGCAAGAAGACCTGACCTGACCTGACCTGACCTGACCTGACCTGACCTGACCTGACCTGACCTGACCTGACCTGACCTGACCTGACCTGACCTGACCTGACCTGACCTGACCTGACCTGACCTGACCTGACCTGACCTGACCTGACCTGACCTGACCTGACCTGACCTGACCTGACCTGACCTGACCTGACCTGACCTGACCTGACCTGACCTGACCTGACCTGACCTGACCTGACCTGACCTGACCTGACCTGACCTGACCTGACCTGACCTGACCTGACCTGACCTGACCTGACCTGACCTGACCTGACCTGACCTAACCTGACCTGACCGGGCTGCAGAATACCGCCGAGGTATTGATGGCCGGGCCCGCAACAACAATGCATAGGGTCTGGTAGTTTACAGGCAGGCTGTTAGCCTTACAAAGCATAATGCTGTTAGTTTTGATGAGGAGCCCAGTGGTCAAGGGGGATTAGCCCCTTGAACGAGTGCCACCGGAGTGGGGTTTGTAGTCATCAAGGGTGCGACCGAGGATGCTACAACATGCTTGTAGTAGCAGAGTGAGATTACCCACAGGCCGACATGTTGTTCCTTGTTGAATGAGTTTTGTTTGTCTGAGTCGCCTACCCTGCCTGACCCGGTACACCTGGTTTAAGAAGTTGAGTTGGTACACCGGGTCTATGAGTCGCCTACCCTGCACGGGCCTGACCTGGGTACACCGGGTCTATGAAGTTGAAGGCGACCCCTCCCTCATGCTGCTGCTGTAGCTCTCTTGAGGAGCCACCTGGCAGCAGGCAACGAAGGCTGTGGTGGGAGGGACAGGGGGAGGGGAGGGGGCTTCAATGCGGGGCCCTGCCTCAAACAAGAGGGGGCAGAGTTTGATAGAGTACTGAACAACAACAATTGAACTTCAGCTTTGGAGGTGGCGAGTAAGCTGACACATCTGGCCGCCAGCAAGCAGCAGGCGGGGAGGGTGGGGGAGACCGAACATATTCACAGCAATGGTGTTATCTAGCACAGAGGGGTGGTGGACTATGCGTGGTGACATCACTGGACCACATCTCACACCAGTCCATCACAGATTGTGAATGTGACGCCAGTCGCAGAAATCGTGCACACAGCAGCATGCATAGGCTATAGTGCATGAGAATAGGCTTCACTTACGACAGCAAGCACTGTGTTGGCAAGAGTTGACTGGAGCTTGAGTCGTGCTGCTGAAGTATTTCGATCGACCCACTTGATTATGGTTGCTCACAGCCAGGATAAGTTGAGGTAAGCCACACCCTTTGACTCTGCACTGCACGGCCTGGGCTACTACTCACAAGGTAAGGCAGCACAGCCAGGGTTCCTGACACAAACACAAGGGCGGGCACTGTGCGCCCTCAGTAGGTCTCCATCTGCACCTGGGCAGCGCCAGGGCAGCACCTGAGTCAGGCCACCCGAGCCCTGCTGACTGTGCCCAGGCATTCAGGCTTGTTCTCGGCCACAAGCACAGGCAAGCAAGGGCATGTACAGCTGTCTGCGATGCACCCCTGGCAGCAGGGCAGTTGCAGAGCTACGCTACACCTTGTGTGCGCCCGGGCAAGCAGGCTGCAGGCAGGCTGCAGGCAGACAGTTGCAGTGTAGACAGGCAGGTGGAAAAAGGCTAGAAAGGGGCCAGGTGGAAGGAGGAGGAAGGAGGAGGAAGGAGGAGGAGGGAGGTGGTAGGAAGAAGAAGGAGGACGAGGGAGGAGGAAGGCGGAGGAGGGAGGTGGTAGGAAGAGGAAGGAGGACGAGGGAGGAGGAAGGCGGAGGGAGGTGGTAGGAAGAGGAAGGAGGACGAGGGAGGAGGAAGCAGGAGGAGGGGGGTGGTAGGAAGAGGAAGGAAGACGAGGGAGGAAGAAGGAGGAGGGGGGTGGTAGGAAGAAGAAGGAGGACGAGGGAGGAAGAAGGAGGAGGAGGGGGGTGGTAGGAAGAGGAAGGAAGACGAGGGAGGAAGAAGAAGGAGGAGGGGGGTGGTAGGAAGAAGAAGGAGGACGAGGGAGGAGGAAGGCGGAGGAGGGGGTTGGTAGGAAGAGGAAGGAGGACGAGGGAGGAGGAAGCGGGAGGAGGGAGGTGGTAGGAAGAAGAAGGAGGACGAGGGAGGAGGAAGCAGGAGATAAGAGGGGGGCCCCACGCAGTCGAAGCGCAGCCTGAATGACACTGGCACGCTGCCCCTGTTACCTTCAACTCCTGCAGCATGTAGCCCACACCCCGCTGCCGCATCTTGCGCAGCTCAGCCCGGGTGGTTCGGTACAACATGCCGTGCACACGGGGGATGCTGGGCAGGGAGGCAGCTGGCTGGGCCGGGTCGGATGGCAGGGCTGGGGCTGCGCTACGGGAGGGCAGGGAGGAGTGGCGGATAGGCCAGGGTCCAGCAGGCCTGGACATGGCTCTGCTGCTGCCTGACCCTGAAGCCTTACTGCTGCCACTGCTGCTGGGGTGGCTGGTGGCGCTGCTGCTCTGCTGGCTGCTGCTCAGCCGCTGCTGCAGCGTGTTGGGGGAGGGGTAGAGGAGGCTGCGGGGGGCGGGCTGGGGGGCTCTGGCTCCAGTGTAGGTAAGCCTGAGTAGGGCGGGCCACAGTTCATGCCGTGATTGCCAGGACAGTGAGCAGGGAAGGTGCATGGGAGCATCCATCAGGACAGCTCACAAAGTGGGGAACAGGACAAGGAACAGTAAAAGGAAAAATGGACACGGGCGGCAGGCATGGCAGGCAGGTATACTCAGCCTGAACATGGGCTAGCAGGGGAGGGTGAAGGGGAAGGATTAAGGGCTGGCTTGGGCTGGCTGGGCTGGCCGAGGGGTCAGTTGCTGTGTGCGTGCCTGAACCTTCTGACCTACTCGATGTCTGAACACCAGGCGCATGTGCGGATCACGCACAAAGGCCGCATATCGTGATGCCACCCGCACGGACAACTCAAGATGGTGTCAAGGAGCTGTGTGGAGTGTTCCCATGCACATGGCACGCGGCAAATGGCATATTCGCCTACAACATTGCATGTCCCTGGTGACAGGGCTATGGTCTAGAGTTGGAATGACCTGCATGCACTAATGTTAAGCTGATGACAGCTCAAATGGGGTACACACTAGTGTTCCGCAGCAGGCTGCTGCTGCTGGATCTTGGGTGGCCGGTCTCGCATCCGCTCATAGCCCAGCTCAGGGTACTCCTTGGCCTTGGCTGGCAAAGCTGTCTGCTCTGGCCACCAGCACAGCTCCAGTGAGCGCCACCTGCTCTCCCCAATGCGCTGCATGTTCAGCGCTGCATTGCAGTCCCTGCCCAGCCACCTGCCTGGCTGTGGTGCAGGTTTAGCTTTGGCGGCCTTGCCCTTGCCCTTTGTGGGCTCAGCTGCCTGCTCAGCCTTGGTGCGCTTGCTGCGCTTGGCTAGCGGGGGAGTGTTGGGCCCCGACTGTGAGGCTGCTGGCTGTGTGGCTGCCTGGCTGTTGCATGTGGCCTGTGGGGGCTTGCGGGGGGCCACTACCCGGCACCACATCATGCCCCTCACCGGCTGGTCACGCTGCTGGCTCCAGGCTGGGCGCAGAAGGCGGTGTTTCACCTGCCCTGCTAGGGGCTTCCAGTCTGCAGGCCTGGTGGGCTGCTCATGGTCCAGCTGCCTCTCACAGGGCTGCTGGCCATTGACTGCTGAGCTGACCCAGGTGGTGCGGTGCTCATCCACAAGCACCACCCTGCCCTGCCGCTGGTCTGTGCCCCTGGGTCAGCACACCACCTTGCAGCAGGCTTGCAGCACCGGATTAGCACCCCAACCTCCCCCAGTGCCAATGCCAGCTGCATCAAAGAACACCACCAGCTGCTTGGCGCGCCCATGGCGCTTCAAGGACAACTCCGCCATCTCCTCAATCATATCTTGACCACTCTAAATATGGATTCTAAATATGGATTCTAAGTACGGATTTTTTGGCGTGACAGGGCCCATCCAGCCCGCTTGGTCACGCGCACCAAGCTTTCCCTTCCTGCAAGTTCCTTGCTTCGATGCGCAGGCCTGGCACGGATTTGCGGGTCCAATGGCCGGGGTGACCTGTACTGTTCTGTACTGTACTGTATGTTTGGGCGCCTTCAGTGTTAGCTGTTTGGGCTCATCCGCGCCCTTGCGCTTCTTGCCCTTCATCGCGCGAACTGGAATCAGCGTTGAGAAGGCGCCTTGCATAACGAACCGGCATGACACTCTTAAGCAATGAGACAGCAAAAGGAACGGTACGCACCTGCAGTGGGTGTGAGCTGGGCCTTCCCAGGACTTGACAAACCGCTACTCTCGACAACAGCATAGACTCACAACACACTTAATCTTTAGTTGCTCACGACTGACTGCTGGTGCTTCTCACACCTCACTTGTTGTCTCACGTCTCACTCGGGCACGCATTCAAGCCCGGTCGCCTTGAGCCATGCTGTCACGCTGGGTGCATCAGGGTCTACCACAGGATCGGCGGAGAGGAAGGACGCGGCAGAAAGTCCAGCTGCGCGGCAAAACTCAGCCAACCCTGCATCGCCACCCTTGGCTGTCTTTACCGCCTTGAACGCGGCAGCAGCGAAATCGCGCTTCTGTATCACCGAAGTTTCGCCGACCAACATGGCTGGCAGGCTGTCGCAACCAAGCACTCCCGCCGCCACCGCCATACCCGCGCACTGGCCCAGGAGCTGGGGCGCCTTCGGGAAGTCGATGCTGCAGGGCAAGAGGAGGGAAGGGCCAGCACACTTCAAAATGTCAGGCATTGTAACATTCACCCAATATGCTGCCTCCCGAGGATCTGGTGGAAGACCAGGTAGCCCACCCCTATGATAAGCCCCACGTGCGCCCCTCTACCCCATCACCCCTCTGCGCTACCACCCAGTCCGCCCCTCACTACACAACCCAGCCAACCCTCCAGCCAGCCCCTTCCCACAATAAGAACAGAGCCACCCCACCACTCAGCCGCCCCTCTGCACCACCACTCCGTCCTCCGTGGACAGCTGAACCCAGCCATCATCTCACCGACCCCACAAAGGGACCATGCCACCCCTCTCCCCAGCAGCCCAGCAACCCACGTGACGTCTTCCAAGCACTCTGTGTACGCTGTGAGCGCCTCTTGCAAGTGCTCCCCGCTGATCTCCCCCTGCTGAGCCAGGTGTAGCAGCAACTCCAGCAGCACCGTCTGCTCCTTCTCCTTCATGCTGTCCAGCACCAGCTGCAGCGTCTGCTTCACCAGGGACAGCATCCAGGCCTGCATCCCACCAGAGCAAGGCAGCCAGCCTGGTGACCCAGCCAGCGTCTACCGGCATATGCTGTGCGTGCTGTGCAGTCGTCCTCAGACTTTCATAGCAGTAGGAGAGGAAGAGGAAGGAGGGGCTGCAGGGGAGGGAGGAGCGGCAGGGGAGAGAGGGGCTGCAGGGGAGGGAGGGGCGGCAGGGGATGGGGGGTTGAGCTGGCCCACCTTGGACCCCAGGTCCTTCACACACTGCAGCGCCTCAGCCTTGTCCAGGGTACTGAGGTACTCCTGCAGCAGGCTGCCAGTCTTGCGCTCCAGCTCTTCATCGCTGAGTGGGGCGCCTGGGGTGGCAGCAGGCCTGGGCAGAAGGGGGAAGGGGTAGGGTGGGCAGGAGGAGGAGGGGCAGGGTGGGCAGACCAACAATGCAAAGGCCACACGGAAGAGCAAGAGCTAAGACTTACCTCACACTCTGCTCATGTTCACCTTAAAGTCTGATGGTCAGACTGACCTGAAACCACCTCACTCCCATACTCGCACCCAGGCAGCCAGCAGAGTGACCCACACACAGCTGGGTCACACTATTCCTGAAACTGACCAATCAGCCTCCCATACACACACTTTTGCCTTCAGATGAAACCAAAGCTGAAGACAGTGGTAACCATGGCTGGGAGTCTGTGAGCACCTCAGCAATATGCACGTGCTGCATAGACCACACACCCTGCCTGCCTCCTACCCCTCCATCGGGCGCTCCTACCCTCCCACTACCGCCTGGATCCCCCTCTGCCCCTGAGAGACCCCTGAGAGCCTGCACTGCTGGGTCCAGACAGCAGCACCCTTGCCTACCCCACTCCTGCCAACCCCTGCTCCCGTCCCTCCTCCCCCTCTGCCCTTGCTCTACTCCCTGACAACCTCTGTTCTCCCTTTGGACTGAGGCAGAGAGTGCACCCACCCTCCCCACCCCACCAGCCAACCCGCTCACTTGCTGGGCTTGCCCGCAGCCGCTGCCGCCACCTCTGGCTGTGCCGTCTGGGCAGCAGGCTGGGCCTGGGCTTGAGGTGGAGGGGCCAGGGCTGGGCTGGGCTGGACCTCTTGGTACTCGCCCAGGAAAACGCTCTTAATGGCTGCCCCAGGGGCTGCCCCTGTGCTGCCTGGGCCCACTGCCGCCTGGCTGCGCAGGGGAGGGAACAGGGCGGCCATGCTGTCGGCCTCCCCGCCTGCCCGCCCAGCCATTCCCACACCGGGGCCGCCACCAGAGCGCAAGGGCGGGAGCAAGGGCACGTCCCCGTCCAGCAGACCGCCACCCAAGCGTTGGTGGGATGGCAGGCTGGGCAGCACGGCTGCGGGCAGAAGGGAGGAGGGGCGGAGCATGGGGTGGCAGGATCGGGGTGAGGCATGGGAACTGCTGTCTTGACCCAGCCGTGCAGGCCAGGCAAGGGGAATGAGCAAACTACTGCTATCAGGGCGGTCAGCTGGAAATGTGCTGAGAAGGTGGCTGGACAGAGGCTGTCACTCACCGCAGGGAGTACCTACACAGTAAAGCACATAATTTGAACAGGCCTGATTTGGCCGTTCTCCCAATGTCTCCCTTCAACACGCACGCTTCCTTTCATACACGGTCGTTAGAGGTTATGAGGACGTTGTGGGTCGGTTTGCGGCGGATTATCGCGTTTTGTCGGCTGAGATTTGACTGCCGCCGGTTACGCCCGCTTGAACCCTACCGGCCGTTAAGGTCCCGCGTGCACTAGCGCGACGAAATACCCATGCGAGCGCGGCCCTTCTAGACACCTTGGTGGGTACCCAATGTAGCGCAGTTGGTGCGCTTTGGTTTATTGCTACCCTTTGGCCGCGTTGAAAATGTTCTCTCTCAACTCTCATGTCATTTTTCGGCCTCGTGCGCCCAGGTCCTACCGCACACCACCAGCCGTTATGGCCAAACTGACCACTGGTGCTTCTCGACAGTCCAGCTTGGCTCAAGACAGCACAGGCGAAAGAGCCAAAAGGCTCTTGGCAGCTGCTAATGCTTACATGAAGGTCAAGAGGGGGCAGCCACAGCCATCCATGGCAGCTGTGGCCCGGGAACATTGCGTTCCATATACCCACCTCCATAGAGTTATCAAGCGGGGTGGGGTGATTGCAAAACGTGGGCGCCCAACAGCTTTGTCAGCTGTGGAAGAGGAGAAGCTGCGGGACTTGGTAGTGAGGGGCCAACAACAGGGTGTGGGGGTCACCAAGACAGCATTGCTTGCAGCCGTGAGGACGACGCAGCGGGTCACGGAGCGCAAGAGCAAAGTGGACCCCTTCAAAGTAATAGACCCTGGCAAGAAATGGCGCCAGGGGTTCATGCGGCATTTAGTTATAATTTTTTACTTAAAGTATATAATAAAATACTGATAACAATACATGTCGGGCAGCATTTGAGAAGAGCATGCCCTTGAGAAAAGGGGCTTTCACCCCCTACACAAGGATAACATGCTAGCAGCAGCAGCATCCAGCCTTCAAACCCTGGGTCCCCTTGACATTCGACGCCGCAATATTGTGTGTTGCAGCTCAACGATCAGCTTAACCGCAGCCCAGCTTACGTTTCCCAGCAGAGGATAGGTTCTAATTCAAGCATTAGGTGGTTGCTGAGGCAGCCAAGAAAGCAGCAAAGGCCAGGAAGGGATCTTGCAAGTAGCATGCTTGCATGTGCATGTGCACAACTTCAACTGCCTATGGACTGCTACCGGGTAATGTTTTTGACCAGCTGCTGGCCTTGCTAGGGGCAGTGGGATGGGTAGCCGCATCTACAAAAGTTTTGGTATCAGTCTTTGTGTAGGTGGATAGGGGCGACGGCATGTTCACATTAGAGGACTTTCAATGCAAGTAGGCATAAGGAGACAATGAAAGGCACAGTGGAGAGGTGTTATCAGAAGCTGCACGGCTATGTGCTTGGCTTTCACAATGGTACTGGAATGAAGTGGCACGGGGCCTTGAACATTGAAATATGTTCAAATTAGAAACCTTACTGTGTAAGCTCTGTGCAGAGCCCACTTTTTCTCATCTTAGTCTCGGCGGCTCTCTCTCACCACACGTGTGATCTACTCACTAGGAAGAGCTCCTCACCAACTCCTACCCACACGAGCGCACTTGTGTGCATGGAGCACAGCTGCTGCCTTCACAGCCCATGCACCTTCACAACCCTTGCCCCTGCCACGATCCCTGCAGCTGTACCTGAGCCCACCACCCCTATACCTCCTCCCAAGGCCCTCTCTTGCAGCCGTTTGAACCTGTACCTGTACCTTTGAACCTGTACCTGAACCTGTACGCCCTTTGAACCTGTACCTGAACCTGTACCTGAACCTGTACGCTGCCCCTGCCCCTGCCCCTGCCCCTGCCCCTGCCCCTGCCCCTGCCCCTGCCCCTGCCCTTGCCCTGCCCTTGCCCCTGTCCCTATCTTTGCCCCCTGCCCTTGGAGACCCCATCTCCAAAGGCTACTACCTCTGGCCCTTTGGTCCTGCCCCTGGACTTACAAGTGAGTGTTGAGCTGATCATGCCCAGCTCAGCCTCAGCCTGACCCCGGATCTCATCCAGCTTCTTGGCCGTGAACACCTCCCGCCGTGCCACCCAGTTGGCCTTGCGCTGGTCCTGCAGGGACAGCCAGGTGGAGCAGCTGAGTACCCCAGCACCGGCATGCCTAGGGTCACAGCCACCTGCCCTCTCCAGACCATCCAGCCTGTCCCCATCACAGCCTCCCCTGACCCTAACCCTCTCTGCCTCTGCTGCCTTCCTTTCCCTCCCTCGACATCCATCCATCCATCCATCCTTCCATACCTCCCTTTCCCTTCCCCTGGCATTTTGCATGTATGCTGATGTTGGTACCCGGGTTTTGGGAGCATGCATCCATGCATGTAGCCCATGCCCATGCATCCCATGCATCCAGTCTATGGGCTTGTGACTCACCAGGATGTCCCTTATGATGAAGCGGATGCGTGAGGGCACTGAGCGCTCGCTGCCAAGCTTCTCCAGCTGCTTCAGCACGCTATCCAGCTTGCTGCGTGTCTCAGCCTTCTCTGACTTGGCCAGCCGGGCACCAGCGGTGGTGATCATCTCACACGCAGCCTGCTCAGCAGGTAAGAGCAGCAGGGAGCAAGGAAAGGACGGCGGTTGGGACCAGGGTTCAAATCCTGCACCCACCATGGCATAGCATGCTGGTGACAGCTGTGGTGACACTGATGTGATGAGGAGGGAAGGACAGCACCTCAAGCAGGGTCGGAGGGATGACTTTGATTAAACCATTGGAGCAGCAGCAGCCTTAGAAAGTGGTCTGAGGCCAATGCCACCCAAGGCTTATGTGTGAGGGTGTGATAGGAGCTGCCATTAGTACTGGAGAAACAAGGGGGTGGGGTAGTATGAGCTGAGGCCGGCTTGGCTTGGCTGGCTTGGCTTGGCTGACTTGGCTTGGCTGGCTTGTTTGCACCTGGCTCACTTTGGCTGGAGTGTTGTGATTTGGCACCGCCTACCTCCACATTGTCCTCTGTGGGTAGTCGCCCCTTGGGGGCAGTCAGCAGGGTCTCCATGCACTGTGTCATGATCCAGTCCTTCACCATGTCCTGAACGCACCATGGCAACACTGGTTGGGCTGGCCTGTAAGCAGGCCAGTCTGCTGCCCTGCCCCTTGTCACCTCACCAGTCTGATGCCCTGCCGATGCCAATACCAGTCTGATGCCCTGCTGAATTCCTGCAGCCCCACCAGCCCTGCTGAGTCCTTTCAGCATCAGCAGTCCATCCCCAGCAGGCTGACTGGCCAACAGGGCTGACTGACGGGCTGCTGCTGACACGCAGCCAAGCCCACCTGCTTGTACAGCTCTGACAGCAGCCTCATGTTGCCCAGCGTGCGCTTCTTCACGTTGCGCTCGGCCACCTCGCGGGTATGAGGCTCAGTGATGCTAGTCAGCGCCTAAACAGGCAACACTGGCGACAGGTTTGCTGAAGCTGCATGGGAGCCTGGTGGTCATGCATGCCTCCCCTCCTGGCCTCCAGCGTGGCTGGCCCTGCTGCCATTCCCCTCGTTTACAGACCAACCATGAACCCTCCCTTCTGCGCATGCTCAGTAACCCCTGTCAGCTTGTCAGGCACCACCTGGCTGCCTAGAAGCTCTTAGTTGCCAATCTAGGCATCACCTCGAGGCCCTTGGTTGCCAAACTAGGCACTGCCTGGCAACGCACCTGCCTGGCGGCCTCAGTCCCCTCAAACTCATCCTGGCAGGTGTTGAGCAAGATCTGCCTGAAGCCAATGCTGCGGTTGCTGCCCTGAGGGGGAGGGAAGGTGGGCAGCTCCTTGCTGAGCCGCAAGCACAGGTCTGCATACATGGCGCAGTAGGTGGGCTGCTCCACCGCGTTCTCAAACACCAGGGCAATGGTCTGCTGCAGGATGTCAGCGGTGAGAATCACCTGGGAAAGGGCAGGCAGCACCAGCACCAGCATAGGCATCAACATCAGAGCCAGCACCAGCATAGGCACCAACACAGGGGTGAAGGGCTGTCCTTCTGAGTGTATTGTGCTGCTGCAGCATGTGGCATTGTGTTGTCCATCCAGCCCAGGCGGCTGCAGCCGGCCGCCCTGCACTGCTCCGCCTCTGTCTGCTGCTGCTGCTGCTGCTGCAGGGACAGCTGGCAGGCAGCGTGTCGAGGCAGGTGCAAACAGGAGCAAAGTGCCCACGCCGCCACACTTCCACACCTCCAACAGCTGGGCCAGCAGGCGCTCGAACTTCTCCGGCGTCAGCTTGTTCAGGATGCCCTTGATGGTGCGCATGGCCTGAAGGAAGAGGGCGGCAGGAGGGGCAGGGCTCAGGCAAGGCCCAGGCAGCAGGGGCGCACACGCATCTAAGCCTGGACACCACGGCTGCCTCATCCCCAGCTGCCATCCCTGCCGCTGCAGCTGGTGGTTACTGCCGAGCACCGCCATTGCCCACTGCCACTGGCCTCTACTGCTGCTGACTAACGCAGCTGCCATCTCTGCCACAGCTGCTGCTGGACATTGCAGTTGCCCACTGCCACTGTCCAGTGGCCATGGCACCCTGCTGCTGTTGGGACCTGCAGCTGTTGAAGGCCTCAAGCTCCTCTGGCCTCTGCCAGCCCCAGGCCTCCCGCCAGGTCACCTCCTGCCCTGCCTGAACCTGGGTGGCCCCCTTGCTGCTGCCTGGGGCCAGCCATGGGGAAGTACCTGGGTCATGCACTGCCTGCAGCTACGGCTTGGGCCGCAAGCTCCCTGCTCCCAGCCGCAGTGCCCTGCACCCCCACCGTGGCATGCGCACCTGCTGCCTGCACCTCTGCCTGCCTGCTGCCGATTGCTGTGTGAGTCCAAAGTGCAAAGTGCAGTGCAGGCCGGTTGAAGGGGCCATGCCGCAGATGGGGCCAGGAGGCCACCCTTGCGGCACTGAGCTGCCCAGTCAGGGGCTGCTAGGCAGAGTTCCATGCACAGACAGCAGCCATCTGTGGCAGCTGGCAACAATCCGTGGCAGCTAGCAGCCATCTGTGGCAGCCAGTAACAATGCCAGTGGGAGCAACCCAAACAACTTGCCTGCACCTGCTCCTACGCTGTCAGTACAGCCTGGTTAGGCCCTACAGCATGCTGCAATGATAGGCTATCATCGTGGCTTGTCGTTTTCTCCCTAACCTGCTATCACTTGCATGATTGCAGGACGCTGTTCCGGGCTGTGTTTAAATGCTGCAGTCTGCCACCACCTGAGCGGCCTGAGCAGCCTTCCACCACCTGGGCAGTACCCATGCAAACAGCTGTTGCGGACCGTCTGTGCCGCTGCCCTGTGCTCACCCGCTCCTCAGGCGCCAGCTGGGCTCCTGGCTTGTAGGCTTGCAAGCCCACATCTGATGCTTTCACAATCTTTGGAGCGGGCTGCACAAGGCGCCAGCACCGGCAGCAGTAATGTAGGATTTGTCTGCATGCCGCTGCCAGCGATGTGCAGTTCATGCCGCACCAGTTGATCTATTGCAGATGGGGTCGCTGGCACCGGCGTTGGCTCTGAAGAAGGTTCCACGCTGCTGCTTTGCTGCGGCTCTTTCTGTGACTTCTGCTCCCAATTGGCGTTCTCTGCTGGCTTGGCAGCAGCGGGGGCCACCAGAGCAGCGACGGCATCTCGTGTACGCCAATCTCTATCGTCTAGCTCCTCAGCAACTTTCTGCGGGTAAGATCAAAAACAGGCGGGGTTGCCGCGACGCGGCGCACCGGCGTACACCGAGCTCGCTGCCGCTCCGTTGCAGACCTGGAGCACTTGTCGCTGCTGATCCCGCTCGAAGTCTTCCGATATAACGATTTCTGGCATCCCCAGCTGCTGCACCTCCACCGGGCATTTCGTGTAACGCTGCACGGATGGGACCGCAGGCCGTAATGGGTTGCATTGCAGCTGCGACTGCTCAAAACCCTGCGCCGGTATGGCTTTGCCGCCTTACCTCCATGAATAGCATGAGAAAGTCCCTTGCATACTTGACGCGCTCCGAGTCTGGCTTGACTACTGTGTCATCAACGGTCGCCGCAGTGCTGGCCTGAAAGCGTGCACCGCGGTGCGTCAATCAGCTACGCCGCAAATCTCTGCGATAGCTGCACACTGCCCAGCACCTTCTTGGCCTTGATCCCAAACCCAGCCCCTTTGCTGAAGCCTGAGAAAGGATTTGCCCCGCCTTCCAACGGCTTCAACACGACAGGGCGCAGGCTGACCTCCAAGTCATCTGCCATAGTGCCGCTTTGTTTCCTGCTACTTCTCTCGAGGATGCGGCAGCGAAAGAGGCGTCCGCATAGGTCCATGCATGCAAATGAAATGACTGGAGCCTAGGCTGCAGCATCGTCGAATGACAGGGTACAGCTCACGACTCACGTGCAGTTATAGCAAGACTACAGTGCCAAGATACCCATCGAAGGCCCACATGTTCATCTGGCATGTAATGAATCTTGCCCCATACATATTGCCCCATACATCAAACGCGCAATCCTATAAACGACGTACAGCAGCTACGGTCTCGCTCACGATCAAGCCAGCGTTGCTCCTGTTGTGGGGTGGGCCTCCATGTAATGAAGACGAAGCAAATGTATTGAATGTAACGAATGTAATGCGCACCTGCCCCAAGGTTTAATCCCTACAGCCCAACACAGGCTGCGAGATCGCTGTTGTAAAGGCTGCGTGCCGCCCGATGGGCCAGCAGCTGCCGCCATCAGAGTTCGTCGACTACGGACGCGGGCAATCCTTTGGCCGGCAAATCAACAGAATTGCAACTGATACTGACTGCTCTTAAGACTAGCACGACGTGTCTGGCAGGCTGATGTACGCCCCGTTGCGACTGAAACGAGCTGATTTGGTGACGAAATAGTCGACTAGTCTACACTATTTACTATCTCTAGTCTATACTATTTACTACATGGACATAGAGATGTCTATTTGGAAACCTAAAAAAAGAGCAAGGGAGACTACTAGGGTACGCCCATATAATTCTAGGTGGCTCGGAATCCTAGAAATTTTTCCTGAGCCTAGAAACCTAGAAATAGAATTCTAGGTTGGCCGGCCGGATTCCTAGAATTTTTTCCTGAGCCTAGAAACCTAGAAACAGAATTCTAGGTTGGCCGGTCGCTCCTTAGAGACTACATGAAGACACTCTCATGCTTTGAGGACATTTTGTCCGAATATGAGTTTGGGCTACCTGGGGTTCGACCACCCTTGTCGAATGGTATGCTCTCTATGGCGCAATGAAGAGGGCTGCGACGGAGGCCCAACACCCAGGGGTGGAGGCTGCTCAGATCACCAAGCTATTGGCATGTATGCTGCCATTGCCAACAAGCTGGAGGGCAGGAAGTGAGCGACAGGCCATCAGTCTGTGGATCAGCTGTTGATTGTGACTGGGTTGTTTGCATGATTTACATGGATTGGATGACAACGATACGTGGAAGGGGCTTCTAGTTTGTCATGAGCTTCATGGCGATGGACAAGTCTAGTTTAAATGCAGATACGCGTTGGAGAAGACGCTTGTTCCTGTTGCTTACAAATGGTAGAAGAGGAAACACATGTAAGGGGCTGTCTATGCACTGCCCTGCAGCCATACTGCTGCCACTCCCTAGCCCCTAGCACCACAGCTGCTCCTACCTGGCACCACAGCTGCTCCTACCTAGCACCACAGCAGCTTCTGCCCAGCACCACAGCAGCCCCTGCCCAGCACCACAGCTGCTCCTGCCCAGCCCCACAGCTGCTCTGTAGCACAGCTGCCCAGCCCCACAGCTGCTCCTGCCTTGCCCCACAGCTGCTCTGTAGCACAGCTGCCTAGCACACAGCTAATCCTGCCCAGCACCACAGCTGCTCTGCTCTATAGCTCCTGCCGAGCACCAGGGTAGAACAGCGAGGGACAGCAAGGGACACAGCTTTTTGTCGACCTCTTCGCGGTCCTGCGGGTGGACCAGTCAACCAATTAGAGCTTTCATTTCTCAGCTTCCCTCAAGATCACACGCTTCATCTTGATATCGCGTCTCGCTGCGCAACGTGCTACGCGACGGGATTTTCCATGCGACGCCTTTGGACCACGCCTGTAGCCCGCAGCGTGCGGTGTCCGTGGCTTTCTGCGTTCACTCTCCTCCCCGCACTTTTTTCGGCTTTTCCCAGGCCGAAACCGTGGGGAGAACCCAGGCCTGCCCCGATACAATGTAAGATACAGAGAGAGTATCGCTGTATGAGTGACTGTAGCTTCTCGGTAATGTGATACTGTATCGGCTGTATCCGCATCTTTGGCCAACCGACTGGCCACGCCGATTGGATTCTAGCCGCGATGGCGGGTGTATCACCTACGGAAGGGCCTGGTACTCGGCAACAGCGCATCTTTGCCCCAATCGAGAATCGCGCGTGCAACAGCTCGCGCTTGTGCTGCTGGGCCCTCTCATGCTTTTCGAGGGCCAAAGGAGCCGTGGTACAAGGTGCTTTGGCAGCGAGGGAGTGTACGAGTGCGATGCTTGCGGGACAAAGGACATCCGCTGGCAACTTCAAGGAAAGCGAGGCAGCCAAGGAGATAGCCAAGACCGACGACAACGTCAAAGAGTTCCTGGAGAAGGTAATAATCGCCGCCATCGCCGCCATGTTGACATGCTTGTGGCAGCTGGGCAGCCTGGAGCTGGGCAGGGGCAGCTGGCTGCTGGTCAGCCTGGAGCTGGGCAGGGGCAGCTGGCTGCTGCCCAGCCTGGAGCTGCCCAGCCTGGAGCTGGGCAGGGGCAGCTGGCGGCTGGGCAAGGTGGGTTTACAATCTGAGTTGCCCGTACTTGCCTCTGTCATCGTCATGGCCCAACCCAATGAAGTTGTGCATGACGGTGGTTGCATATTGCAGCTGGCTCCTTTGGGTGCGAGGAAGCTGCCAACTTCTCTGAGCTGGCTGCTATGAGCAAGCTCTTCAATGAGCGAGTGGCGTACGGCGAGACGGGGGCCTTGTATGCAACAGGGCTGCTGGACCCCCGGTACCACGGTCGTCATACAGAGCTAACGCACTCACAAGTCATGATGGCCGACATGTGCATTGCAGAGCTGGCAAGCGCGGACGGTCAAGGTATGTGCCCATGCTCATGCCCGTGACTTATGCCCTATGACATATTCCCCAGCCCTTGCCCTCGCCTTGTCCTTGCCTATGCTCATGCTCACTCCCATCCCATGGTCTTATCTTTCCCATCCCATAGCCTTCCCTTTTACATCGCCTACACTTTACTGCAGCGTGCCATTGCACCTTATGTTATCTAGTCATTGCACCATGTGCAGGTACTGACCGGGCAGCTGGTGATGCCCGCTTCAACCTGCACCAGCGGTGGCTGATGCCCACTGCGTTGCAGCTCGTTGGACTCACAAACTCAGTTCTGGACACTGTCCTCACAGCAAATCCATGCATGTGGTGGCAGACTTATGGCCACGGCTTTGGTGTACTGCGAGACGTGGTTATGAGGCTACTGCGCATCCCTGCTACTTCTGCGTCCACCAAGCGGGTGTTCAGCACTTTCAAGCACATCTGGAGCGACCACCGCCAATCAATGTTAATGGGAAGGATGTGGATGATCTACTACCTACATCTACTTCAATCGGAGGGCGCTCAAGGGCACAAGGGGACAGACAAGGTCGAGTGAGGAGGAGCGTGCTGAGTTTGAGGAGTGGCTGCAGCACCAGCCTAACGGCATCACCGAGTGAAGAAGTAACATAGGCATGATGTGATCTTGACAGGCTGGAGCTAGTCAGGCTGGAGCGGTATGAATGGTGGCACGCTAATAAAGTAGTGGGGATACACCCACAAAGTCTGTGCAAGTTCGCTGAATAGATTGGCCAAAGGCAATTGCGCAAGCAAGATTTTAAAAAAGGGGGCGAAAAAAAAAGATTCCCCGATACAGTCGGTTGGGCTGTATCTTACAGCCCGGCCGGCCTGTATCATACAGAAACGGAAGCTACAGAAATTGTATCTGTATCTCTGTATCGCTGTATGCCCAGCCCTGGCTGTGGGGTTCTCGGAGAACCCCACAGCCCTCATGCTACACCAAAATAAAGCATGAGTTGGAATTAGGGCGCGACCGATCATATGCTGAGGAATTGGTCATATGACTGAATATGATGGCTTAAAGATGTGATATGACCGGGTCCGTAGTCAAGAGGATAATGTGGCAGATGTCCACACTAACCCACCTGGGAACCCCGAGTGTGAAGAGGGTTTGACGCCCTCCAAACCAGTACCGCTCTCAGTTGCAGTTACCCCGCCGCAACACTCCTCTACTCTCTGCGCAGTTAACCATTGAGCTTGAGACCACGGCAATGAGGCTCTCTGCATCCTCTTGCAATCGATCTCTGTAGCCTTGGTCATGCGCAAAATGATATTGGCTACACGCCATGTCCGGGTTCCATGCTCCTTACTCAAAGTTGTCAAGCTACTCAGCTGCAGCGGCCGGAGCAACCTGTGTGTGGTGCGATGCTAAGGTTGCATGCTATTGCTTTACCAAAAAGGGTCAGCAAATTTGAAATGCTCGGCGGTTGGGTCCGACGGTTGGGTCGCCACGGGTCGGCCATTTGCGCTGCTGAGACGCTCCCCAAGCAGCTACAGATGTGCAGGAGAATCGTGTGGGGTCAGACCGCTCATCGCGCCAGCCATTTTTGCACATGGCCGAAAAGTGCAGCGGTTGAGAGCAAATGGAATACTAGAAACTTGAGAACAGGGCCCATAGCTTGTTGTTGATGCGCAGTTGACTTTACTTCGGTTTTGGCTTGATCATATTTCATCATATTCTCTGGCTTGATCATATTGGGTCATATCTTAAAGATTTTTCCGGGCGCGCCCTAGTTGGAATCGAACCGGGCTGCAAGCTCATCATTGTAAAGGCTACTGACAGTGTTCCTAATGTCCACTTCAGCTCAGCCTTATGGTGTGTGTGCCTGTGCCAGTGCCTGTGCCTGTGCCACACACATTCCCTTTGTGAGGGGTTCATCAATCGTTTTGTTGGGATTGTCTTGAGCTGTAGCTGGCTACCGCTGCAACTTGCGCCGCCACTTGCGCAACAAGGCCTTGTCTGGGATTTCCACCCAATCCTGGCCTGGCTGGCCTCGCTCTGGCATGGCTGGGCGGTTAGTCCAGTAGCACAGCTCAGTTGGACGTGGCCCTGGGCCGACTGCATAGCGGCGGATGTTCAGCGCGGCTGACACGTCCCGGTCATAGAACCTGCACATGGGTGTGGGAGATGCATGTCTACACACACCTGCCCCAAGGTCAAGATGCGGGATGCTCATCGAGGCAGAGCGATGACTGCAGAGAATGGGCCAATCGGAGGATTGGGACGCATTTGTTCTGAGCTACCTTCACGCAAAAGGGTGGGGGTCGCATAGACTTTATGCGCCGCTGCTCCCCAGCTGGGCGTGATGTAGTCAGCTATGATCCGGTGCTGGCTCCCTGCCGTGCAGGCACAAGGACGCCGAAGCAGCCTTTCTCCGCAGCGCCAGAATAGACGGCAACGACATGGCACTTACAGATCGATTGAGCATACAGAAGGGCGTGGCAGAGCAGCTAGTGGCCTCCTTCCAGTTGGAAGCAGACCCATCAAGCACTGTCGATGCATATAGCAGGCTGGCCAAATGGGTAGATGGCTCACTAGATATGCATCGGGTGCGTGCAGCGTCCTGCAGCTGGGCAGCATACGTTTCCCTGCCATATCTCTGCTTCCATGCTCATTGCAGGCAGAGCTGTCTGGCATACTGTACCCAGTCTTCATACACTGCTACATGGTGCTGGTTGGAAAAGATGCAGCTGCACAAGCAGCTGAATTGTATGACAGGCAAGTCAGGGTTGCCTGCACCCCAGGGTGCTGTGTAGACGTGCCACATCATTACCGTGATGCCTCCATTCCCCTCCAGGGGCTGACGCCTCAAACAATGCATTGAGCACTAGTTCCAAACAATGCCACTTGTAAGTGCATGGCACCTTGGCAGTAGCAGTGCTGGCTAGCCCGCAAAGGTGTGGGCACCTTGGTGATGACATCAAGGCAGTCACCAGGGCATTGGAAGGCACCTCAGGGAGCTCGATTTGCCAAGTGCTTCATGCCTGCTGCCTGTGTGTCGCTGCACAGGCACAGCCCCAGCCTGCTGCACATGGCAGGCTCTGCATCTCGCTCGCGGGCCCGGGAGCTGCAGGAGCTGCGGGGCATAGCAGTGAAGCAGCACCTGGCCACCAGCCAGCTGGCCAAGCAGGTGCCTGCAGGGCTGGTGGCACTGCTTGTCAGATGTGGGCCACAGGGTGACAGGAGGGTGTGCATGACAATGCGCTGAGTGACAGGGGTGGATGTTAGGTGGGCTAGTGGGCAATTGACGCTGGTGTAGGGCAGGGTGAGGAAAGGGTGCGAGCTTGCACTGCTGCGATGTGTGACTGCCTGTGTATTGTGTAGAGGAGTGCGTCATGGTGCGTGTATGGATATACCAGGTTGCTAGTCCCAGACTAGGCGACAGTCTATGCAGCGGCCCAATAAATTGAGCAACTGACATGCATTGGCCTCTACTCATCGGCCAAGGCCTGCACTGGAGCAACTCGCCTGACCTGCCCTCACCTGGCCTAACTTGACCTGACCTGCCCTCACCTGGCCTAACTTGACCTGACCTGCCCTCACCTGGCCTAACTTGACCTGACCTGCCCTCACCTGGCCTAACTTGACCTGACCTGCCCTCACCTGGCCTAACTTGACCTGACCTGCCCTCACCTGGCCTAACTTGACCTGACCTGCCCTCACCTGGCCTAACTTGACCTGACCTGCCCTCACCTGGCCTAACTTGACCTGACCTGCCCTCACCTGGCCTAACTTGACCTGACCTGCCCTCACCTGGCCTAACTTGACCTGACCTGCCCTCACCTGGCCTAACTTGACCTGACCTGCCCTCACCTGGCCTAACTTGACCTGACCTGCCCTCACCTGGCCTAACTTGACCTGACCTGCCCTCACCTGGCCTAACTTGACCTGACCTGCCCTCACCTGGCCTAACTTGACCTGACCTGACCTTGCCTGACCTTGCCTGACCTTGCCTGACCTCACCGCACCGCACCTCATCTGGCCTGCCCTGGCCTGGCCTGACACCACATGGCCTGGCCTCACATGGCCCTGCAGTACTGACAGCCTCCATGCCCAACCCTGCTCTACTCTGCCCTGTGGCGCTGCAGATCTCTTCAGCCCGCCACACCCTACAGCTGTCATCTTATGCCAACGACTTGCTCATGCACTTCCTGCACAGCAGCCCCCAGATGCTGCAGATCGCCAGCATCGTGAACCAGTACATCACCATCCAGGTAGGGCCAGGGGCCATGCAGGGAGGGTGGCAGGGAGGCGGCCATGTCTCCCTGCCAGCTACAGCTACCAGAGCTCCCTACAGCTAAAGCTAGCCGGGAGGCAGGGGTGCGGCCAGTGACATCAGGCCAGTGCACCACCAGGGGCAGCAGAGCACAGTGACACAGCAGTGTGGTGGTGCTGAGGCTGATCTCCCTGCCAGCTACAGCTACTGGAGCTCCCTTGACCTCAAGTCCGTCAGCCGCAGTCAGCCTGCTAGCCTACCAGCGAGGCTGCCGGTCAGCAAGGATCAGACACAGGCAGTGTATGCCAGCAGCTGTGCATGCCCCAAGCCCCAAGCCAGCCCTCATGCTGTCTCGCACTTGCCTACCCACTGCACGACCCTGGGCAAGCAGGCAGGCACAGGTTCAGGCCCAGCCATGGCCACCTGTGGTGCAGCGCAGGTGGTGAGTGGGTTGGTGCGTGGCGAGGCCGCTGGCCCAGGCTCTGAGCAGGAGGGGGAGGAGGGGGCAGAGGGGGCCCCACAGCTGGGCCTCAGCCTGCTGGATGCTGGTGTGCTGCACACCAACCAGACACCCATCAACCTGAACCTGCTCAAGGTGGGAGGGCGTGGCAGCCACAGCAGCAGCGCCTGAGACAGTGGCAGTGCGACATGCTGTGGCTGTATGGCTGACATGGACAGGGGCAGAAGACATACAGCACGCAGGAGAAGGACTGGGGGCAGGACTAGGGTAAAAGCCAGGGAGGGCATGGGGTGGCTGGGGTTCAGGCGGGAGTAGCCAGGCCAGCAGCTGCCCCACACCATGGAAGTCAAGGTTAGAAGCAGCCGTGTGCACAGTTTACAGGATCAGTACATGGCTGTCGGTGCTTGATGCAGAGGGTGGGTGACAGGCAGTGCTGCAGATACCTGAGCTGTGGAAGCTGGCACCTCGTGCGGCGAACAGCTTGGCAGGGTGGAGAGAGATGGGGACTCTCTCCTAATGTCCTTGTAACCCCAGCTGGTCTATGTTGTGATATGACTACCACCTTCGCCACCGGCTGTGCTCCAGGTCGGGCGATGCAACCCACCTCACCTCACCCTCCTTGTGTGCTGCCTGCGTGAAGGGCACACCTGAAGATCTGCTGGCTGATCAGGAGGAGCAGCGCCAGCTCGATGCAGCTGCGGCCCTAGAGGCTGCTGCAGGGGCTGAGCAGGCTGCTGCCGGCCCTGCTGCAGCCACCGCGGACCCTGCTGCGAACCCGCCCAATGCTTCTGAGGCTGGACCCTCATCGCAAGCGGCTGGCGCAACTGCTGCCGCTGGAGCTGCTGCCGGCACCGATGCTAGCACAGCGCCAGCTGCGGCGGCCGCTGCGGCATCAGGGCGCAGCCGTAAGGACAAGAAAGCAGAGGCGAAGGCGGCAGCAGCAGCAGCAGTGGCGGCAGCCAAGGCGAAGCGTGAGGCGCGTGCAGCCCGTATAGACCCTCCCTCTTGGATGGGCGTTCTGTCCGAGGCGGTGCAGACGGCATGGTTGCGGGATGTGGAGGCGCGCTCCACCGTCTCGCCTGCACGGCTCCCGTCATGCTGCTTTTTTACCTTTGCTAACACACGGCAGAGCATGACTGCCACCACCTTCCTGCCTGACGTGCGCAAGGTGGCAGCCGGGTTCGCGGACTCCTCTGTCCGGTTGTATAGCGTCGCACAGCTGGCGGCCAGCACCAGCACGTCAGGCGCGGTGCGAGCCAAGTCCAACGGCGCGTCGGAAGAGGCGCGCGGGAGCCTGGCAGAGGACGCGGAGGATGACGAGGCAGCTCCGTCCGGCATCAGCTACCTGTACGGACACACTGGGCCAGTCCACTCGCTGGACTTCACACACGACGCGCGCATGCTCCTCAGCGCGTCCACGGATGGCAGCGTGCGGCTGTGGAGCAGCGAGCTGGGCACTGGGCTGACAGTCTTCCGCGGCCATATGCTGCCGGTGTGGGATGTGGCAGCCAGCCCCTGGGGATACCACTGGGCCAGCGCCAGTGCAGACCGCACAGCCCGGGTGTGGGCCACAGACAACCTGCGCACGCTGCGTGTCATGGCCGGTGGGCGGAGGGGAGGCTGGCTAGGGGTGGTGGGAGTTGGATGCTCCTGGGAGGCAGTCAGGTGGTTCAGTGTGACTAGCTTGGGCAAGGTGCTCATGGATGTTGAGCTCGGGTGTGGAGTGGTGGCGGCGGACTGGCCCGACTGGGTTGTTGGGTGATTACAACAGGTCTTCCTTCTGATCATCTGATGTTGGTCCATTCTGATCACAGCTCAAGCTGCACAGCACTGGCTGGTAGCTTGGGGTAGGACTAGGCAGCGTGGGTGCAGGTAGGCAAGGAGGCAGGCAGCCAGGAGAAACAGTGGGGTGGAAACATGATTGAGAGGTTTTCCAGGGTCGGCAGCCCAGGGTACGCAAGCACAGGTACCAAACTGCTCGACAGGCCATCCTCCCACCCACTGGGACCCTGAAGTGTGTAGCCAGCACAAGGATGCAGCACAACTGCAGCAG
Organism: Haematococcus lacustris; assembly: GCA_030144725.1. NCBI lineage: Eukaryota > Viridiplantae > Chlorophyta > Chlorophyceae > Chlamydomonadales > Haematococcaceae > Haematococcus > Haematococcus lacustris. The sequence continues at coordinate 6,645,942 of JASKMD010000017.1, forward strand.
CACGGTAGCAGGAACAGAAGGACTACAACACCAGCATGCAAATGTGGCTGCCTCTAGCCCTGCCTGTGGCCCTGCCCATTGCCCGCCCCTGGCCCTGACCATTGCCCGCCCCTGGCCCTGCCCATTGCCCGCCCCTGGCCCTGACCATTGCCCGCCCCTGGCCCTGACCATTGCCCACCCCTGGCCCTGACCATTGCCCGCCCCTAGCCCTGCCCATTGCCCGCCTCTGGCCCTGCTCATTGCCTGCCCCTCGCCCTGACCATTGCCCGCCCCTGGCCCTGCTCATTGCCTGCCCCTCGCCCTTCCTTTGCCTTGTAGGCCACCAGGCAGATGTGGACCTGGTGCGCTGGCACCCCAACTGCCACTACCTGGCCACAGCATCCAGCGACTGCAGCGTTCGCCTGTGGGACGTGGCCACAGGCGCCTGCGTGCGCATCATGACAGGGCTGCACACGCCCCCCACCAGCCTGGCCATCAGCCCAGATGGCAAGCTGGTGCGTGGCCAAATGGCGCATGCCTCCCCTTGCCCTCGCACCACCTGCTGCTGCTCCTACTCACTTGCTGTGCATGCCTGTGCCCTCACAGCTGCCTGCATGGCCTGGCAGAACATGTGCAGCATGGCTGTCATTGTTACTCATGCCATCATGGTGTTTGCCCTCGACACATGCATGACAGCTTGCGGGGCAGCTCACAAGGAGTGCCTAGAAGCCTTTCAGCCTTTTGTCTCAATATGCTTTTCTTATGCGCCTGCAGCTTTGGAAGAGGCTGCGCTACATTGTCACATGCAACCCTGTACTTGAAGACCTGCTGAGGCTAGGGCGTTTGTATGAGGCAAACCTGACAGACCTGATGCGTTAACATTTGGTGTGCGGGGCTGCATTCCGGTGGACAGTAGAATCAACCATTGTCCCTGTGTTGCATGCAGGCCTGCGCAGGGGCGCAGGATGGCAGCATAGTTACGTGGGACCTGGGCAACGCACGACGGATGTCTACGCTCACTGGGCATGTCGGCCCCGTGTGGTCGCTCGCCTTCTCCCTCAGCGATGGCTCAGTGCTCGCGTCAGGCGGGGCGGACGAGACGGTAAAGCTGTGGAGTGTCGCCGTGACGGGCAACGACGGGACCACGGCCCCGGCCGGGAAACCAGGTCTCTTGCATTCGTACAACACAAAATCCTCGTCCGTGACGCACGTCCAGTACAGCCGGCGCAACCTGTTGCTGGCTGCCGGGTCGATTGTGCGGAAACCTGGATGATCTGGATGGGCGCTGCTTGTGTGTCCCTACTAGGGTCACAACACCGCAAGTGCGTTGGATCACGTGTGGCGACGATGTGGGGTGTTGTTTTGTGGGTGGGTTGTTAGTTAGACGACTAGGGTTACACACCGCTTGTGCCATCAGACCTCAGGCTCCTTGGCCAAGTTTGTGGATGGTGTCGGAAGATTGGGACCATACAAGAACTCGGACAGCGAGTGCAGTAAGATGGTTCACGTTTCTATGACCCACCAGCACCATTCTTTTTGACTGATTAGAGCTGTTACTAGACACGCCACGCCCTCCCCCCAGACATCCTTACTACTACCTTACTGCTCCTTACTACTAGGGCGTTCCCGGCCAGGTCCTATTAAGACCCGGGTCTTAAGACCCTGAGGATTTTGAACGGGGTCTTAAGACCTCACCGGCCCACCGGCGGCACACATTAGCGCCACTAGCGCTATGACTACGCCTGTCAGTCTTACACCGCCCGACACTCATCCTCCAGCCGAAGCTCGCTGGACCTAAAAGTACAAATGAGTACCTATGAGTAGAGTGCAGTGGCCTATGCCGGATGTAATTGTCTGAGTGTCGATGTGCCATTGTGCACCAGGGCAACCCATCGGAAATATCGCGACCACGCCGGAGCGCCCGAAATGAGGCTTACAGTGTGATGAGGCTTACAGTACCCATATACCATAGCCGCAGTCACGCCTTGCTTCAAGGTTGCTCTCACAGTAAGCGAGTGACCAGGCCGCAAACTCGGCCATGATCCGAGCTGTGGCGCCCATCCTGTTCAGCGTAGCGCGATGATGCCGTTTCCACAAAGAACGGGCGCTACAGCGTCAGGCCGCAAACTCCCTCACTCCCTCACACTCGACCGTCAGTAAAATTGTGTGTTGCATGTTGCACAAGCCGCCGTTGCGGGCTCTGCCACTGTTGTAACCCCTACCCCTGTAACCCCGATAGACTGGCCCAATCCACTAGCGATACTTCATTCTATTGCTCCGGAGGTGAGCATACCCGACCCTGACAGGAATCGATCTAGGGACCTCTCGCATATGTGCTACTTTCAGGTCTTAAGACCTCTAGTACCGGTCTCAAGACCTTTAGGACCCAAAACATCAGGCGGGTCTTATTACCCGGCACGCCCTACTTACTACTCCATCAAAGATACACAGCATGAAAATAGGGCATGGTAAGTCTACTGAAAGGCACTCAGTCTAAGGTGACTTGCTGCTGTGATACTGCTAAGCCATGAATGCTAGGATGGGATAAGACGCCTTGCAGTGGCTGAGATACCGCAGCTGCCTTGTAAAGACTTAGGCCGTACTACACTTTGCTGGTGGCACGCTTCACTGCCGTACAGTAGCACGCTTCACTAGTAGCACATGCTACTGCATTTGTGTCGGTGATGCCCGTGCTTTGTACTGGCTGACCTGACCTGACCTGAATAGCCCCAGCCATTAGAAAACCTACCCCTGAGTAGTAGCACCCTGCTGAGACCCCGTGACCTGACCATGGCCTAGGTGAGGACCTGAGGTGCTGTATAGTGGTGCTGTATAGTGGTGGACTGGGACTGCTGTGATCCCTCTGCTGGCTACTTGCCAGGTTGCCATATACTGCACGCCATGCCGACCTGGCAACCCCTCCCTCTTCTGCCACCCCTCCCTGCCCCACCACCCCTTCCAGCCGGCTCACCCCTGCCGCCCAGCCCCACCTGCAAACCTACAGGCCCCCCACAACATGGGAGCTCAAGCACCCTCTGCTGCAGTATTGCGCCTCGCAATGCGGCGGCAATATTGACCAGTGATGTGCGTAACCGTATTGCTTGTGATTGATAACAATGCGCTTAACCGCGCAGGAAAAACCACCGACGCCTTGATTCATGGCGGTGTCAGTTGCTTTGCAGCCGGCACCGTTTTGTCTTCATTGCATTGACCAGCCGGGGGCCATGGAAGCAATCCCTGCTTATCCGCCTTCTGGCTGTGCCGCCAGGACCGCCTCCGTGGCTGACCTAACCTGACCAGGGATGGCCCCAGCCACCAGAAAACCTACCCCTGGGTGACAACTGTATAGTAACTCGGGATAGCTGTGATCCCTTGGCTGGTTGACGGCCAGATCTCCATGCACTGAACGACATGCTGAGCTGTCAACCCCTCCCTCTTCTGCCACCCCTCCTTGCCCTGCCACCCCTCCCAGCCACATCACCCCTACCTCCCAGCCCAACCTGCAAACCTGCAGCCCCTCCACAAGATCGGAGCCCGCATGCAATCCCAGCTGCAGCAACCTCCTGCGCTTGCCACCACCAGCCAGCGGAGACACTGCCCCAGCTGCTGCCAGTGGGCGCTAGGAGGCCGAGAAGGGTGGTGCCTAGCCTGCTGTGTTGGTCCAGCTTTCCCCAGAAAGTCAGCAGCACCGCCATAGCCCCCAAACCCCGTGGGTCAATGCTGATGCTGCCCAAAACCTCGCTGCCATGCACCGCATGCTCCGCTCTTCAGCCGTGGCACACCACCTTCAAGGAGCAGAGCATGCACGCACACACAGCCAGACGGGGTTTACCGCCTGTGGCATTTCAAGCACGTGCATTGCAGATCCAAAGCACCGCTGTAGCATGACCTGAGCTGTGTAGTGCGGTGTCGGCAACAGAGCAGGCTCAAAGCACGGTGTCGTGCCAGCCTGTGGCAGTGAATGAAGCAGTGTAGTTGTATCTATTGGTGTGTGTGCTACAGCAATGCTGACTGGCAAGTACTACAAGTGCATCATACACTTCGACATGCAAGCTAGGTAAGTCACCATAATGTCAGCATGGCTGGCATCGCACAGTACCATGCCTAAAGGCAAGGCAAAGGGAGTGTAATAATATGAAGCATGACAGTGCTGCCGTAGCTCATTGACGCAGACGTTGGATGCCATCGAGAGTCACAGCATGCTACATGCCGCATGTGCGCCCTGCCACTGCCACTCCTCCTCCTCTTCTTACCCCTCCTCCTGTGTAGCCTCACCACCATGAAGGCTTTGATTGCAGTCAGCTATCTGTCGGGACTCGAGTGACCAGGTTCAGTGCATGCCACTTTGCGATGTCCTCCTTCAACACGCGATGCACGGCCTGGTGCTGCTGGATGATGCTTTTCCCTCTGCATAGATCAGATCACAGTCATGCTAGCCACTGCTCCTGCCCTTTCCTTACACCCATCATGCACCCATCAGCGAAGTAGGTGTTGTCAACCACACACTTGAAGTCATCAGACTCCACAATGATGTTGTACATGGCGCCACACCCGCCTGAGGTGTCCTGCACGCTGATGGCCTTGGCCGCAGCGAAGCTGGCTGCCAGCTTTGCCGCGATGGCCTGTTCAGCCTCGCCCACCGCGACTATACGCGTAGCGCTACTGAACGCACGTCTCAGCATTGCGCTTGGCCGCTCCTTGCTATGTGGTCAATCAAGTCTCCCGGTCCTGACATGTGGCCCCTTGACAAGTTTTAATCCCTACAGCCCTCATGCCACACCAAAATAAAGCATGAGTTGTAATCAAACACAGGCTGCGAGATCGCTGTTGTAAAGGCTACTGACAGTGTGCCTACTGCCCACTTCAGCTCAGCCTTCTGGTGTGTGTGCCTGTGCCAGTGCCTGTGCCTGCGCCACACACATCCCCTTTGTGAGGGGTTCATTGATTGTTTTGTTGTTGGGATTGTCTTGAGCTGTGGCTGGCTATTGCTGCAGCTTGCGCTGCCACTTGAGCAACAGGGGCTTGTCGGCTATCTCCACCCACTCCTGGCCTGGCTGGCCTGGCTTTGGCATGGCTGGGCGATTAGTCCAGTAGCACAGCTCAGTGGGACGAGGCCCTGGGCCGACTGCACAGCGGCGGATGTTCAGCGCGGCTGACACGTCCCGGTCATAGAACCTGCACATGGGTGTGGGAGGTGCACGACGACGTCAATTCTTGTGTCATGTCATGTGGGATATGCTCATGTCATGCACATGTGTAGGGTTGGGTCAATGCTTACCTGGTGATGTTGTTGATGCTTGTTAAGCACATCAGGCCCCGGAACTGGGACCGCTTTGCCATGCTTTTCACTGGCCGCAGCCACCTGCATGGATACATGGGACAAATTGTAAGATTTTTCATCTTGACCCTACCTAATCACCTCGGGCGCTCCCAACATTAAAAAAATGACAGAAAACTGACCCTTGGCAGTCGGACGGCTGTAACTCTGCACTCACTGCGCCAAATGTTATGCTAGATGATTTACAATGTAGCCAACCCGGCCAGCTACCTTCCACCCATCCAGAATAATCTTACACTCAGTAGGTCGTGCACAGCAAAGCCTCAAAGTTGGTGATTCAAATTTGAGCCGTTGCGGAGCATGCAGTCATCGCTACGACCGCCCGCGTCGCTTAGGCTGCTCTACGCAAGCATGCGCGTCGACAGCAGCAGTCGGATCGGAGAGCGGTTGCGGCAATGTGGCACTGAGCCCACCTCCTCCCCATACCTGGAGGGCAATGCCACCGCTCGACCATTTTGACTTCCAGCATGCTACTTACTAGGTTAAGCTCCTTAAGACATTGTTACAAACACTCATACTCAGATAAGCCAAAAGCTCACTTTGGTCGGTGACCCCCAACCAGTGTTGTGAAAATTTCAGATTTTCATTCAGATTTTCAATGAAAATTTTCATCTGAAAATCTGAACGTCTTCACTGAAAATCTGAAAGTGCCGGGTGCTGCCCCCGGTCAGATCGCAGATCGGGTGTTGGAGAGTGATTGGCTGTGCTGTGATTAACTTGGTTGGCGCCAGCGCGCTACAGCCACAGCGGAAGAAGCGCAAGCCAGAAAACGCCACAGATGGCGGATCCACGGACAGCATGGACGGCTTGCATCTTTTAAAATGGCTTGCATGTCTGACGTTTGGCAACCTAAGTATTTCTGCATTTCAAACAGTGCAGGCCTACAAACAAGTCGCGTTTGAAAGGATAGGCTAAGAACCAGCGGCATCCGCTCAGTTTCACTGACGATGAAACTCTTTCAGTTTTTCAATGAAACACTTTCATTTTCATTGAAAATCTGAAAATTGAAAATCTGAAAATCTGAAGATTCACAACACTGCCCCCAACTCCCTTAGTCGATCTCAGGACCGGGGCCATGCAGTCAGACACACAACTCCACACCATGACCGAATTTGGACTCGGCTCCTCTGAGAGTTACACTCCCCTGCATCCCATCCACCTGCGTGCAACGTTTCATAGCTCAACTACCACCCCACAGCCCCGTGGCCCTGATTCTGCTTGGAGAACATGCTGTCACTTTGAAGATGTTAAACTGATAGAGGCCTAGGCTGTTTAACGTGCGGTTTATTTCAACAAATGCGCCAAGGGGTCAAGAACAGTCATTTTGTGGCCGTTTTCCTGTGGGTGCAACGGGTGCAACACAGTGAAGGACATAGTGGAGGAGGGGGGGGTGTAACCCGGTGATACCTCAGTGTGCGCCGACCCAAATGGTGTATTCAGCGGAAGAGAGCACATCTATTATGTTTCATTCAGTGTTGTGAATCTTCAGATTTTCAGATTTTCAATTTTCAGATTTTCAATGAAAATGAAAGTGTTTCATTGAAAAACTGAAAGAGTTTCATCGTCAGTGAAACTGAGCGGATGCCGCTGGTTCTTAGCCTATCCTTTCAAACGCGACTTGTTTGTAGGCCTGCACTGTTTGAAATGCAGAAATACTTAGGTTGCCAAACGTCAGACATGCAAGCCATTTTAAAAGATGCAAGCCGTCCATGCTGTCCGTGGATCCGCCATCTGTGGCGTTTTCTGGCTTGCGCTTCTTCCGCTGTGGCTGTAGCGCGCTGGCGCCAACCAAGTTAATCACAGCACAGCCAATCACTCTCCAACACCCGATCTGCGATCTGACCGGGGGCAGCACCCGGCACTTTCAGATTTTCAGTGAAGACGTTCAGATTTTCAGATGAAAATTTTCATTGAAAATCTGAATGAAAATCTGAAATTTTCACAACACTGGTTTCATTCACCCCGTCTAGGCGCCCTGCACGCCCGGCAGGCATCGCGATGGGTGTTGGCCGGACATTCCATTTGTGCACAACCAGCTCACTACGCTAGGCAGATGGGGTCACAGCGATGCGGCTCACCGTGCCAAGGAGACCCGTCTCGCCGCTGTGAATTGTTCGCGGGCACATGTGGCAGTACGCGAGCAAAGACTCCAATGGCTAGCGCTGATGGTCAGATTACGCGGACTAAACCGTGGCTGCCAATGTGACAAACGCTATTGAAAACGATGCGGTATTCAGAGAGTAGTTGCATGAACATTACTAACCCCATGTTGGGGCGGCCTGAAGTCACCTTGACTCCACCACCTCCCAACACTGCCAACAACCCCCTATCCTCAACCCCCTCACCTGAAGGACTCAGGCGGCGTGTAAGGGAGGGTCTCAATGGGGGTGTTGTCGGCTGAGCTGACCCGGCTGGTTCGGAACTCATCCACCAGCACCACACGCTCTGGCCTGAACTGCTTCACTGCCTCCTTCTGCATCTGGCTGACAGGGACACCCCTGCAGCCAATGGTGCCACTGCCGTTGAAGCCAGCTGCCCCATAGGCCAGGGCCAGGATGCGGTCCGGCCACAGCTTCTTTGCCTGCTTGTTGACCTGCAGCCACATATAGCAAGACACATTGGCACACATGTGTAAGGTCAGGTATAGCAGCAGCAACAGAGGCAACAACAACAGCAGCTGGCCAGGTGAGCTGACTTTGGTTGGCTGCTGCCTAGCTCGTGGGTTAGTGTTATTGGGCCATACCTTGGCCCAAAATGAAGCCACCACGCGCATCTTGCCACAATACAGCCGGAACCTGGCGTTGGCCCAGCGCGGCTTCGAGACCTCGGCCCACATGGCGTCGTACGTCTCCAGGACGGTGTCGGCGAACCGCCGGTACGAGGCCAGCGAGCTGGGCTTGCTGCTGACCTTTGACAGGGCTGTGAGCTGCGGCTTCACCTTAACCAGCCACGTCTTGGTCGCCTGGGCCTGCCGCGTGATGCCGCTGTCCCGGTAGTACTGACCGGCTGTAAGCGTCCAGTGCCGCACGGACACCACTCTGCCGTCGGCGCTGCGCTCCT
>JASKMD010000017.1:6654818-6714719 GCA_030144725.1 Haematococcus lacustris
CCCACCCCCACCCCCACCCCACCCCCACCCCACCCCCACCCCACCCCCCCACCCCACCCCACCCCACCCCCACCCCACCCCACCCCACCCCACCCCACCCACCCCACCCCACCCCACCCCCACCCCACCCCACCCCCACCCCACCCCCACCCCACCCCACCACCACCCCACCCCACCCCCACCCCACCCCACCCCCACCCCCACCCCACCCCACCCCCACCCCACCCCACCCCACCCCACCCCACCCCACCCCCACCCCACCCCACCCCCACCCCCACCCCACCCCACCCCCACCCCACCCCACCCCACCCCACCCCACCCCACCCCACCCCACACCCCACCCCACCCCACCTGGCGCCTAGGGTCGCAGAGGATGAGAATGAAGGTTGCAGCCGTGACCCTGTGTGTGTGCACTGGCAGCACCTGGCCCCATGGCCTGCACCCTGACCTGCAAGTCCTCCTACTCTCTGGCCCTCAGGTGGAGCTTTCTGGTGGAACCGCGACGTGCTGGAGGTGAAGGCCAGCGGTGCAGGCGCAGCACCCAACTTCACTGACGGCTGGCAGCTGGTGGGCATGGTGCAATGGGAGCCGGAGGGGCGTGGGCCAGCCTTCATGCACCGCACCATGAACAAGTTCAGCAGCGCGGAGGACCCCTGGCCCATACAGCTCATCACTGGGCCTCTGCCGTACAGGTGAGGGCCAGGGGGCAGCTGGGTAAGGGGCCGTGGGCTGGGTTGCTGGGGGCCAGGCGGGCAGGGGGGGCGCAGGTGGGCTGGGCTGCTGGGGCCAGTGGGGCAGGGGAGGTCCTAGCTAGGCTGGGGAGGGTTAGCTGCCCTGCCAGGGGTCAGCTGGGCGGGAGAGGGGGGAGAGGAGGTAGGGGGAGCTGCCAGGGGTTGGCTGGAATTGACTTGGCAGGGTTTGGCTGAAGGGTGCTGTGTGTGTCACATGTGCCGATATCCAGACAGGCACACTGTGTACCTTGTTGTTGCTCACATGCCCCGCACCTGCCTTTTGTCTGTGTTGCATCTTCCTTGACCTTCACACTCTCAATGCATGTTCAGTGTTGGAGAAGCGAAGCATACACTGGTCTCCGCGACCCAGATTGTGCCTGCCTGCTTCCGGGTGCGATGTTAGGCTGCGCTAACCACCCGCGGCATGCGCTGTAGGTGGGCGCGCTACTACCTTGCACACGACAGCCAAGGTCCGACTAAGGGCCGGTGGTGGGAGCACGTGGTTCCCACCTCCGCCTTCACCATCGTAAAAGAGGAGGAGGAGCCGCTGTCGCAAATGGCCTGGGCGCGACGAGCTTCATCGGCTGAAACACCCGGCAGTGCCGCGGCCTCACCGTCGATGATGCGTCAGCCGGATCTACAGCCGGCAAGCGCAGGGTGGGCCTGGCAGCGGCACGACACTGACGTGCAGGTCGCACCCGGTTGTCCGTTGCTGGCGTACCTGCACTATGCTCGCCTGCGTGCGCTGATGCTGCCTGTACGTCCCAGAGCCGACTGGGAGTTGGCCTGCAAATCAGTGGCTGCGGCGGTTGTCGCAGCCATGGCGGCGCCCGGTGAAGAGCTAGGCTCAAGTCGCCGTGGCGAGGATGCAGGACAGGCTAGTGTTAGATCGCGCATCGCGCATGCTCTGCTGCGAGCCGATCCCGCACCGCTCCTCGCCCCGGATCTGCTGGAACTGCCGCAGCCGGCACCGGATGACTGGCACAACGTCAACATCCCGGCAGACGCGACACCCATCCCGGCCTTGGTCGTTAACCTCCCGCGCCAGCAGCCAGCTGCGCAGCCGCTGCACCCAGGGTTGGAGGTGGTACAGGAGAGCTACAAGGCACACGCCTGGTTGGTGCAGCATGCGACACTGTTTCCTGCCTTGGCATAAATTCAACGCCCTTGCACACGTGAAGCTTAAAGCAGGGTACGAGCGTGCATAGGCGCCTGCCTTGCCACAAGCGCTTATACACATTCACGCGGGCGGGCGCCAGGCAACGACACTTAGCGCAAGCCTTACCACCCATCATTCAGCGATCACGAGTAGGATGCGGCAAGAAACATTGTGATGAGTAGGCTGGAGTTCAGGAGCCAAGGTAGGGGGTGGGCTGGGGTATCGTGCGACCTTCGAATGGAGAGGGATGTAGCCTACATTGTAGGAAGTGCCAGAGCACATCGGTAGTAGGGACTCCCTACTGGGAGAAGCAGGGCATTGGGACCCTAAGGGAGAAGCAGGGCATTTGTACACGAGGACAACAAATGTACTTCAAGGCTAAATTGGAAAGTGTACATCTAGTTGCTCAACGGCGTGTGTACCTGCTATCACTAGCAGCAAACTGGTTTGAGCACCATTCACCGGATTTCTTTGGACCACACATATGTCTCCTGAGCAGACTCTGCTCCCACCTGCGTATCATCTCACCTGGATGCTGGTGACGGCCCTAGAGCTACCGTAAGCATTGCCATTGTTAGGCTGTTGTAGGCATCCTCCGAGGGCCTTCACGCCAGCTTGGGCCCCATGTTGGAGCGGAAAGCTTGCACCCCATGCACCCCATGCTTGCACCACATGCACCCCGGGTTGACGCGGCTTGCGAACACGACGCGACGTCCGCTGCATCCCGCGGCATGCTACGGCGGTAATGAGTGGATGCAGCATCAAGTACACTCCGCTTGGAGGACTTCAGCCCGATGACCTGGTCGCTGGCCTTCTCGAGTTCGATGGCTGCAAGATTTTGCTGGACTGCGGATGGGACGAGAGCTTCAGCCTTGAGGCGGTGCAGCACTTGCGGGAGTGAGCGGACAGGTACACGCTGCTAGCTCTACTTGCATCTCTGCAACCGCATTGGTCGCCCGCACCTGCAGCATCGCGCCGCAAGTGGACGCAGTGCTGCTGTCCCACCAGGACTTGCAGCATGTGGGCGCCCTGCCATACCTGATAGCGCACTGCGGGCTGTCAGCGCCTATTCTTGGCACACTTCCTGTACAGCGCATGGGCAGCCTGGCCCTGCAGGAGCTAGTGTCAGCCAAGAAGGTGGGGAGGTCAGCGCTGAGGGTGGAACCCCCATGGGCACTCAAGCAAGAAGGCAGGCAGGTAGATAGGCAGGCAGGCAGGCGGGCTGGTGATTTGCTGACAGGCGGGTGGTGGGCAGGCAGGCATCACTTTCTTGCTTTCACCCCGCTCAGCAAAGTGCCAGCCACTAGTCACCGATGGCGCCAGCCCTTGGTCCTCCACAGGGACGTGCCCAGGGCCCAGCTGGCCAGTGACTGCACCGTCTATGCAGCCTCCCCTGCCGCCCCCCTGCCGCCCCCCCGCTGCCCTCATGCCGCCCCCCTGCTGCCCCCCTGCCGCTCCCCTGCCGCTCCCCTGCCGCACCCCTGCCGCACCCCTGCCACCCTCATGCCACCCCCCTGCCGCCCCCCTGCCGCCTCCCCTGCCGCCCCCCTGCCGCCCCCCTGCTGCCCTCATGCCGCCCCCCTGCTGCCCCCCTCCTGGCCCACTGCTGCCCTGCGGCCCTGCTGCTGGTGGCAGGCGAGCTCCGACTTCTCTCTGTTTGAGGTTGGGGATGTGGTGGATGCCTTCTCCAGCAACAGGTGGACCCTGCTGAGGTACTACCAGCAGTACCTGCTGCCGGGTAGGCAAACAGGCGGGGGTGTGAGAGGGTGTGAGTGGGTGGGGCAGGGGCGTAGCTAGTGGGCAGTCCAGGGAAGAGCATTTTTCATTTGTGGGGAGGGGGGAAGACAGGGGCAGGGGGAGGGCAGGGCAGGCATCCATGTTGCCCCATGGGCTGCCGCTACCGCCCCCCCACTGCCTGGCCTGCATTGCCAGGCGCTGGCCCTGACCAGGCCATCCAGGTGACGCCGTACAACTCTGGCCGCCTGGTGGGCGGTGCGGTGTGGCGGCTGGTGAGCCAGTCAGGCGAGGAGGTGGTGTACGCGGTGGACTGGTGCCACAGGAGGGAGAGGTGGGGTTGGGGGGGGGCAGGGGGGGGGGCAGGGGGAGGTGGGGGGCAGGGGGAGGTGGGGGGCAGGGGGTGGTGGGGGGCAGGGGAAGGTGGGGGGCAGGGGGGGGGTGGGGGGCAGGGGGAGGTGAGGGGCAGGGGGAGGTGCTTAACTTTTAGGGCTCCTTGAGAGCCGCCTACCCTCCCTGCCCTCCTAGCTTTGTGCCCCCCTGCTGCTCCAGGCACCTAGCGGCCTGCAGCCTGGCCGACCTGTTCACGCAGCGCCCTGCCCTGCTCATTGCGGACGCCATGGACGGCCTGGCTCCCTCCGTGGACAGCAGCAGGCGGGACGTGGAGTTCCTGGGTGAGCCTGGGACTGCAGGGGCGGGCGGGGCGGGGCGGGGCGGGGCGGGGCCGGGCGGGGCGGGGCGGGGCGGGGCGGGGCGGGGCGGGGCGGGGCGGGGCGGGGCGGGGCGGGGCGGGGCGGGGCGGGGCGGGGCGGGGCGGTCTGAGGTCCCCACACCACTATGCTGCACGCAATGTTGTAGTAGAGGTGCAGACTGCCGCGGCTGCAGCAAGGCTCCTGGGGAGGCGGATGCTGTGTGGTGGCGGGGTGCAGACTGCGTGCTGGCGACCCTGCGGGGGGCTGACGGCAGCGTGCTGCTGCCAACGGACTGTGCGGGCCGTGCCCTGGAGCTGGCGCTGCTGCTGGATGAGTTCTGGGCGAGGGAGAAGTGAGCAGGGCCCCCCACCCACCCCACCACTGCCGCCACCCCACCACTGACCCCACACCCACCCCACCACGGCCCCTAACCTTGAGCTTGCCTCCCCCCTCCCCCTGGCATGCTGAGTCACATGCATATTGTATGACCATGTTCCGCCATGCATGCATGGAGGCACACTTGCATGGGCATGCATGCATGCAGGTATGACCGTGTGTACCCCCTGGTGTGGGTGTCAGAGACCTGCCGGGCGGTGGCTGATGCGGCCCAGTCGCAGCTGGAGTGGATGGCTGACAGCGTGGGCAAGGTGGGCAGGGCGGGCACCTGGCTGCTGGCTTGCACTACTGCACCAGCAACAGCAGCAGCAGCAGCAGCAGCAGCACGAGGAGCAGCAGCAGCAGCAGCACGAGGAGCAGCAGCAGCAGCAGCACGAGGAGCAGCAGCAGCAGCAGCACGAGGAGCAGCAGCAGCAGCAGCACGAGGAGCAGCAGCAGCAGCACGAGGAGCAGCAGCAGCAGCAGCACGAGAAGCAGCAGCAGCAGCAGCACGAGAAGCAGCAGCAGCAGCAGCACGAGAAGCAGCAGCAGCAGCAGCACGAGGAGCAGCAGCAGCAGCAGCACGAGGAGCAGCAGCAGCAGAAGCAGAAGCAGCACGAGGAGCAGCAGCAGCAGCAGCAGCAGGAGGATCAGAAGCAGCACGAGAAGCAGCAGCAGCAGAAGCAGCAGCAACCAAAGGGGGATCAGAAGCAGCACGCGAAGCAGCAGAAGCAACAGGAGAATCAGAAGCAGCACGAGAAGCAGCAGCAGCAGCAGCAGCAGCACGAGAAGCAGCAGAAGCAGCAGCACGAGGAGCAGCAGCAGCAGCAGCACGAGGAGCAGCAGCAGCAGCACGAGGAGCAGCAGCAGCAGCAGCACGAGAAGCAGCAGCAGCAGCAGCAGAGAAGCAGCAGCAGCAGCAGCACGAGGAGCAGCAGCAGCAGCAACGAGGAGCAGCAGCAGCAGCACGAGGAGCAGCAGCAGCAGCAGCACGAGAAGCAGCAGCAGCAGCAGCACGAGAAGCAGCAGCAGAAGCAGCACGAGAAGCAGCAGCAGCAGCAGCACGAGGAGCAGCAGCAGCAGCAGCACGAGGAGCAGCAGCAGCAGAAGCAGAAGCAGCACGAGGAGCAGCAGCAGCAGCAGCAGCAGCAGCAGCAGCACGAGGAGCAGCAGCAGCAGAAGCAGAAGCAGCACGAGGAGCAGCAGCAGAAGCAGCAGCAGCAGCACGAGGAGCAGCAGCAGCAGAAGCAGCAGCAGCACGAGGAGCAGCAGCAGCAGCAGCAGCAGCAGCAGCAGCACGAGGAGCAGCAGCAGCAGAAGCAGAAGCAGCACGAGGAGCAGCAGCAGAAGCAGCAGCAGCAGCACGAGGAGCAGCAGCAGAAGCAGCAGCAGCAGCACGAGGAGCAGCAGCAGCAGAAGCAGCAGCAGCACGAGGAGCAGCAGCAGCAGCAGCAGCAGCAGCAGCAGCAGCACGAGGAGCAGCAGCAGCAGAAGCAGAAGCAGCACGAGGAGCAGCAGCAGAAGCAGCAGCAGCAGCACGAGGAGCAGCAGCAGCAGAAGCAGAAGCAGCACGAGGAGCAGCAGCAGCAAGAGCGGTAGCAGCATCTTTACCTGGCAGCAGCTGTGGCAGCATCACCTGGCACTGACACCCTCAGGGGGGACACCCTGCAGCATCCTTTCAGTGGCATTGACAAACTGAGGGACAACATGGTGAGGTTTGAGCCGGGCTGTTCTCACTGCTGCCTTCCACCTCCGCCATACAAGGGCTGGGCAGGCTGGGTCAGGGCCGGGGAGGGAAAAGTGGGTGGGCGGGCGGGTTGACAAGTCCACCTCCCTGTGCCATGCCCTGCTGCTACTTCCAGCTGCCGGCTGCTGTCCTGGCCCACTCCACTGGCGCAGGCATTTGAGATGCACCGCAACAACCCGTTCAACTTCCGCTGCCTCAAGCTGCTGCCCAGCCCCAGCCACCTGGCGCAGCTGCAGTCAGGACCCAAGGTGGGGCCCCAAGCCCGGCGGGCGGAGGAGCAGGGGCATGTAGGGGCATGTAGGGGCAGGTGTAGCGGCAGATAGGGGCAGGTGCATCGGCAGGTTGGGGTAGGGGTAGGGGTAGGGGTAGGGGTAGGGGTGTTTGTGCCCATGTTCTTCCCATGTGTTCCTGGCAGTGAGGCCTTCCCCCCTCCCCCCTCCCCCCTTCCCCCCTTGCCCCCACCCCTCCCCAGCCCCTGTTGGCCCCCCTCGTCCCCGGCGCCCCCCAGGTGGTTCTGGCCAGCTTCCCCAGTCTGGAGCTGGGCGCTGCGCGTGAGCTGCTGCTGCAATGGCTGGGCGGGCCCTCCAACACCGTGTGCTTCGTGCAGCGCCCCCCCGTGAGTGCCGCCCCCTGGCCCCTGCCTGCTGCCAGCTGCCCCCTGCCTGCTGGCCCCCCTATCACACCACTGTCCCACACACCTCAATCATGTCACGACACGCCGCCACCACCGCCTCCATCACCACCCAGAGCTTAGGCCCAGAACCAGCGTATCCCCCGGTACTGCCTTAGGCGTCCAGCAGCACCCCTGGCAGCACCCCTGGCACCCCACCCGCCATCCCCCTCTGAAGACCAGCCGCCCAGCCTTCCTGCCTGGCCCTCCCACCTCCCAGCCTGACTGTAACCATTGTGTAAACCCTGACTTCAACCATGGTGTAGTCTACCCAGCCTGACTGTAACCATGGTGTAAACCCACCATCGGCACCCTGACCCAGCAGCCAGCCCCACTTCCCCCTGCAGGGTGGCACCCTCGGTGACCAGTTGCTGCGCCACAGCCCCCGCCCGGGTCAGCCCCCCCTGCGGCTTAGCCTGCTGACCTCCCGCCGCATACCGCTGGAGGGCGAGGAGCTGGAGGCGTGGGAGCAGGGCAGGGCGGCAGTGGAGCTGGCTGGGTTGGCAGCACGGGCGCAGGGGCAGCGCGGGCGGCAGGAGGGGGAGGGGGAGCCGCTGCCAGGGCTTGGCGCTCTGGATGTGCCGGTACGGCTGCCGGGGGCAGGAGGCTCGGGTGGGTGGACTGCTGCGCTGCTCTGGCCACACTGCCCTGAGCCTGAGACTGGGCACAGGCTGTGAACACGGAGCACCAGAGCTGGACTGACTGACAGGACTGGCCCTGGCCCTGACCCTGACCCTGACCCTGACCCTGACCCTGACCCTGACCCTGACCCTGACCTTGACCCCTTGTCCCCCATCATTCCACTTGCCCCGTACCCCCTCACTCTGGCCCTGACCCTGACCCTGGCCCCCACCTTTCAATCCCTATGTCCCCACCAGCCCCCTCCCCCTGGCCGCCTGCCCTCAGGCCTGCTGCAGCAAGGCCCGGGGCTGCTGCCCCTCAGGGCCTCCACGCCCCACATAAGCACCCTGGTCAAGGACGCTGGCAGTGGGCTGTGGATGCAGCAGCTGCAGCAGGCGCAACCGGGGGAGCAAGACCAGCAGGTGGGCTGACTGCCTAGCGGTGGACCCAGCAGCCTGCATGCAATGACTGGGGCAGTCATAAGCTTTGCTAAGGAGTGCTGCCGCTGCTCTATCATCGCTGCTCTATCTGCTCTATCATGACCCGTCTGCCCGCCCACCAACCCACCCCACCCCCACCCCCCCACCCGCCCGCCTGCCCACACCCCCTGCGAGCAGCCTGCTGCTCTGGCCCTGCCTGTGGCACCTAGGTAGCGCCGCCTGGAGGGCTCCCCCCCCAGGCCCTCCTGGGTGCTGCCAGCAGTGAGAGCGGCCCCCTGGCCCTGGCGGAGGTGCTGCTGGACGGCTTTGTGCCCCCCCCGGTGGGTGCTGGGACTACACCTGTGTTGCGTTGCAATAAGTGCTCACGAAATGGTAGGGATGCACATCGAGCGTATCACAGACCCACGTGACAGCCTGCTGACAGGATCAGGCCAGCCAGTCAGCGGGCGGTCAGGGCAGGCACCTGGCGGCACGCAGCCCTGTCAGGACATCAGCCTTGGCTGGGGGGTAGGCCAGGAGTGGCAGCAATGGGCAAGGGTTCGGAAAGTGGAGGGTGGGTGTGACTGGGCCTGGCGGTGGCAGGGAAAGTGGAGGGTGGGCAGGGTCTGTGGGTCCTGTGACTGGGTCTGGGGGGCCGCACAGGACCCTGGTCAGCCCTCAAAGGGGGCAGGCTGAAGGAGAAAGAGGCCCTCGCTAAGAGGCAGCGCTTCACCGGACAAACACAGTAAAGCACTACGCCACTGAGCGGTGCCTAAAACAGAAGTCACACTTAAGACACAAATAGCGTGGAGGTCAGCCCTGTGTGGCCGTGGCTGCATGACGCAGGCTGGGCAGGGATATGCGCTGGTTAATGTGCTTGAGCTGAGCCACAGCGCCCCCTAGGGTACCAACAGGGGGTGGCTGGTTCACGGAGGCCGTCACACCTTCATCACACCTTCGTCACACCTTTCCTCCCCATCCCCCCCCACCGCCACACCTCCCTTCTCCCCGCCTTCGGCCCCCCCTTGAGCTGCTGCCTGCCCTCCCCCCTTCAGGGCTCCGCCTACCCCATGTTCCCGGATGAGGCCGAGGCGTTGCTGGGCGAGCAGTGGGACGAGTACGGCGTGCTGCCCGACCTGGAGGGCCTCAAGGCGGCGCAGCGGGCCACAGGGGGCCTGCTGGGCTTCATCCCCGGGCTGCATGGCGGCTTGGCTGGGCGCCTGGCGCTGCGGGGGGGGCTGGAGGGGCGGCAGCTGCGGGGGGGCCACCGTGGGCACATGGCCCGGGTGAAAGGTGACGTGAAGGTGAGGGGCCTGGGCGGAGCTGTCAACCAGCCGTTGAGCAGTGTTGACCTGCACTGCCGAGCTCTGCTGGTAGGCTGGGCAGGGCTGGGGGTGGGGGTGGGGGTGGGCTGGCTTACCCTGTCACTGGGAAGTGTTGACTGAGCAGGGCTGGCCTCGAGCGGTGAGCTGCGCTGCCCCGCTGTGTGCTGTGTGTGCTCTGACCCTGAGCCCACAGGCCGAGGGCATGGAGGTGGACGAGAAGGAGGAAGACGGCCTCCAGGCGGAGAGAGAGCAGGAGGCGCCGGCTGAGGCGCAGGGGGAGGAGGGGGAGGAGGAGGAGGAGGAGGGGGCACAGGACGATCGCCCAACCAAGCTAGTGTGTGAGAAGGTGGAGGTGGAGGTTTGCGCTGTTGTCAGGTGCGGCGCAGGCTGGCGATCAATGCTTGGGGGGGGCCTCGCCCTCGCCCTCGCCCTCGCCCTCGCCCTCGCCCTCGCCCTCGCCCTCGCCCTCGCCCTCGCCCTTGCCCTCACCCCCATTCCACACACATTCAGGTACTTCAACTATGAGGGCCGAGCAGACGCCCGTATCGTGCGCAAGGTGCTGTGTGACGTGGCGCCGCGCTCCCTGCTGCTGCTGCGTGGAACCCCTCTGGCACGGGCAGAGCTGCTGCTACACTTGGGCAAGGAGCTCACCAGCCTGGGCTGCAAGCTGCTGGTGCCAGGTGAGCAAAGCGGTGGCAAACAGAAGGTGCCGGCAGCAAGACGGGGAGGTCAATAGAGGGATTAGGAGGGGCGGAGCTCGCGAATGAAGCAGCCGTCTTAATTCGCAACCGAGCCGAACTGAAGTGTGTGCGTCGGGTGTGTGCGCCAGTACGTGTGCGTGTATGTGTATTGCGTTAGCGCAGAGTGTTGTGAGGAAGCCGACGCGTCGGTGCCGCCCAGCGCGAGCCTGGTGGTGTCGGACGCGCTGCACGCGCTGTCCGGCCCCCGCCGTCTCGCCGCCTCGAACTACGCAGTGTCGCTCATGGACGCCGTGGTCGCCCCGCCCGGGCCACACTTTGTGAGTGACCAAATGCTCCGATGCAGCGGGGAGGGTGGCCCTAGCGCGGATCTGCACCTGGGTTGCGGCTAAACCGGGCCGCTTTTTTGCGACCACCGTCACTCCTCATACTATCGTAAGTTCGCGACATCGCACCTTCGGGCGCGTGACATGGACGTGAGTGGCTCAGTGTCACCGCCTGCTGTGTTACACTAGGGCTAGAGAAAGTCCTGTTGTATGCCTTGCGCATATTGCAAAGACCACCTTCACCCACTGACCGGTTGGCAGGTGGCTTGCTGACTTGTTGTCCGGCAGCTTGTCCAACGTCAACGTGTCCACGTACACAGTGTCGGTGTTGCAACATACCGCCACCGGTATGTTTCACGCACCTACAAGATGCCTACTTGTGTCTACTTGTGTCTACTTGCAGTCTGGCCTGCAGCAGCTGGTACCCGCCCCGCCTCCCGCAATGGAGGAGGACGAGGAGTCTGGGGCCAGGCAGGGCCGCAGCAGCGGGGTGCCAGAGGAGCAGCAGTGGGTAGGGGATGTGTTCTTCGCGCAAGGGGCTGAGGGCATCATGCTGTCGTCGGTCAAGAAGGCCCTGGCAGACTCCGGTGGGTTCTGACCCAGCTCCCATGTGCCAGGGTGGGCTGCTTTACCAGCTGACAGCTCCACCAATGCAATACAGTTAAGCTCCTCTTTCCCCCTGCTTGGGGTATGCTCGGTGCTCCACCTGCCTTGCATGCCCTGGCCATGTGGGTGCGGGTTGGCAACGTGTTCTCTGCGCATGACGTGTCCGCATGTTCGGTGCATGTTGGTGCGCAGGCATTCAATCCGCATGGCTGGGACCCGGTGCGCTTTCGTGCGGTCCAGTCATTATCAGCAAAGCATCCGTGTACGCGTCGGCCTTGAGCGGGGCCCGGGGCTTGGCTCCGGGGGTCACACGTTACCATACCCTGGACGACGCCGCGTCCACTACCGGCAAGGGTCACTTGATTTTGGAGGGCGCGATGTCCGAGCAGCACGAGGATTTAATGCAGCGCATCCGCGCTGTCATCTACACTCAGTTTAGTGCAGCTTCGGCATGAGCTGCCAGGCGCATGGCAGCAGGTTTGTCACTGACAATGTCAGGCACCAGATCAACTGCTCGCTGCTGGAACTGCCGGGAGACGACAGGGCGTCGAGTGCACAGACGCGGGCAGACGCACGCTGAAGGCGACATGGGTCAGGCAGCTGCCACGGGCTGCGTGCCAGGTTCGAGGAGGAGGGTCAACTGAGTTAGGGGTGCATTCCTGGAGCTAGCCACCCACCGTTGACAGGCAAAAAGGCAGGTTGTGTCCCTACATGTCGTTGTGTTCGTGCTGAGAGTCTCAGGCTCCGCTCTGTAGACCCTCCCCTGACGCGATGCAAGGCGATCCCCGGGGGGAGGTGCCCCGTTCCAGTAGGGGGTGAGCGACAAGGGACTTGTAAGCATGCTGTTGTTGCTGTTGTCTCGTAGGAGCCCCCCACTGAGGGGTACATGGGTTCACCATGGCAGTTTTCAAACTTCACATGCGAATAGAGGCTAGCTCGCAAATGCGGCACGATGCGTGCGCTTATGGCATGCCAGCGCGGTGAACTGTCCGCGTGAGTTTCTGATGGCATCTGTGACCGGATGGGCGCCACAGGAGGCTGGCGTCCTTCAGCTGTGCAACCTCTTCAGAGACCTTCAGCAGGGCTTGAACCAGGCGCAGGTATGTATCACTGTGGCGGATCAGATCTTTCTTCTTCTAAGCTGGGTCTCGTGCTGCGCAGATTTTGAAACAGTTAGATGAATACCGAGCATACCCCGACTTCGATAATTACCTGGCCTTCATCTTCGCACAAGGCGACCAAGTGCCCATTGACGTGGGTCAATCATAGGCATATGTTCATTATAGACTGTAGCAATGAAGTCATCGCCGCCCGCAGGTTCGGCAAGCTGCTGGCCTTTACCTTAAGAATGACCTCAAGCACCATTTTGTGACCACGACCGATTCGCAAAGGCAGTACCTCAAGGTGACAGGCGCACCCGCCACACTGTGCAATGCTCCCAGACTCTTCCTAGCTTGCATCCTTACCTGTGCCTGCTGCGCCTGCTGCGCCTGCTGCGCAGGATGTGCTGCTGCAATTGGTTGCTCATCCCGAGAAATCCATTCGCCAGACAGCTGGCACCTGCATCAGCGTGGTGGTTGTGCACGCTGGCTTTGCAACCTGGCCCCAGATGGTGCAAGCCATGCAGGCCTGCCTCAGCTCCAGCGACCTGCATGCCATCACAGGGGGCCTGGACACACTGTACAAGGTAGGGCAGACGGGCAGGCCACTGTATGCTGGCAAGCAGAGCAGGCTGCTCGCAGGCAGGCAGGAGCCCAGGGCGTCCCTGTGCCAGCCAGGGTCTGTGAAGGCGTCCAGGGCCCGTGGGCACAGGTGCAGGGCACATGGGCCAAGGCCAGGGTCAGCTGCTGCCCCAGCTGTCAGCCCCTGAGCTGCCGTGCGCTGGGCTTGCAGCGCTGCGCTGTGCCCCTCATGGGTTGATGCCAGAGGCGGCCAGGGCGAGCCGCAGCCCGGCAAGGGCAGGCACTGCTGGGTACCAGGAGTGGGAGGCTGTGGCAGCATGGCCAAGGACCTGGCCCAAGGCGCAGGAGGCAGTGGGCAGCCCCAGCTGGTGCCCCAGCTTGCCCCTACCTATGCCTCGGGGCTCTGAGCCACTGAGTCCCTGGGCTGCTGGGCCACATGGCAGGGGTGGCAGGGGTGGCTGGGTCAGCAGGCTGCTGGGCCTTGACGCCCCTGGCTCTTGACCCTGTAGACCCCTGATGAACAGGCGCTCGCCCTCAAGGCTGCTGGGCCATGACACCTCTGGCCCAAGGAGGGCCGTGTGCAGTCCTTTCTGAAGAGCTGTGCTGTCTCTCTGCACACACCCTCAGCTGCCAACAACCTGCGCATGGGCCACAGCTGTCAGACGAGGCCTGCCGCATGGCCAAGCAGCTAAGGGAAATTGCCACATGCACAACGCCAGGGCCAGAAAAGCGCGGCGAGGGTCAGCAGCCATAGCAGCAGGCAGCAATGCAGGCAGCCTCTGCACCTCTAAGTCAGCCTTGGGGAATGCCCGGATGAGCACCAGGGCAGCACAGATCCACGAGGCGCAGCCTGCAGCGCTGCAGCTGCCCAGGGGTGGATGTCCCCCTCCCAGCCCAGCGCTGATGCCCCCTGCCCCCTGACCCTGACCCTGACCCTGACCCTGACCCTGACCCTGACCCTGACCCTGACCCTGACCCTGACCCTGACCCTGACCCTGACCCTGACCCTGACCTTGACCCTGACCCTGACCCTGACCCTGCCCTGCCCCCCGCCCCACACAGAGCATCCCACAGCCAGACATGCTCCGATTGCTGTGTGCTATCATGTGGTGTGCCTGCCCCCGTACCTGCAGATCGTGGAGGAGTCCCCTGTACAGATGGATGTCACCTTAGCCCAAGGCCCCGGCGGCCCCTCCACCGCCACCACCGTCTCGTGTGTGCTGGTCCCGCCCCTCCTGCAGCTGCTGCAGCACAGCAGCGCTGACGTGCGCTGCCAGGCCTGCGCCTGCCTCAACCTCATGGCCAGGGACCAGCCTCTGGGCATTGCTAACAATTCAGACAGGTGTGTTGAAGGCATGGCGTCAAGCGGCACCCAGCCCCCTGTGACAGTGTGATGAAGGGACATGCGCCTCCCTGTGGCAGCTGAAGGGATGGCAGGGCCAGGGCAGCAGGGGCAGAGGGTGTATGAGGGGCACGAGGCAGCAGGGGCAGGGACAGGGACAAGGACAGGGACAGGGGCAAGAGTCACACCAGGTGTGTCACCAGGTACATGGCCAGCATCCCTACATGCTAGGTACCACCTCCCTGCCTTCCTTGACCCCTGGCCAAGGTTTGGCTAAAACAGCTCTGCCTGAGCGATGGACCCCATGCCCCTAGTCTACCCCCATCCCCTGGCCCCCCGGCCCTGCCCCGCGCTTGTGTAGGTACGTCCACGGGTTGTTTGGGCTGGCGCATGACAGCAGCTCAGCCGTGCGTGCGGAGGTGTGCCGCGGCCTGGTGGCCCTCCTCACTGTCCAGCCGGACAAGCTGCAGCCCTTCATGGCGCAGGTAGGGCAGCCAGCGGGCAGGCAGTCCAGTCAAGGCCTGGGCAGTTGCCAGGTGGGCAGCAGCTGTGCTGGAGCCGCTGGGTGATGGCTACTAGGGAGCCTTGTGCAGGCAGCGGAAGAGGGTTACGAAGCCTGGGCCATGTGGACAGGTGGAAGATTTAGAGCTAAGAGGGACGTGGTGGAAGAAAGAGTGGATCCTGTCTAGCAGGTTGAGACTGTGATGGGCTGGGCCTGGCCTTGGGCTGGATGCCGCCTTCTTGATTAGACTGGCCTTGGGTCGGCTGCTGCCTCCTTCTTGCCTCCTCCCCTCTATATCTGAATATGGTATGGGCTGGGCGTAGCCCCAGGGCAGGAGGCCAGCCCTTGATGGCGCAGGTAGGGCAGCCTGGGTTAGGCCGCACTCCGTAGACAAGACAGGAATTGTGAAAGGGAGTGCCGGGCTGCTGACCTTATACTGAGCCAAGTTGCTGCTGCTTGCTGCTGCTGCTGCTGCTGCTGCTGCTGGTAAGCTGTTGCTGTGCACAGCCAGAGGACTTGAGTGCAGCCAGGCCAGGTCAGGTGTGGACGCCTCCCTGCACCCAACTCTCCTGAACCTTTCAGCGCCTAACCTTGACCCTTTTACACACAATGCTACCTGCCACGCCCGCTGCTGGTGTTACTGCTGCTGTGCTGCTGCTGCTGGTGCTGCTGCTGCTGCTGCTGCAGACGCTGCTGCTGCCGTTGCTGCTGATGTTGCTGCTGCCGCTACCACGCCTGTTGCTGCTGCTGTTGCTGCTGCTGCTGTCCAGGTCATTGAGTACATGTTGGCCTCCAATGAGATGCCTGATGCTTCAGTGGCACTGGAGGTGAGAAGGGAGGGGTGCAGGCAGCTAGTGGCAGGCAGGGCAAGGGGCCAGGCAGTAGGGGGAGCAAGGGTGGCGTGATGGGAAGAGGTGGCTGGACGTGACGAGGTAGCTGGACGGGACTGGGATGGTGGCGGGGAAAGGAGGGCAATATGAAGGAGGTACGGAGGGTAAGGGTGCAGGCCAACCAGGGATGGGAAGGAGGGGGGAGCGGGCCAGGAAAGGAGGAGGAGGTGGGAGAAGAGAGGTGTGTGTCGGGGAAGTGGAGAGAGAGAGAGTGTGTGTGTGAGAGCTTAAACGATGCCTGGCTGTGCTGTGCTGTGCTGAGTCCTGTACTGTTTTTGTCTGATGGCCACAGAGCTGTGAGTTCTGGATCGCCTTCTGTGAAGCCCAGCTGGGGCCTGAGGTGCTCCAGCCCTACCTGACCCGCCTGGTGCCACTGCTGATGAAGAACATGGTGAGGGGGGCTGGGGGACACAATGACGCGGCAGGGCAGTTGGCGGCGACAGAGGCTAGCTTGGCAGTGGGCACTAGGGCAGTGGACGCCGGTGATGGCATGTGGGCTGTGGGGTGTTGGGGAGTTAGGGCCCGGTTCTGGCAGAGGTCCTGGCAGAGGCCTGTGGCGGGCAGCCAACCTGGCTCAGGGATGTAGAAAGTGTGTAAGTCGTGCAGGGCATCATCATCATCAGCAGCAGCAGCAGCAGCAGCAGCAGCAGCAGCAAGTAGCAGACAGCAGCACCGCCTGTTGCTGCCGCTGGCTGCTGCCTGGCTGCAGGTGTTTGAGGCCAGTGATGAGGTGGTGGTGGAGGCCGAGGAGGAGGAGGCGGCAGGGGCGGCTGGCCGGCAGGACCGAGCCAGTGAGCTGCGGCCTCAACACCACAAGCAGGCCCGGGCCCAGGGGGAAGGCCAGCAGGGGCCGGGCCTGGTTGAGGGCGAGGAGGAGGAGGACGATGACGACGACGAGGCAAGGCGCAACAGCCCCTCCCCTTACTCACTCACTCACGCGTCACAAGAAGGTGGCAAGGAGGGGCTGTGGGGGATGGGTGACTGCGGTGTTGTCGCGCAAACCCAGAGGGAAAGGGAGGCGAGTGAGGAAGGTGAGGCAGTGTGTAGCGGTGGACGCAGAGCCTGTCGCTGTGGCTGCTCAATCCCTGTGGCCTTCATGCTGTGGCCAGCGCTGTAGGGGATTGCTGGCTTGACCTGCCTGAACTTCAACCTGCCTGACCCTGGTTTAGGTCACCAACAGCTGGACACTGCGCAAGTGCAGCGCGGCGGGGCTGGACCACCTGTCAAATGTGTATGGCGACGCGCTGCTGCCGGTGCTGCTGCCCATAGTGGAGCAGCGGCTGGCATGTGACGACTGGCGAGCAAGAGAGTCCGCCATCTTGGCTCTGGGGGCAGGTCAGACGATGGCAGGCAGGCAGGCAGGCTGGTTTGAGGCAAGTGGTTGAGAAGAACCTGTCCTGCCCCTGCCCCTGCCCCTGCCCCTGCCCCTGCCCCTGCCCCTGCCCCTGCCCCTGCCCCTGCCCCTGCCCCTGCCCCTGCCCCTGCCCCTGCCCCTGCCCCTGCCCCTGCCCCTGCCCCTGCCCCTGCCCCTGCCCCTGCCCCTGCCCCTGCCCCTGCCCCTGCCCCTGCCCCTGCCCCTGCCCCTGCCCCTGCCCCTGCCCCTGCCCCTGCCCCTGCCCCTGCCCCTCCGCCCCTACCCCTGCGCCCATGGCCCTGCCTGTGGACCCTGGCTGCAGTGGCCCAGGGCTGCCACCAGGGCCTGCGCCCGCACCTACCCGGTATGGTCACCATGCTGCTGCCAAAGTTGGGCGACCCGCGGCCCATGGTGCGCATCATCACCTGCTGGGCCCTGTCGCGCTACTCCGCTTGGATGCTGGCAGGTGGGCGCGGGGCAGGCGGGCAGTCAAGGCCACAGGACCACAGGAGGCAGGACCCCGGATGGGGTAGGGGCGGCTGGGGCGGTAGGTCTGTTGGGGCAGGGCACACAGCAGGTTAGCCCGTCAACTGTCTATTCTGACCAAATTTAATTGGATTGTGCAGGGGTGCAGGCTGCGGGGGCAGCCAGCGGGGCAAGCAATGCCTCCTCCCAAACTCCTGAGGCTGCTCAGCTTACCCAAGTGGTGGAGGTGAGCCTGAGCCTGACCCTGACCCTGACCCTGACCCTGACCCTGACCCTGACCCTGACCCTGACCCTGACCCTGACCCTGACCCTGACCCTGACCCTGACCCTGACCCTGACCCTGACCCTGACCCTGACCCTGACCCTGACCCTGACCCTGACCCTGACCCTGACCCTGACCCTGACCCTGACCCTGACCCTGACCCTGACCCTGACCCTGACCCTGACCCCAAAGCTCCTGCTGCTGACTACACCACTGCCTTGGCAATTGAAGCTTCCCTTCCATGTCCCACGACCAGGGGCTGCTGCACCGAGTCATGGACCACAACAAGTTTGTTCAAGAGTCAGCGTGCGGGGCAGTGGCTCAGCTGTGTGAGAGCTGCAAGGAGGGCCCGACAGCCGTGTTGCAGCCGTACCTGCAGGTCAGTCAGCACAACCTCTCAGCCGCACCACCACCAGCACCTTGCAGCTGCAGGTCACAGGCAGCAGCAGCAGCAGCAGCTGCTGTATGCCAGACCCCTTGCCACACCACGCCACACCACGCCATGCCACGCCACAGGCTCACCTTGTACATCATGCAGGGCATTTCCAGCGTACTGGGGTCAGCTGTGGCTCAGTACGGGCGTCGCAACCTGCGCTGCGCATGTGATGCCATCATCCAGCTCGTGGAGGTGGGTCCCTGCAGCCTTGTGCAGCCTTGCGGGTGCAGCCGCTGCTGGCAGGGGGCCAGGGGCCAGGAGCAGCTAGGACCTGCACAGGAGGGCCCAGGACAGGGGACTGCCAGGAGTGTGAGTCCCAGGTATGAGGGGATGTGAGGCGGCCCTTTGGCAGGGTCAGCGCAGGGTCAGCGCAGGGTCAGCGCAGGGGCAGGGCAGCAGACCCTTTGGCAGAGTGGGAGGAACCTTAGCAGGGCCTGCAACAGTTAGGGCAGGGAATTGTTTGTGCTAGAGAAGCAGCAATGACTGCTATAGAACCAGCAGCTGATGAGAGGAGGAGGAGTCTTGGCAAGGCTTGTGACAGGAAGGGCAGGGAAGCAGTGCTGCTGAGCGAAGCTGAGCGCACGATATGTCAACCTTTGCCAACCCTGTCAGGCCTTCATCACCCCTGATGCTGTGCATACACATTGCACCTGGTGTCCCATGCCAGGGCCGTGAGCTGCTTGACCCTGCTGTGCACACTGTGTGTTGTCCAGCCTGCTGCTCTGCCCTTGGTGCTGGCCAGGTGGCCTCTGCCAGTCAGCCTGGCGGCAGTCCGCTGCAGGCGGTGCTGCTGCCGCTGTGTAACCGCATGGCGGGCCTCGGGCCGCATGACACTGACCTCATCCCCATCCTGGAGTGCTTGACCTCGGCAAGTGCAGGGGCTGAGGCAAGGGGCAGGGCTAGGACAGGGCGCGGGGGATAGGGATAGGGGCAGGGGCAGGGGCAGGGGCAGGGGCAGGGGCAGGGGCAGGGCCAGGGGGCAGGGGCAGGGGCAGGGCCAGGGCCAGGGCCAGGGCCAGGGCCAGGGCCAGGGCCAGGGCCAGGGCCAGGGCCAGGGCCAGGGCCAGGGTCAAGGTCAGGGCCAGGGCCAGTGGCAGGGGCAGGGCCAGGGGGCAGATGGTGGGGGTGCCATGTTTGCACCTCTGCCACAATGCTCCAGGACAACACCTGGCCAAAGGGATTGAGAGGCTGAGTGAGAGGCTGAGAGTGCTCAGGACGTCACTGCTACCACTCGCAGTCATCAGCTGAAGAGCCGCAGCCACAACGACAGCCACAGAGCACTGCAGTGCAGCCACTGAACATGACTGGGCTGCAGCTGTTGGCAATCTTCGCAGGTGACTCCCCTGCTGGGCCGTCAACTCGACTCTCTTGCGCAGCCCTTGTATCAATCTGCACTGCAGCTGGTCATGACGCAAGAAGCATGCCGCCAGCAGCAGCAGCAGCAGCAGACAGCAGCAGGGGGAGGGGCCCAGGCGCCTGGAGCGGCAGCGGCAGCCCCTGCAGCGGAGGAGTATGACGTGGACATTCATGTGCTGGGGCTGGACTTGTTGGCAGCATTGGCTGAGGGCCTGGGGGAGGCGCTGCTGCCTCTGGTGGCACCTGACACTC
The DNA here is from genome assembly GCA_030144725.1 of Haematococcus lacustris. Lineage (NCBI taxonomy): Eukaryota > Viridiplantae > Chlorophyta > Chlorophyceae > Chlamydomonadales > Haematococcaceae > Haematococcus > Haematococcus lacustris. Next base: position 6,674,484 of record JASKMD010000017.1, read on the forward strand.
TGTCCAAGGTGGGGGTCAGAACGGGTAGAGGCCTGGAGGGGCTGGGCCTGGAGAGGCTGTCAGGGATATGGGCTGCCCTGGGCAGGGGGACTGAAACGTTCACAATGGGAGGCCTCACCCCTCCTTTCCCTCCTCACTCCATTCCCTCCTTCCTCCTTCTCCCTTTCCCTCCTCCCCCCTCCCTCATCCCCCTCTCCTTTCTGTCCTGCTTGTGTGTGCCACTTCCACCCACACACCTTCCCAGGTACCCACCCTCATGCACACACTCGTACACAAACACAATTACACAAAAAACAACCTACGAAAAGCACCTCCTTGCTCCTCTGCGCCCCCCACTGCCCCCTCCCTCCCATCCTCCACCCCGCGACCCAGGTGCTGCTTTCAGCCTGCTGTGCGGAGCTGCCTGACGTGCGCCAGTCAGGCTTTGCCCTGTTAGGCGACCTGACCAAGGGCTGCACCAGCCTGCTGCTGCCCCTGCTGCATGACCTGGTGGTGGCGGCCCTCACCTGCCTGGCCCCCGCTAACATCCACCAGGTGGGTCATGGCAGCTGCTGAACCTGCCTGGGTGCTGGGCCTGACTGCCAGGGTTAGGGTCCAGCAGGCTTGCCTGTCGAGGCCTGCCTGCTGTGGAGCCCCGCCTGCTGTCGAGGCTTGCCTGTCCAGGCCTGTCTGAGGTCCAGCAGGATGCTGAACCTGCCTGTCGAGCTACCCATTCAACCAACTCAGTTGCTACCAATGCCCACCCTTTCAAAATGCAGATAAATCAGTGTATAGATGTGGGAGGGTAGCAAGGGCATGTCCCAAGACTACTCTCCTTTCCTAATACACGCCCAACAGCAAGGCTTGGGCAGGATTGAATAGGGCAGGCACCGAAAGCTCTCACCTCCTGCCCCCCTCGCCCACCACCACCACTGTCTGGCCAGGCCACAGCACTGCCAGCACCACCTTCCCATGCCCCGGCACCGCACCTGGCCTGCCCCATGCGCTGCCTCCCTCCCTGCCTGGCCTGCTGTCCCCTGGCTGCAGAAGTCCATGAAGGCTTGCAACAACGCAGCATGGAGCTTAGGGGAGCTGTCCCTGAAGCTGAGCCCTGAGCAGGTGGGTGGAACAGGCTGCCTGCCCTCACACCTCGTGCTGCCTTGCTTGGCTTCCCGTCGAACACAACCTGTCAGTGAGCCGCCTGCTCCTGCCTGCCTGCCCGACTGCCCCCTGCTGCCACGCCCTTACCTGCCTCCTTAACGCCCCTCCCCCATGCTTTTGGCTACCACCCAGCAACCCCTGGCTGGTGGCCGCTGCTGATGCCAGTCACTCTTATCCTGCCCATCAAGTGTGAGGTCAAGTAGGTGTAGACCATGCTTACTAGTCTTTTGCGAGTGCGCCCACAAGCTCTTGGTCGTGAAGATGCATGCTCATGGTGGCTGGCGGTGGAGCAGGTGGTGCCCTGGGCAGACCGAGCAGCTGAGCAGCTGGCCGGCCTGCTGATGCGGAGTGCAGCGGCAGGCAGCGGGCAGCCAGGGGCCCCTCAGCACCGCCTGCCGCACAGCCTGCTGGAGAACGCTTCCATTGCGCTGGGAAGGTTGGCGTTGGTCGCGCCCGCGCCCATTGCACCACACTTGTCACATTTCTGTGTGGCTTGGTGCCAGGTGAGCTAGAGGCAGATCAAGGGCACAGAACGGTGTCGGGGTCAGGGCCAGGGTCAGAGCGGGGGTCAGGGTCAGGGCCAGGGTCAGGGTCAGGAGGCCTCCCTTTTTCCCCATTGCCTTAGTATGCCGCTTGCCTGACACTCCCTCCTGCTCCTGTGCCTGTCTTTGACCCTGACCCTCATCCTGACCCTCATCCTGACCCTGACCCGAACCTGACCCTGGCCCTGCCATTCCGCAGGCGTTGCGCAATGTGCGCGATGACGTGGAGAAGGAGCACGCCTTCCTGGGCCTGTGCGCCCTGGTGCAGGCCAACCCTCAGGCCGCCCTGGCCCCCCCACAGAATTTCCACGCCCTGGCAGCAGCGCTGGTGTCCTGGCGTGTCATCACCTCAGCTGCACTGCGCCAGGCCATCAAAGTGCTGCTGGGTGGGCTGCAGGCCACCCTGGCAGCAGCAGGGCAGTGGCAAGGAGCCTTGGACAGCCTGGGCACGCCCACTGCCACCAAGCTGCTCACACTGTGCTGAGGGGCAGGGAGGGGCAGGGAGCTGGCAGTATAGGTGGAAGGGGGCATGAGAATTGGGGCAGCTGGCAGGCAGGCAGAATAGAGGGGACATGGCTACACCTGACATGATGGCACCATGGTGGTTGTGGTGGCATCATGGGGAGGGAGGAGGAGTAGGAGGACGAGGGGTGGGTCACGGTGCCTTGTGAGGTGATGGAGCACCTCAGCCAAGCTGGGGTATACACTGAAAGCAGCTGTAGATCCAACACCAGTAGATTCAACCACGCAGGCTGTTGGCTGAAGGCCATCAAGGGGTCAACTGGCCAGCCATCCAGCCAGGCAGCTGAGCCCCAGTGTGCAGCTTGCAGAGTGTGAGGTGCGGTGCCAGCCAGGTCCCTGTCACCCTCTCACCCTGATAGGCAAGGCCACGCTGGACCAGCAGCCTGCACCCCAGCCTCACAATGGGTGGGGTGTGGCTCGACTTGCTGCTGCTCATGGCTGCGGTTAAGAGCTGGGCGGGACAGGTTCCCCCTCACCCGTCCAGGGTGACAGGAGGGTGGAGGGTGAGGCTCCTGCACGCCGCCTTGTGTCATGGGCCAAGGCCAGCCGCTCTGCCGGCATTGGCTTGTACAGATGTGGACTTTGATATCTGCTGGTCCACTACTGGAGTCCCGAGGAAAGCCCTAAGCCCTGAGAAGTTGACTCCTCACTCTTATCCAGACACGGGGATTAGCCCCACTAATTCCTTACACTAGGTCAGTGTCCGGGTAGAGGCTCTGACTCATCGAGCATTGTGCCGCTGGCCATTCTGCTGTGCATAGCTGGACCAGTGATGAGCAGAATACCAGCTGAATAAGATTACCCGCAGTCCACATCCTGTTCAATGTTGAATTAGCTATGTCTGGCTGCAGGTGCAAAATGGTGTGCGTCAAACGAGGTTTGGTCCGACACCGACCCGACCTGCCCATGATGTAGCAGCCGTACGGCTGACAGCCCAAGCGGTATATGCTTGTCTGTCTTCTCATGATATGCTGGAGGTCTTCTCATGATATGCTTCGTGTTTGTTCAATGTACCGAGGCTGTAGGCTATTTGGCTAGGACCGAAGGAGCGCCTGCGCACGTAGCTGCGAGCTATTTGAAGACAACCCGTTATGAACTTACCAGCATCATAGTTTTCATACACAGACGGGGGCCTCAAAATGCCTGTGTCGTTCCACCCGAGCCTGCATGTTCGCCTTCTCAACGGGGACATCGTTGTGAACGCCGTTCGGTATCAAATGGCAGGAAAGAGCGCTCAACTCTGCTCCTGAAGCGGACGGCAGCCTCGCCATTACGGCCCCTGCCCTTGGAATACATAGTCTGGCTCTGCCCAAGCAAGCATTGCTGTCTGTGAGCAGGAGAAACACACTTGTGGTCATGTCTGCTGGTACTCAGCTGAGCTGCAAAATGTGAGTAGGAGCTGACCCATTGAGCATTGTCTGGACCCCTGAGAGCGCCGTGACCTCAGCTTCAGGTCACACCACTGATATGCTGACGACATGTAGCAGGCGCCTTGGTGGCACAGGCCATGCCCCCTTCAACCTGAAAAAAGCACCACACCAGCAGCACGTGCTGGCAAGTCGCAAGCCATGAGGAGGTATGTGCAGTGGCTGTTTGTTCGGTGGGACTACTCCTGCTATTGCCACAGTTATCCCATCTGCTCTGGGGGACATGAGTGGGAAAGCGATCTCTGCTGATGTTTGCACATGTGCTACCATTGATGGCAAGCTCAAATAAGGCAAGCGACTAGCAGAAACCAGCTGTTTGACATGCATGCAGATTGCATCACACAGACGTTGCGTGCTGATGTGAGTGCATTGCTGCCCACCTGGGAGAAGCAGCAGTGTGACATCTGCCTGCTCATGACTTGCGGAAAGTGATGTGGCGCAGCAGGTTGCCCTCTGAGCCAGACTCTGGGTTTGAAAGGAACCGTTGGATCACACGGGCTGTCTGCTTCCTTGCTGCAAAGGTGTAAAGGATATAGATGCCATCCACATGCCTGCAGCCACGTCACACTGACGTCAAGTCTTCAGCTCTCATCTACAGCACAGATACATCAGCCCTCACTCCTGCATCAGCCCTCACTTCTGCATTGGGTATGCCAGGCGAGTACGAGAACGAAGGACAGCCTGGATGTTGATGCACTGCTCCTTGTTGATGTAGGCCTCAAACTTGGCCAGCTCCTTGTCCCTGCAACATGCATATGGCTGCTGTCTCCCAGTAAAATAGATTATGGTAACAGCATACCTACCGCGCCAGGTCATCCATCTCTGGGTTCAAGATAAGCATCGTCTCGTACCTGCGTCCGACGAGCAAATCCGTTCAGGAAGGGATAGTTTGGAGGCCAAGGAATGCTGCACGCGCACCAGTGATAGCCTGCTGGAAGCCTGCGCAGGTCGTCGATGGCAGGCTGGTCCATGCCCTCCACAAGCGGCTCTCCACAGTCTGTGAGGCTCTGAGATGTGACATTGTGGTAGGTGTTGGCAGCGCTGCAAGACATCTGGTGCACAGCTGCATCTGTGCTCCACCCACTGGCGACAAGGCAACCCGTGCAACGACGCCAGGATGGCTGCGCTTCTGCTGAGAACCGTAAGAAAATGCGTGCTTTGCTGCGACGCGCGCTGGGACAAGGGCTAGCGGCCGAGCAGACACAACATTGCTGGCGTGGCGCTGCAGGCACTGCATGACTATAGGCACTGTGTAGGATTGCTGCTTCGCCTGTGAAGGAACTTATTGAAGCAAAGCCCACTGCAAAGGAGGTCGGTAATTCAGTTCAAGACAAAACCTTTGCGAAATGGCAAGCCCACATGACCAGGTACTCACGCTATAAGCACATCATCGTTGGACTGACACCGTTACAAAGAAAAGGCCCTCGTTTGTGGGAACTCTAAGGAACGAAGGCCATAGCTGCAAACTTGGCGCAAAACATTGCGACGCTCAAGCGCACACTCCCAACTGGATGTCGTCTTCGGAAAGGTAGCAATGGTGCACAGCTTGCCGGTCCAGAGCGTCCTGCCCACCATTCTTACAGCTTCATTCCTCGTGCCTGTTTGTAGCGAAAACGAGCGGGTTTACGAGCGATATCAACCCGTTCTCGACCAGTATTGTCCCAACTCGCCTGGCTGCCCGTCACCTGCATCACCACAGCACCAATGGCCAAAGGACGGAGGTGGGGACAAATCACTCACAAAGCTGAACTCCGCAATGAGCTCCGAAGTAATGTGTGTTGCCCCTCTGCTCCTGCTCTGCATTGCAGTCAATGTGTATTCCAACGAGTTGTTTACCGAAGGCATGGCTGAAGATGGGGCCGCGAAAGCGGTCCCGTCTGCTCGGCCTGGCAGTGCAGCGAAAATGCAAGCGCAGAAATCATCACTTGCTCAGCGGCGAGCAGCCCGGATGCAAGGCAGCCTCTATCAGCAAAACGACACGCCAATGACCAGGAACCCAGACAGTCCTGTGCCCAGGCCTCCGAGTCGTCCACAACAGTCATCAGAATATGCAGGACGGACTAACGCCCCTGCAAGCAGCGCAGCAGCTCATGGGCTTGCATCTGTGTTCGACCCCAATGAAGAGGCAGGGCTGCCTATGACACCTTTGCAACACCGACAGGGCTTTGCAACACAGCCTCAGGCACTGCCCCCTCCCAGGAACCTTGACACATCAGACATTCCCAGCTTCCTTATGCAGCCTGGGCGCATGGACGGACCTGTCCTGTGCTACATCATACGCGACAAAGGCTCTGCAAAAATGTACCCCAAGGTAAGATGCAGCGATTGCTAAAATACAGGTTCCGCACGTGATGCACATATGTGCCCAACTGGCATGGCTGATATCTGTGCAATGCAGTACACTCTGCACCTTGAGGATGGCCGCCGTTTCCTCCTGGCAGCACGCAAGCGCAAGAAGCAGACCACCAGCAACTACCTCATATCCTTAGATCAGGCCAGCTTGAGCAGGGAGAGCAGCAACTACTTTGGAAAGCTCCGTGCCAACTTTGTGGGCACTGAATTCACCATTTTTGATGGTGGAGTTAAGCCAGAGAAGAAGGCCAGCGGGGACAACCACAGTGCACGGCAGGAGCTGGGCTGCATCACATATCAGTACAACGTGCTGGGCACCCGCGGGCCACGCAAGATGACAGCGGTCATCCCAGCAGTCAGTCATGAAGGGCGGCGAATGGAGGCAGATAACTTGCTGGAGCGGTGAGTGCCCGCTCTTGCTGGTCGCCAGCCTAAGGTGCTGTCTAGGTCTCCTTTACCTCATTTGTACCCACATCTTCACCTGGGCTGGATCGTGGCAGCTGATGCAGTGTCTACTTGTCCAATGCTTATCTTACGAGTAACACAGCTGGTTAGATCGGGGCAAGGGAACAAGGAGTGGGGCAACAAGGACTGTGCCTGCTTGAACTTGAGTGCAGGGTGAAAGCGAACAAGGGGCTGGAGGATATGGTGGTCATGCGGAACAAGCCCCCTCGCTGGAATGAAGATGTGAGACACGGCAGCCTACCAGGCACTTACCCACCATTCTAGACCTCAACACAATGCTGACGGCGCTTTTGCAGCACTCGTGTGACAAGGGGTTTGTGCTAACTGCCGTGCTGTGCAGCTCAACGCCTACTGCCTCAATTTCAGCGGCAGAGTGACAGAGGCATCTGTCAAGAACTTCCAGTTAGTCACCGATGACAACCAGAACCATGTCATCCTGCAGTTTGGCAAGGTGGGCTCTTGTTGACATGGTTGCAAACGAGCTGTAGCAGCACCCGCATTCTGGTGACGATAGTGGTAGGGGGCTGCCTGATGACCGTGCATCAGCATGACCTTGATGACCTGGCATGTGGCTGCACAGATATAGGTCAAGCTCTCTGAACCCACAGACCTGCATGACACCCTGTCTGCTTGCTGCCAAACAGCAGCTGCTTGCTTTGCGAGCCTTAGACAGTGCTGGACCTGATGACTAAGCACAGCATGCGAGCAGCAAGCGTGGCATATCTTGTTGTGCCTTGTACCCTTGCAGCACCTGTCGGCTGCGCCGGGCCCTTGCTCTTTGTTGTGGTCAGCTGGTGATGCACTGGCTTGCCTGCTGCAGATTGGCAAAAACACATTCACAATGGACTACCAGTGGCCCATGTCCGGCTTCCAAGCCTTTTGCATTTGCCTGTCGTCCTTTGACAACAAGCTAGCCTGTGAATAGGCCCACGTCAGCAATGTCAGCGGCAGCACAAACGTGCAGGCAGTGCTGGCGGCACGCCCCTCAGACAGCTATAGTAGGTCCCGCAGTGCTGACGGAGTAATTAGGACCCTGGTGGACTCCATGCAGCATGAAGGCTGGGTGGGTTGGGCAGGCAATGCTGAGGGGAACACACCGGCAGTACAATAGCCTACAGAAGATTCCTTGTGTGTGGAGATGTATTGCTCTGAATAGGCAAAGTAGCACAGGTAAGGCTGGCCTCAGGTTGCCTGGTGCGGCGGCTGCTCCCACTGCAGCCATGGTGCTGCTTGACTGTCGGTCTTCCTGCTGGCCTCTGTCAGTTGCTGCATGCTGGTAGGCAAAAGCCCGTGTGACGATGCTAGTGACATTCTGCATGCATTGCTTGGGCTGCACTATTGTGGGGCTTTGCTCTAGCCTTGTGGATTGACTGGCAGTGCACCACGCGTGGCAGCTGCATGCACAGCTAGCATCCAAGCCCTGAGAAGTGGGCTGGTCAGACATAGCCTGCCAAACTCTGCAGGAACACAGGAAGCATGCCCTGATGGCAAGAAAATAGGTATGGCACGAAAACCTTTTCAGGTGAGGGTGCGCCATTCCTGGTGGACCATGCTATTTCGTTATCGAACACCAGTCTTGTGACGTGTTGGCTTGCTTATGTATGTTGTCTTTCTTGAGCCCTGCAGCATGCAAGTGGCTTGCTCTGTAGTGGCACATGAACTGTCTTCATCGTTCTGAAGTGCTGGACCTCACCCGACATGCGCCAGTCAAGAGCTTCTACTACAGTCCAAATCGCCTCAGAGCCACATCCTAGTGAAGGCGAATTTGTGAAACTTTCGAACCCCGCACCCTCTCAGACCCGCACATCCCCGAATAGTCCCCACCGTCAGACAGGTGCATCTGCAGAATCCACCCCCAACCGCTGTTGCCGAACATGAAGCTAGTCATGCTGTTGAAAAGTCCTGATTAAAGCCGCCAGTCTAACATTTGTGACACAACGTGATTGGGGCCAATGCCCGTCCCCATGCTTGATCATGCAACATACGAGCACCTCTCCTGATGCAACATCTTGGGTAGCCAAACCCCTAGACTCAGCCCCCTCGTCCCTCACTAGGACCTCTGTATGAGTCGGACCACTAGGGACATCATCAATAGGGGCAACTCAAAATGGTGTTGTGTGGAGTGTTCCCATGCACATGTGCATGGGCGCCTACCATGTACACCATTGCCTGACCCTGGTGACAGCTCAAGATTGTGCCGCAACAGCCTGCTGCTGTTGGGCCTTGGTGGCCGGTCTCGGACCCGCTTGTAGCCCAGCTCAGGGTACTCCTTGCCCTTGGCTGGAAGAGCTTTCTGATCTGGCCACCAGCACAGCTCTAGTGGGCGCCACCTGCTCTCCCCAATGCGCTGCATGTTCAGCGCTGCATTGCAGTCCCTGCCCAGCCACCTGCCTGATTGTGGTGCAGGTTTGGCTTTGGCAGCCTTGCCCTTGCCTTTGCCCTTGGTGGGTTGCATGGGCCCAGCTGCCTGCTCAGCCTTGATGTTCTTGCTGCGCTTGGCTGGCGGGGGAGTGCTAGGCCCTAGCTCTGAGGCTGCTGGCTGTGTGGCTGCCTGCCTGTTGCGTGAGGGCTGTGGGGGCTTGCGTGATGCCACTATCAGGCACCACATCATGCCCCGCACTGGCTAGTCACATTGCTGGCTCCATGCTGGGCGCAGCAGGCGGAGGTCCACCTGACCTGCTGGGGGCTTCCAGCCTGCAGGCCTGGTGGGCTGCTCATGGTTCAGCTGCTCCTCACAGGGCTGCTGGCCGTTCACTGCTGAGCTAATCCGGCTGGTGTGATGCTTATCCACTAGCACCACCCTGCTCTGCCGTTGGTCTTTGCTGGCGGGCCAGCACCCCACCTTGCAGCAGGCTCGCAGCACCGCATCAGCACCCCAGCCTCCCCGGGTGCCAATGCCAGCTGCACCAAAGAACACCACCAGCTGCTTGGCTAGGTTATGGCACTTCATAAACAACTCCGCCAGGTACAACTCCCACACCGCGTCCCAGGTGGCCAGGGTGACGGTGATGTGCTTCAGGTTGGCCTCCAGGGAGGTGCCGGCTGAGCTGGCTAATGCCAGGTGCTAGAGGTGGGGCTGGATCGGTACTAGCCACCGCTGGGTGTCGCCGCGTGAGTTGTTCAGGCCATTGGCCTGCCGCATCTGGCCCTTGGTCAGCTTCCGCCGGGCCAGCTGATCTGCTACCACCTGACTCCTGGTGCCAGTCTGCACTGACTGCCTGGGGGACGCCGGGGTCAATGCCCACCCCATTGATTGGCTGATTCATTGGCTGATTCATACACAAACTCACGCGGCTCAGCTAGAGCCTTGCTTATGTGGGGGAGTCCCACTTCATGGGCCGCTGCTGCTGCACCTGTGGCGGCCGCTGGGTAGCTGATGCTGTTGGAGGGGCCTGCTGCTGGGGGTGGGGGAGGATGGATGGCGAGGGGGCGTGTGTAGTGCACACCCACGCTGACACCGTCTGTCTCCACCGTGCTCTCAAACTCAAACCCAAATGCAAACCCTCTGTTGGCCAGCTTGCCTGTGCCACCTGTCCCAGGGCTGGCTCAGGGCTGGCTCTGTGGTGAAGGAGACTCCTCGGTCAGCCCTAACTGCTTGCACACCATGTGGAGCACTCTGCCGTCCAGCTTGATGAAGTGGATACCTACCCTGGCCATGGGGGTATGGGTGAAGGGGGGTGGGCAAGTGAGACCCCTAAGCCTGCCCCACTTTAACTGCCCTTGCACATGTGGTGTGGGGGGCTGCTGACACTGCTCCAGACACCAGCACACATGCACCGCATGGCGCATGCGGCAGGGCAGGCGCAGGAGTTCTGCAAGGAATCCTGATTCTTCGTGCCATACCGGTATTTTGAAGATTCAGGCCTTAACGCTCAAGTTTTATAAGCCAGCCAGCCACTAATTTGTACGAGGGCCCGCACGTCAGCCTGATGAACAGTTGCGAATGTGGAAATGTGTGCGGGAATGTGGAAACTAAGTGATATGTGTAATGGATCTAACTTCCGCCTCATTCCGGTTGCCGCCACTCCGGTTGGATGGCGACCTGATGCACCACCCAGCACGGCCACTGCGCTTCGATGGTGCTGCTCAGTCCTTGTGATGTCCCCGAAAAGGAACTGCAAGCGCCCCGTCTCCCCAGCACCCTCCGCAGCCGGTAAGCCGCAGAGCTTGAGGAAAGGCCCCGAAGCTAACTGACGACGCGGCGCAGTGTGCCCCACGCGACATTGCGACCTCGTGCATCAAGTCCTGCCGTGCGTGTGCTGTGCTTTCCCGTGTCTGCAGGCGCCAGTGGCAGTGGGCAGCAAGTCCAGGGGCAGGGGCAGGGGCAGGGGCAGGCTGCCAAGGTAGTGATTGCCGAGAGGCGCCAGGTCATCAAGGCTGGCCTGCGTGGCCTTGTGAAGGCAACCCTGCCTGATCTCAGCCCCGCACAAGTCGACGCCATTGTGGCTGAGATTAACAAGCGCATGACCATGGGCAGCAAGCAATGCTGCCTGGCAGCAGTCCTGTGCCTGTCAGTGTTGCTTTCCTCTTTCCTAGGCCAGCCCAGTCCAGCCCAGCCCACCCAAGACTTCCCAGCAGCAGGTCCAGCCCCAGGCCCCCCTCCTCCACCTGACCCAGCCTGCCCTCCCTATGCCCACCCCCGCGTTGCCACACGCACCTCCCCCCGCACAGCAGCCGCCCCAGCCCAGCTGCCCCCCCCAGTGCAGCTCGACATCTGGGACCCACAGCTGCTGGCACAGATCAAGAATGCCATGCAGCTGCTCACCAAGGCCAGCGTTCTTGAGCACCTGATGCGTGGCCCCCACCACCCCGGCATCAGGCTGCTGCCCGGTGAGGTGGCGGTGTTTGAGCAGCCCAGCAGCGCTTGGCCGGTGGCAATGCTCCAACAGCTGGATGAGGTGCACCTGACAGGGGATGGCAACTCTCTCAACGCCAACGCCACCACCATCATCACCAGCATCCAGGAGTTCTACCGGCACCCGGGGCGGTTCATCAACAAGTGGGGCAAGGCGATGGGGGTGGTGGGGTGAGGGTTCAGCCGGGAGGTGAAGAAGCGCTTCCCCCAGCTAGTGCTAGGCCGCCTAGACTACAGCCAGCCGGACCCAAAGCACAGGTGGCGCTTGCCGGCCAACAGCGTACTGCGGCAGCCTTGGTGGAAGGAAGAGGTAGTCATGCACAGGAGGCTGCTGGGCCTGCCGGCCACGTGGCGGGAGGGACAGGACTCCATAGGGAAAGGGGGGGCAGGCAGGCTGCCTATAGAGTGTAGGGTGCGCTATGTCTTGTTCGTGAACCGCAGCCTAGAGGGCTGTCAGACAGCCCCCCACGCCAAACCCCATGGCAACCGCCACCTCCCTCGCACCTGCCCGCGCCCCTTCACCATGCTCCCCATGGTGGGGGTGCGGGCCAGGCATTTCGTCATTGATGACAGAGTGCTGCATGGGGTGCTGACTGACCTGGGCATGACCACCCTCACAAGGGACCAGCTTCAGGCAGACAACCTGCCCCATTGGCAGAAGTTCATCCAGTACAGCCAGCTGCAAAACAGCGGGTGGGACTTTGCGCGCAGGGTAGAGACTGATGGGGTCAGCGTCAGTGTGCACTTCGTGCGCAACCAGGTAGTCAAGGAGCCAGTGGAGCCGCCTTGCATAGGGTGTGAGCTCACAGCCACCAGTGACTTCAGCGCAGCCACCCACATAGCAGTTGGGGTGGACCTAGGCGTCACACAGGCCATTAAGGCAGCGCATGCAATGCGGGACCTAGTCACAGGTCAGGTGGTGAGGCAGTGGGAGTGGGAGCTGACTAAGGGGCAGCTGAAGCATGACAGCGGGCTTACCAAAGCCAAGCAGGACACAGCCCGCTGGTCAACTGCCATCCAGCCACAGCTGCTGCAGCTGGCAGCTGCCACCCCAGCTGGCACCACCATGGACAGCCTCCAGGCCCACATCCTGGCCCTAAAGGCCTCCTGGGACGCACTGTGGGAGGAGTACCTCAAGCCACGCTGGCGCAGGCAACGGTTGGGGCTGCACCATGCCCAGGATCGTGTCAATGAGGCCTTCTGCAGAAAGGTATGACCTGACCTGACCTGACCTGACCTGACCTGACCTGACCTGACCTGACCTGACCTGACCTGACCTGACCTGACCTGACCTGACCTGACCTGACCTGACCTGACCTGACCTGACCTGACCTGACCTGACCTGACCTGACCTGACCTGACCTGACCTGACCTGACCTGACCTGACCTGACCTGACCTGACCTGACCTGACCTGACCTGACCTGACCTGACCTGACCTGACCTGACCTGACCTGACCTGACCTGACCTGACCTGACCTGACCTGACCTGACCTGACCTGACCTGACCTGACCTGACCTGACCTGACCTGACCTGACCTGACCTGACCTGACCTGACCTGACCTGACCTGACCTGACCTGACCTGACCTGACCTGACCTGACCTGACCTGACATGCAGGTGGTGAATGGGATGAAGTGGGTGTCACGCCAGCACTACCACCAGGAGAGGGGAGTGGCGGTGTACCTGGGAGCGGGCCGCTTCAGCCAGGGTGGGTGGAAGGCCAATGCGGTGCGGGAGGGGTTTCGCAGGGTGGTGGAGCAGCCCAGCAGGCCCAGCACAGATCCCAGGCCAGACAGGCTGGTGATTGTGGATGAGTTCCGCACCAGCCGTGTCAGCTCCTCTGTGCATGCCCGCCAGCCATGTGAGCTGCACCTGCCAGATGACCGGCCTAGGCTCGAAGACTGGGTACCCCCAGCAGGCCAGGTCAACCAGCGGCTGTTGCGCCCAGCATGGAGCCTGCGGCATTCTAAGGCTGTGCGGGGCCTTAAGTGGTGCCATGAGGTGCCGCCCAACCCCCCTCCCCCTCCCCCAGCTCAGCACCCGCCTGCCCAGGGCCCCCCTGCCCCTGCCCCTGCCCAGGACCCCCCCTGCCCCTGCCCAGGAACCCCCCCTTCCCCTGCCCAGGACCCCCCTGCCCCTGCCCAGGAACCCCCCCTTCCCCTGCCCAGGACCCCCCTGCCCCTGCCCAGGAACCCCCCCTTCCCCTGCCCAGGACCCCCCTGCCCCTGCCCAGGAACCCCCCCTTCCCCTGCCCAGGACCCCCCTGCCCCTGCCCAGGAACCCCCCCTTCCCCTGCCCAGGACCCCCCTGCCCCTGCCCAGGACCCCCCTGCCCCTGCCCAGGACCCCCCTGCCCCTGCCCAGGACCCCCCCCCTGCCCCTGCCCAGGACCCCCCCCTTGCCCCTGCCCAGGACCCCCCCCCTGCCCCTGCCCAGGACCCCCCCCCTGCCCCTGCCCAGGACCCCCCTCCCCCTGCCCAGGCCCCCCCTCCCCTCCCCCCAGCCCAGCCCCTCCCTGCTGCACCTGGCCCGGTGCCACGACCCCGGGCTCCCTCATGGGGCAGGTGGCTGGACCGGGACACCAACCCCTGCCTCAATTTCCAGCGCATTGGGGAGAGCAAGCAGCGCCCCCTGGAGCTGTGCAGCTGGAAGGACCTGGAGGCTCTGCCCCCCATTGGCAAGGAGTACCAGCAGGGCTACAAGCGGGTCAATGACCGGCTGCCCAAGGCCAGGCAGAGGCTGCACCGGTCTGCAGAATACCGCCGAGGCATAGATGGCCGGGCCCGCAACAACAATGCATAGGGTCTGGTAGTTTGAGCAGGCTGTTAGCCTTACAAAGCATAGTGCTGTTAGTTTTGATGAGGAGCCCAGTGGTCAAGGGGGATTAGCCCCTTGAACGAGTGCCATCGGACTGGGGTTTGCAGCAGTGTTTTTTTTTTCAAAACAGCCAAGCTGATGCTGGTCACGAAGGGTCCAGGACCGTCACATGGCTGGTTACGCAGTTGGTTCCAACAGGTAACGAAAAACAAGTATCGCAGCATGTTCTTATGCCAAAAACTGTTTTTGTATAAATATTATACACCAAAAGGCATTTTTCGGTTACGAAGCAGCCGTGGCCAGCCAACGCAAGGGTCCGTTTGGTAACGAAATCCCGGCCTAGAAAACAAGCTTTTGGTTCCGATCGTTACGTATTACGCAAAAAAATCACTGGTTTGCAGTCATCAAGGGTGCGACCGAGGATGCTACAACATGCTTGTAGTAGCTGAGTGAGATTACCCACAGGCCGACATGTTGTTCCTTGTTGAATGAGTTTTGTTTGCCTGCCGCCTCACTTAGCCGTTCTACTGAAATGGCCGCCCAGCAATGCCAATGCCGGGCAAGACAGGCCAGGATTGCGTGATCATACCCGACACAGCCATGTTGCGCAAGTGGCGGCGCCAGTTGCAGCGGTAGCCAGCTACATCAAGACAATAAATATAAATTAACCACAAAACCCCCTTACAAAGGGGATGTGTACGGGTTGGAGCTACTAGTTAGGGCTCTAGCTACAGGTCAGGTTAGACAAGCAAGCCAAAAAATGCTCATTTTTCGGACGGACCTAACTAACTCTATACACCGCTTCACGATGTAAGATTTGCACGCCTTGCCGCAGCGCCGTACAGCTTAGCATCGGCTCAGAGGAACAGGCCTACGGTGATACCCCGTCCAATGTTCGATGGCTCCGACTAGCACGCAATGTCAGAAGCACTCCCATCTCTCTGGTTATGCGCCCTGGAGTAGGTGTGCTGTCGCGGCGATGTCCGGGTGCCTCCTGGGTGTCGAGCTCTGTGAGCTGCATGCTGCTTGCTAGGGGCTTGTCTCATGGCCGGGTTGAGGGGGTACGCCACGAGGCTTTGGACCTGATATTTCGTGAGCAGCTAGATGTACCACACACTCACATCCTGGCGCTGAGTTGACCCTAACATGCATTAGCTCGGTCTATGGCGAGGGTGGTGAGGGACACACTGCCAGAAGCCTCAACTGTATGCCAAACGTCCCAAATGCCCTGCAATGAATACGGGGGAACCGCATCAAGTATGTCCATCGATATCATAGATATGCCTGCAAACTGATGCGTGTGCTAGTAGTAATCAGATAAACTTGAAAAACAGCTAATATTCGGCCATGCCAGGGGCCTTTTCCCCGAACTGAAGTCGTTTCAGCCCGCCATAATTATGATAACAGTAGCGACGACCCTACTCCTGCCGTAGGAGTCGGCGATGGACCTTTCGGTCGATGCTAGCCGCACTTGAAGCATTTTAGGCTATGCCCCATCGCTCGAAGCAAAGCCTTGCTGGGTCCGCGCGTATGGCCGAGCGTTTAGCCACTGGCCGTGCTCCATGGTCCCGTACTGCTGGCTCCATCGCTGAACAAGCCCAGGCAAGGCAGCCCAACCCCAGCTCCACCGTCATCAACAAGCATATGTCCTCACCTGTCCTTGTCCTTGTCCTTGTCCTTGTCCTTGTCCTTGCCTGTGCCCTCGCCCATACTGATGCGTGCAATGTTGCATTGTTGTCTTCAGGCACTTCACGATATTGAACAACGTTTACAAGAAGTGCAGGAAGAGCATGCACGGGAGAAGCAAGACTGGCAGCAGCAGCAGCAGCACTGGCAGCAGCGGCAGCAGGATTGGCATCAGCAGCAACAAGTGTTGGAAATACAGCTCCATGACCTTCTACAGCGGGCCGACCTCCATGAGAATATCATCGCCGTGTCTGTCAATGACCTGGCCCAGTTGGAGGTACGGCATGCCCTTCATGCCTTCATCAGCCAGAACCCTGCCAACGAGCCAGCCTGCCACCTTGCAGTATCATCTTGCAATCATCCTTCACGCCCATTTGTTGCGCAGGAAGAACTCAACGTAGCCCAAGCCCGTTTGGCTCATCAAGACTTGGGTGCTGAGCAGCTACAGCAGTCAGTGGTGAGGCTCACAGCGGCGGTGTGCGCTGCAGATGCCCGTGCTTCTGCAGCCGAGGCCTCATCTATAGCGGCCGCGGCTGTAGCGGCAAGTGCCTCTTCTGATGCCTATGCATCATCAGCATTGCTGGAGCAGGAGCTACAGCTAAATGCAGCCTTGCTTGAGGAGACCAAGCTGTTGCACCAGCGTGTAGCCAAAGCTGATGCAGCAACCATGGCAGCCATGGCAGACGCAGAGGACAAGGGCGTCCAGCTGAGGGCATGCATGGCAGACTCCAAGCAGTTCCAAATAGAGTGTAGTAATCTGATGAAGCGAGTGGCAAGGAGAGACCAGGCCTTAAAGGAGCTGCGTGCAGCCCAAACAGCCCCAACAGCCACTGCGCAGGAGCAAGAGCAGCCTCAGGCTGCCGCCAGCAACTGTCAACATCCCTGCGGCCGCCCGCATCAGACCGTACAGCTATGCCACACACAGGTGGCTGCGCATGCTACAGCAGCTTACAAGACCAGCTATTTGTTGCGAGCATTGCAGCTGCTTGTGGCCTGCCAGCTGTCCTTCAACAAGGTGCAGCATGCCATCACCTCGTCCCTTGGCCTACACCTCATGCCGGGTCAGGAGCTGATTGACAGAGTGCCTTCTGGCAAGACGCTCAAGCGAGCCATGGACAAGATCGTCGAGACAGTGAACAAGCTGCAAGCTAGTGAGTTACAATCAATCCATCAATCATTGAGGACATACATTGCATCTCATGCTGTCAAGCAGAGGACAAGGTTTGTCGCCCATACTGATGCGTGCAATGTTGCATTGCAGGACTTTCCCTACCTGGCTGCTGCCCTTGGTGACCCTTCTCCAGCAGCCAGGCAGCGAGGAGCTAGCCGAGTGTTGCAGTATCTCTCAGCCACTGGACCTGCCCTTGACATGGAGGACGACCCTCTGCAGCTCTTCAAGCTCCAAGCTGATCTGCAGGTGTGTAACTAGCATCAATGTATGAGGCATTGAGGGCCCTACACCGCGTATGGTGCCAACACTGTGTATGTTGTTCATGCACTACATGCTTTTGCAACGCCACAGTCCACATGGCTCTGACCTGTTGGTTGTGTTGCACAGGAGCTGGAGGCAACAGGCATAATCACAGAAGCATTGGAACAGCTACTTAGCCGCTATTTCAGGCCAGTCCACATCACCAATGCAGCAAGCGAGACAGCATTGAAGCCCCTCAACAACGACATGGTGTTACGCATGAAAGAGGAGGGTGTGTCGGGACGCATCAAGATGACAGTGGAGGACACCAACAGCTGGTCTGGTGACTATCTGTCAGATGATGCCCTGAGAGCTGCAGCCAGCCGTGCGGGGGCCCTCGGTGGTGCAGCCAGCCATGCGGGTGCCCTGGGAGCTGCAGCCAGCCATGCGGGTGCCCTGGGTGGTGCAGCCAGCCCTGTGGGTGCACTGGGAGCTGCAGCCAGCCATGCGGGTGCCCTGGGTGGTGCAGCCAGCCCTGTGGGTGCCCTGGGTGGTGCAGCCAGCCCTGTGGGTGCCCTGGGTGATGCAGCCAGCCGTGTGGGTGCACTGGGAGCTGCAGCCAGCCCTGCGGCTGCCCTGGGAGCTGCAACCAGCCCCACGGGTGCCCGGGGAGCTGCAGCCAGCCCTCATGGTGCTCAGGGTGGGGCAGCCACTAAGCCTGTGCAGGCAGCCAAGCAGACATCACAGGCACGCAAGGTGTTGCAGGCTATGCAACGCATCACCCTCCCGGTGAAGTTGCCCACAAGGGAGGAGTACAGCTCAGCGGCAAGTGCAAGGGATCAAAACACAGCACGACAGCAACGACTGGCGGACATCACCAACAAACTGCAGCATCTTGAAGACACAGCTAGGCAGGTATACAGCTGTCAGCAGCCACACCTACCATCCTTGCCACAGAAGGGCATCACGCTGAGTCACCTCAAGCAGCTTTGCGTCCGACTGAACCTAGCTACCAAGGGTGCCAAGAGTAGGATCCAATGCTTGGAAGCAATCTCACAGCATCAGCAACATCAGCAAGCACCAGCAGTGGCAACAATCACCCCTTCCAAGCGCCATGCTCCCGACAGCGTTATGCGAATGCGCTGACAACAAAGCTTGCCTTTGTTGCCGAGCCCAGCCTTGCCCTGCCCAGCCTTACTCAGCCCCCTGGAAACGGTGTTGACCCTGAGCCTAACCCTTCCAAGTGCCAGAGCCCTAGCCCATACCATGCATGCAGTGAATGCCACACAACACAGGTGACAGTTTACATAGAACACAAGTGCCAGTTTACTGAGGCACAAGTGCCAGTTTGTAATGATGTAGGTTGGATGTTATAATGTAATGATGTGAGGTTGGATGTAATGATGTATGGTCGAGGGCCGGACGGGCCAGCCGCAAACAGCTTTTTAGGCGAAGTCCACCGCACATGTTATGAGATAGGAGGGTTCGGAGCTGGAGTTTGTGGTTTCGGGGCAGTACTAACATTCACAGCTTTGCAGGAGCTAGGAAGCCGAGCTACCCAGTACAACCGCCTGAACGGACCTGGCTAGCGAGAGAGACGGGCCCCGGCCTTAGACTTCATACGTATGTATGTAGCTACCTACAGCGACCTTGTTGCGTGGACACAGCTTTAGGCCCAAACAACCATGTTCAGCCTGCGGGCCTGCGCTTCGAAGCCGCTAACTTTTCTAGCACGCCGAAGCTAGCGGTGCAATCGCGGTAGCAAATAGTGGTCTGAATGTGGAGAACAGCATGGTACCCAAATTTCCCCTTGCTTGTCTAACCTGACTACAGGCACACGCACCAGAATGGCTAAGCTGAAGTGGGCAGTAGGCACACTAGCAGTAGCCTTTACAATGACGAACTCGCAGCCTATGCTTGATCACAACTCGTGCTTCATTTTGGTGTAGCATGAGGGCTGTAGGGATTCAACAATTGTGACGCACACCGATACCCCCTCGTGATGCGTGCAAGCAGCGCCACCTTTGCGTTGTTGCAGTTGGGCAAATAAGGACAGTGATCTGCCTGGTTACAGTCGCCACCTAGCATACGATTGGACACCCCCTCATGCACCATCGTCCCACATTGCCTGGCGACACGGAGACTAGTCGAACAGAGAGAAACCCATGTCCTCCTCCTCTGACTCCTCCTTGACCTCTTCCTTCTTGGCGGCGGGGGCGGCGGCGGGCGCAGCAGCAGCAGCGGGTGCAGCAGCCACTGCGAACTTGGAAGGGTCGGCCAGGAAGTCCTTGACCTGCGTACATCAAGGCCGGAAGCAGAGGGGGTGGAAAACAGGCTCTTGCCCAACCTGGCGACACAGCTGCCCAGGACTCCTGCTAGCAATTTTTACCTTTTGCGCCAGTGGGAATGTGAAGTCGGTTGCCAGGGACAGTGCCAGCACATTCTTGTAGGAGTTGACCACAGAGTGCGGGATGGAGGCAAGCGTAGGGAAGTCCGCAGCCAGGGACAGCGCCGCGATGTTGGCAATGGCGGCTGACACGCTGCTCATGATGGCGTCATCGGTGATATCCAGCACGGCAGGGTCATACAGAGCGCCATTCTCAAACACCTTGAGCAGCTGCAGTCCGTACTTGAAGGGGCGCAGGCCCAGCTTGGACAGAAGGGTAGCCTGGGAGGCGCCCACCTGTAGTGGGGACAGCAGTGGCAATAATGCTTTCACACAGTAATGACCGCCAGCCTGGTATGGCTGCTTGGCCTTGCCCATCAGCAAGTTGGGATTAACAAGTGGCAGCAACGGCACCATGAGGGAGGTCGGGTGGATCAGGGGTCTAGAGCTTGCATGCCTGGCAGGCAGGGTGCAGTGCCATGGTCACGGCATCGAGGATGGCGATGGTAACAGAATAGAGGACAGGTGCCTCGGGCATTAGTTAGTACTAGTGTTGCAAAGTGCACGACACAGGCGCACCCCCTTATGCCTGACGCTGGGGCTGTCAGACAGGTCACCAGAGCTGCAGCAATAGGGGCTGCCTCATCCAGTAGCACATCTGCCAACTCCGAGGGGCTGCGCCTGATTTGACTGCACATTGCTGTAGCCTGCATTCTGCTGGCAGCCAGCTCCTATTTGGTGCATGTCAGGCAACCCATCCCAGGTAAATCCCAGCAAGTCAGTGCAGGGAAGGCAAGAAGTGGGCGCACCTTATCACCAGCCTTGATCAGATGGTTGTCAGACACCATTTCAATGGTACCCTTGTTGATCTTGGTGGCAATACCCAGGGCCTGCATACAGCATCACAACACAGGGCTGCCTGCTGCCAAAGCATTCACAAGTGATGCATGATGGCCATGATGTTCATCCCACACGTCCGAGCAACCACAGCCGTGTAGCCTCGGCGCACATTAAGAGGGGGCGCCGCCCAGGTCACGCTGCCACGCCACGCTGCCAAGCCACACTGCCAGGCCTGCTGCACTCTTAGCTACCACCTTGAGACCCTGCACCTCCCACATGCCCTAGCCTGCTTGCATCATGATGTAGCCATGGTGATGCAAATCACACCTGGAAGAAGGACGTCTGGGAGGGATCCATACCAGTGGGGCCAGCAGGGATGCGCACGTCATCGGGGGCGATGAGGCCCACGCGGGCAGGGGCCCCAACCTGCAATTGTGCCAAACTTGTACGGCTGAATAGCTGCCTAGCATTCTGGTTGGCGCGAATCATAGCGCTGCCACCCAACTGCTGAGACCACCATCGCCACAATGCAACATTGGCCTGCTTGCATTGTGGCTGACCCTGCAAGGTCCTAAGGATTGAGCCCACTTGTCTGATATGTTTCCTGTGACTTGGGCGGGCAGAAATGATCCACCTTGTACTTGTTGATCTCAGCCCGCACGTCGTTCAGGTCACCGTTGGTGAAGATGATGCCAACATTGCCAACCAGCTGATCCAGAATAACAGCCCACTTGTCACTGCCAGTTTGCTCACAGTACAGCCTGATGGAGCGCTTCATCATGGTGTTCTTGCCCATCAGGATGATAGCGCCTGGGCGCAGGCCCTGCAGGAACCAGGCTTATAAGATCAGCTGTTGTGCAGACGCATACAGACATGACGCCTTGCATAATGCCGTATCGCCCTCGCTGTTCTCCGCAACTGTTCACGCTATCTGCCATTGCTCTACGCTGGACTTGGATCGTTGCCAATGATAACTCGCCTTCCTGATGTTCTGAAACTGCATGGAGCCGACATTGTCGGCGCCCACGATGAATGCCTTTTCATAGGTGTCCAGCAGCTTGCAAAGCTTGGCGTGGTCTGCGGTCGCGGTTGCACCGCGAAGGTAGCTTGAGCTCAGCTTGTAAACACATAGATACGCTATGAGCTGGCTGTTCGGCGCGTCCTGTCACCCACATGCCTCTTTCTTGTCGATCTTCGATGGGCTGGGCATTTTATAGTCTGACCCTGTGCAGCACCAGACCGGCTATGCGACCGGCAGGCGACGGAGCTTTAAGCTGCAACTGGAAGAGAGGTTGCCGAGCAGTCGAGCAGCCATGTTGTTGGATGGCGGTCACTCCCTGCCATGCACCATGTCAACATTGTCCGGGTGCGTAAAGACGCGCTTCGGCAAGGGCAGCAAGTGCTGGCTAGAGCCATGCTTTGGGTAGTGTTAGGGCCAACGCTGAAGTTGCACCCAAGTGGTGACAATTAGCAGCGAGTCTGTCGTACAGTTGGCCTGAGCACTGCCCTCGCTTGGGTCCCGACTGTCGAGTGGGAAGCGGGGGGTGGAGTGGCCTGTTGGCTGGGCTGGCGGCGGCTGGACAGGCGTGTCTAGCCTAGCCTGGTGTGCCTGGGAGGAGGAGGTGCTTGTCTAGCAGAATTGAAGGCAAGGGGGAAGGTGGGCCGCCCCAGAGTTACTGGTGTGCCTGCTCGCCGTAGAACCCCCACTCGCTGGGTAAATAATGGCACTACCTTGAGCGGAACTTGTGTGCTGCATATGAGCAGTCCAGCCACAACAGCCTTAGTTGCTTGCTGCTGCCAGTGCTGGCCCTGCCCCTGCTGCTCTTGCCCCCCGGTCCCCTTTGCTTTTCAACACCGACACCAGCACATGCATGGTGCACAACGATGGCCTGACCTGCGTCTTCATAGCACTCCACTTGTGCTCAGCTCAACTGCTGACGCTGTTTCCTTGGCGCTGCATTTCCGTTGCTTGCCGTGAGGCATTGACGTGGTTATGACGCGATTGGACGCGATGAGACTGAGGGAGTGGGGCAGGGCTGGGCAGGGAGGGAAGGGGCAACGCAAGGCTGGGAGGGGGTGGGGCAGGGCTGGGAGGGGGTGGGGCAGGGCTGGGCAGGGAGAGGAGGGGCAACGCAAGCCTGGGAGGGGGTGGGGCAGGGCTGGGAGGGGGCGGGGCAGGGCTGGGATGCGGCGGTCCTAGAGCTCCGGCTGGTCGTGGGTTGCACGTTGAGATGCACGCAGGGGAGCAGGCTGACCAGGGCGGCTCCGCCTTCGCATAGGCTGGGCTGGCTGCGGGGCAGCACCGCTCGTGCTGAACTACACGGTGTGGCCTGCGCCCCGCTCTCGGCGTGGGTTACCTGGCTGCATTGCGGAGCGTTTAGCGTTGGGGTGGGGGCGGGCGCAGGGAAGCCAGCGCTTTGGCTGCCCCGCAACGTGCTGGTAACGGCTTGTTGCGGCTGGGTGCGGCTGCGGCCTGGCGGAGCTGGCGGTTGGGACTTTTGCTGATGTACAGAATCTGAGAATGGTCCGATTTCTAACCGTGTGTATTATCTGGGCGACCTCATCCGTGCAGAAATGAGTTAGATGTTATCTCTTGAGCCATGGGGGTGCCGCTAATGGCGGGGGTTACCTGCTGCTCTTCACCTCCGACACCAGCACATGCATGATGCACATGATAGCCTGACCTGCGTGTTCATCGCACTCCACAAGTTTGTGCTCAGCTCAACTGCTGACGCTGTTTCCTTGGCGCTGCTTTTCCGTTTCTTGCCGTGAGGCATGGACGTGGTTATGACGCGCTGGTACGCAATGAGACTGAGGTGCTCTTAGCGGATCACATATGTTTAAGGTTCCCAAATAGACATCTCTATGTCCATGTAGTAAATAGTATAGACTAGAGATAGTAAATAGTGTAGACTAGTCGACTATTTCGTCACCAAATCAGCTCGTTTCAGTCGCAACGGGGCGTACATTAGCTCACCAGACACGTCGTGCTAGTCTTAAGAGCAGTCAGTATCAGTTGCTATTCTGTTGATCTGCCGGCCAAAGGATTGCCCACTTCCTTATCGACGAACTCCGATGGCTGCAGCTGCTGGCCCATCGGGCGGCACGCAGCCAAAGAGGAAGCTGGGAGCATTAGAGTTGCATCTAGCGCTTCTCATTTCAGGTCTATAAGTTTCAAGGACAAAGCGTTTGCAAAGCCGTTTGCGGCGATTGTGACCAGTCCTATAGCTGCGTGAACATGTCTACAACAAATGAACACAAGTGCAAGCCAAAGCGACAGCGTGCGGACACGACACCAGATAAACCAGCAGCAGCAGCAGCCGCAGAGCTGGGTTGTGGAGCAATTCTGGCAGAAATTCCATATGTTCTATTCCGTATGTGCAGAGATCCCCTTCAACAAGGTCTGTCAAGATGTCAATGCCCGTGTCTTTGACTCTATATACATGTGAATGTTAACTGCAACAATGATGACAACGAGTCTTCCCGCTGAAACTGCTAATAGCTCTGCAATCGCCCAGGACAATTTCTATTGCATGGAGCGACTAGACTATCTCTATTCTAGTCAAAAATAGTACTATTTCGACTAGTACTATATCTAGTCTATTTATAGTCTATTTTAGGAACCTTACATATGTTGAACATTCATCAAACTACGAGTTTAAGTAAAGCAACAAGTACTATTACTACCATCAGGAGTTCCACGGTGGTTCAATGATGGTTCGTGCAGCAATGCACCTGCCCGTACCCATCATTCTGCATCATGCAGCATATGATGCCTGCAGAGCTTGAATGCCAGGCATGCTTTGTCAACCGTGGTGGGCGCTGCACTACTGCTGCCCCTGCTGCTGCTAGTACCAAGGCTGTGTGCCAGCACCTTTGGCCCTCAACCTTGAGCCTTCATTGCAGTCGAACACACTAACTGTGGACCACTACAAAACGGTGTTTTGTCTGTGTGGTGTTCCCATCACATGGCATGCTCATAGCCTATACATGGCATACACATGGTCATGGTCGCCTACCACCTACAGCATTGCCTGACCCCTGTGACAGGGCTATGCGTAGAGTTGGCAAGGCTGTGTGCCAGCATGCAGTCGCTTGCCAGTATGCCGTGCACCTTGCTGCCCCATGGACCTGATCGCCCTCTCCCCACCATGACCTTTCAGCAGCAGTGCCTTGCACCCCTTAGGCCCAGTCAGCTCTAATGACGCAACCCCTGCGTGCAGTGCCCCTCGTCTACCTGTTTGTCCAGTTCGCGTCACAGGTGCTGTATGGGGTCAGGCACCAGCAGGGAGCTACGGTAAAGGCCAGCTGCGCCCGCGAGCCTGAGACTGCCAATGGAGGGCACCTGGGCTAAGTCCAGCGCCGAGTTAGGGAGGCCCGGGCCGGACGTGCGTGTCATGGCTGGGCGCAGCACTTGGCCGCTTGCAGAGGCGGCGTGTGGAGGTGTAAGTGGCGTGTCACAACCCAGTGGGACTGCTTCGCCTGCTCTCGGCAGCTGTCCGATACCCCAGTCAAGGTTTTCGCTGCCAGCCATGCTGCCTTGCCGTTTGGGCTGGGTGGTGGGTCCATGGGCTGACTTGCCTAATGGGCTGACAGCGGAGGGGAGAGTGGCAGGCCCGAGATCAGATGCTCGGCGGAGAGCTGCCTGGCCTGGGCCAACGGCAGGCCGAGTAGGGTCAACCCCTGGGGCGCCCCCCACGGCCTGATCCTGCCCCCTCCCTGTTCGCATCTCCGTGGACGGCGCCCTAGCTGCCACAGCCCCTGCTCCCAGCACTGGTGCAGGGCCCACAGCCACCAGGGGTGCATAGCCCACCGGGATCATGCCTGGCCCCACCACCGCATTCATGGACCAGTCCGCCGCAGCCAGCAGGGAGGCCAGGGACAGCTCATTGTAGGCAGCTGCCTCAGGGGGCCAGGCTGGCACTGCCAGGTTGGACACAGGTGGTGGAGGGCCACGGCTTGGAGCGCCTGCTGGTGGGCAGGGGAGCACGACGGAGGCTCGCCGGCCTGCGGTGCTGGGCACAACGATGGCGGCAGCAGCAGCGGGAGCTAGGCTCTCGTCGTCCGGGGTGGCATCCACAGTGTGGGGGTAGGTGCGGGGCATGGTGAAAGACAGCGGGCGCATCTGGCCAAGCTGATAGACAGGCAAGCTGGCGCTGGGGGCGCTGGGGGCCACATGGGCAAGGCGGCTGGGCGGCGGGCCGTGTAGCACGGGCGGGTGGAGGGGGGCGCTCGGCCCTGACCCTGAACCTGCCTGGTCCATTTGGAACAGCCTGCATCAGCACACACACGCACACGCACACACACACGCACACACACACTGCTAGGACAGCTGTTGTTGCAGGCGAGCTGTGCTATGATGTGGTGGGGAAACATCGGCACGCCATGGTGACACCAGGCCGAACAGGCAGTGGCGCCAGCAACAGCCCAAAGAGGCCATACATTATGCAGCCTTGACAAAGAAATGAGGTGGCCCCAGGCAGGACAGCCAGGTTGGGGCTGCGAAGGAACACTCCGTTGCCTAGTCAAGCTGGCTAAGCCGGCAGCGTGCTGCACACAGCCCCCAGCCAGCCCCTGGTACAGCAGCAGCAGTCGGTGGTGGATAGGATGAGGAAGGTGTGGATGGGCGCAGGGACTGGCAAGAAGGCAGTGCCAGTGTGTTCTGACACAAACAGTGGGGCAGCAAGGAGCACTGCATGCTGCAGCCGCATTACTAGGTGCTGCCTGCCGTGCCGCCTGGCAATGCCTGGGCTGTGGCTCTGTGGCCCCCCTCTCAAGCCATGCTCTGCCTCTGTCCCTCAGTGCCTCAGGCTTGACAAGATCACATGCCAGAGCAGCAGCGGCAGGGCCACACGCATGTGATGTAGCAGGCACCGCACCACTCACAGGATGTGCTCTGTGCGGCTGCTGGCGCGCTGCAGCAGGGCCATGTCCGCTGATGCCTGGCCTCCCCCACTGGCGTTGGCTGCCGCATACTGAGCATAGTGCTCGCTGGGCTGCAGGCTGTCCACCTCCACCCGGGACGCCCGCCTTGATGCAGGCCAGAAGGGCCACTGCATGCCGCGGGGTGCCAGCCCACTCTGCCTGCGCTGCATGGGCCAAGGGGGGCTGGTGTGCAGGTCGGCCGGCCCTGAAGGCAGCTGGCTGGAGCCAGGCGGGTGTGGGGTGGCTGCCTGGGCCTGCACCTCCCAGCTGCTGGGAACCACTGTATTGGTCTGCTGCAGTCTGGGCACGGCAGCAGGAGCTGCCTCATCCACAGGGTTGGTCAAGATGTAGGTGGAGGGTCGGCGTGCGCCGCGTGCTGCTAGGCTGGGCAGGCTGGTGCGGCCACCTCCACCACAGATGTAGAGGGAAGTGTTTGAGGACATGGCCTCGTCTGCGCCTAAGGTCACACAGGGCAGCTGGCTGCTGTGCAGAGACAGCTGGCTGGACACGCGCGCATGCTTGGGCAGGTGGGCACTGGACGTCCTGCCTGGTGCACCCGCTGCCTGGTGCAGGGAGGTGCTGCTCAGCAGTTCTTCACCATCCCCCTCAGCCACAGCAGCCAGGTGGGGCAGCCACAGGAACGTTTGCATCAGCCCCTGCGTGCCAGCAGAGCACTTTTAGATAGTTGCCGTGCATTCAGGCTAGCAAGCAAGAAAA
The DNA here is from genome assembly GCA_030144725.1 of Haematococcus lacustris. Lineage (NCBI taxonomy): Eukaryota > Viridiplantae > Chlorophyta > Chlorophyceae > Chlamydomonadales > Haematococcaceae > Haematococcus > Haematococcus lacustris. Next base: position 6,701,569 of record JASKMD010000017.1, read on the forward strand.
TAAGACTACGGGGCAGGCCGGCGCCAGGGCTGGTGCTGCAATGCCTGGCCCAGCAGGACTACGGAAAGAAAGAAAGACTATGCCCTTGCCATTGGGTGTGCATTTAGGGAGGAGGGTAGCCTCGGGGCACAGGGCCCTGGCTAGCCTCCCCGTCATCCTCTCCCTTACAGCTTCAGCCTCCACTCATTACCATTGGGGCTCATGAGTGAGGTGCTGCAAGGCTGTCAAGATGGCCCCTGGGGATGAGGGCCACCAGGGCCAAGCAGGCTATCACAGTGCCAAGGACTTCAGGCTCCCATGCAGTGCAAGCATAGCATGGATGACTGTGGTTTTTCATAATGGCGTCAGTCAGCAGCCCACCTTGCCCTTGACCTCCACGCCCCCTGTGGGCTCCCACTGCTCATGAGGCAGCAGGCGGTAGGTCGCCTCAGTGACCTGGATGCGTCCAGGAGGAGCGGTGGACTGCAGGAGCAGACACAGCCTAGCGAGTCACACAGCTACCAGACCTTATTCAAGGAGCATGACCAAACCAATAAAAATGGCTGTGTGCCAGCATGCAGGCGCTTGCCAGTATGCCGTGCACCTTGCTACCCCATGGACCTGGACTCCCTCTCTCCACCATGACCTTCCAGCAGCAGTGCCCTGCACCCCTTTCCCCCATCCGCCTCAGGCCCAGTCAGCTCTACGCATAGCCCAACTCGCATAGCTCAACTCTACGCATAGCCCTGTCACAGGGGTCAGGCAATGCTGTAGGTGGTAGGTGACCATGACCATGTGTATGCCATGTATAGGCCATGTATAGGCCATGAGCATGCCATGTGATGGGAACACCACACAGACAAAAACACCGTTTTGTAGTGGTCCACAATTAGTGTGTTTGACTGCAATGAAGGCTCAAGGTTGAGGGCCAAAGGTGCTGAGCGTGGCAGGGATTGTGGTGACAGCTGACTGTGTCGAGCATAGAAGGTGTCGGCATGATGGCTTGCGGGCAGCTCACCTCCATGCGGGAGGCGGTGTTCATGGAATCGCTGCAAGGAGGGTCAGCAGGCAGGTAGGGTCAGCGCAGGGATCAGTGGCAGAGCTAGCACCAGAGCAGACCAGGCAGTACTGAGCCAAGGTCTAATGGTTTAGGGTGGGTGTCCAGGATGCTGTGTGCTGTCCCTCCTGTGAGGGTGACCAACGCTCATACAAACCAACACGGGGATGGCGTGGGTGTCACCTGGTGCCGTGCAACCACTCACCCAAAGATGGAGAACTTGGGCAAGCGGCTGCCAATGAGGCCGCTGGTGCAGTCGCCGGTGTGCAAGCCAATGCGTATGCAAGCTGGCTCTTGGTTGTGTGGCATGCGAACCTGGACAACAGATTACCACAGGCAGGTGGTGATGGTGGTGGTGGCTGTATGTGTAGAGCTGCATCAGCACTCATGCATGCAGGGTGACTTGTCTTGCACCAGCTAGTCGCAGCATTGTGCTGGCCATACCTTTTGCGCTGCTGCAAGCATGTCTTTTGCAAAGCTCAGGACACGGCGTGCACTGTCAGCAGCATCGTGTGAGGTCAGGACGTGCATGTAGCCGTCTGAGCCCTACACAGCAGCACCCACACAGCATCTAGCGGTGAGCTCAGGCTGCCATGTTCACGACCTTAGCAACCAGCACATCACCTAGCAGGCCACCATAGAATGCAAGTGCAATGGCTGGGCCTGCTGGTGCTTGCTAGGCAAACATAGGACCTGTGCCCATCACCGCACAGCAGACATGTGCAGGCACCAGTTATATCAACAGCACTGATGGCATAAGGCATGCATCGTGCAGGCAGCAGCAGGCAACCACCCTGACGGCATCAGCAGCGGCATCAGCGGCATCAGCAGACTCAGCTCACCTGAGCCACCACACCAGCGCTGACAATGTAGCAGTCACCTGCAGGACAGCGACGTAAGGCACCAACAGCAGCAGAACATGAAAGGCACCATAACCTTACAAACAAGTGATGAATGCAGGGCATTGCAATGTCGTAAAGGGTGCAGGAGGTTCGCTCTGCTCAATTCCAGCACAGCTTAATTTGAGCTTCAACTCTCAATGGTGACAAAATGGAAGCACATGGCGTGTTCCCACACAATAGCCTAGAAGATGCATGTACAGCCAAGAAGACACATGCGCAGTGTACAAGGCACAAGTGTTGGTAGCACGTGCATGGGACAAAACAGGGAGGGGGAAGGGAGCCCTCAGGGAGGGTGGAGCTCAAGGGTAAACCAATCCCAGCATTGGTTGAGTTTGAGGCCCCCGGCAGGCCAGGTGAACCTCCGCCTGCTGCGCCCAGCATAGTAGCAACGGTGTGACCAGCCAGTCCAGGGGCCTAATGTGGTGCCACGCAGTGGCCCCACGCATCGTGCCCGCAGCCACATGCAGCCAGACAACCCCACAGCCAGCAGCCTCTGAGCCTGGGCCCAGCACTCTAGCGCCAGCCAAGCGCACCAAGGCTGATCAGGCAGCTGAGCCCACCAAGGGCACAGGCCAAGGCAAGGGCAAGGCTGCCCGGGCCTAACAAGCCTCACAGCCAGGCAGGTGAGTAGACAGGGACTGCAATGCAGCGCTGAACATGCAGCGCATTGGGGAGAGCAAGTGGCGCCCACTGGAGCTGTGCTGGTGGCCAGAGCAGGGGAAGCTGCCCGCCAAGGGCAAGGAGTACCCTGGCCTGGGGTACAAGCGGCTGCGAGACAAGCCACCCAAGGCCCAGCAGCAGCAGCCTGCTGAGGCACAGTAGTTAGTGCCCCCCCTTTGAGCTGTCATCAGCTTTCCATTAGTGCATGTTTTGTCATGCCAACTCTACGGTGTAGCCCTCCGGGGTCAGGCAATGCTGTAGGTGGTAGGCGACCATGACCATGTGTATGCCATGTATAGGCCATGAGCATGCCATGTGATGGGAACACCACATAGAAAAAACACTGTTTTGTAGTGGTCCACAATTAGTGTGTTCGACTGCCACGAAGGCTCAAGGTCGAGGGCCAAAGGTGCTGAGCGTGGCCTAGGTGCTGTGTCAGTGCATATGGGTGCATATGGGTGCATTTGAGCTACCACCGCGTTAAGCGTGTGCATCCAGACCTCTAGAGCTTGTTTGCTTTGAGCAGCTAGCTATCATGCCAAACTGGCTAGCATGCCACACTGGCTAGTCGCGCCTCAGGAACACCATTGTGGACGTGGTGGCCTTTGGTGGCTGATGTTAAGCTACTGGACACAGACTGTACTGTGCTTGGCATGAACAACATACACAGTAGCCTAGAACCCGACACCCCCTTTGCCAGCATGCCGAGCATACACTGGTTGCTTTGCTGCATTGCATTCTTGCCAGACGTGAGGCTGAGCGCTTGCAGGCCTGCCTATGTATGCGTCCATAGAGCTGTGATGAGGCAGCGTCCTCTTACCTGCAGTCTCCACCTGCATGGGCAGCCACGTGCAGCACGCATGACATTCAGATGCCGCACTTTGTCACAGTGAAGCAGGAGCAGGCGCCCCAGTACAGGAGCTGGTGGTGGGCTGCTGAGTTAGGGCTGCGACAAACAAGCCATCTAGCCACCTCCTCAGAGGGCCAGTCAGCAGGGCAGGGGGTAGTCAGCTTCCTGATACTGTCAGGGACCTCTGACCAGGCATGCAATGTGCACAACGTGCTGCAAGCACACTGTGCAGCACAGCACCGGTCCCTCACCTTGTGCACGCCATGGCGTTCAACGAGGCGGTCATACAGTGAGAACAACTGCAGTGTGCAGCACGACGTACCAGTCAAACAGGGGCACCACCTCGTCAAGCCAAAGGCACATCAGGTACCCTCAGCACACCCGCCAGCCTTAGCTTGGCTGCTGCCCCATTTTCACTCGTCACTGCCCACACGTCAGGCTCGAGCTCGACCCCTGCAGCATGATGCCCTGCCACTACGAAGGCAGTGGGTGTGGGGGGAGGAGGGAGGCGGGCGTCAGGCATGATGTCCATCTGCTCACCTCGTTGAGGAAGGCCATGACCTCTCCAGCGCTGATGGCCTTGGACATTGACGTGAACCCAACAATGCTGCACCACAGCCAGCACAGAGGATGAGAGCAGGTGTACAGTCACAGCTGCACCACACAGGCTGGATATGACCTAGACCTAGACTCTGCATTAACAGACAGTGACAGTGAGCAGGAGCCACCATCCACTCTGCAGCTTCAAGTCTGAAGGGCCAGGACTGCATGTGGCTTGCATGATGGGAACACCACACAGACAAAACACTGTTTTGTAGTGGTCCACAATTAGTGTGTTCGACTGCAATGAAGGCTCAAGGTCGAGGGCCTAGGTGCTGTGAGAGAATGTCGGGAGTAGGGGCGGCCTGACCCTAGACTATCCATTAACAGACAGTGACAGCGAGCAAGGGCCACCATCCACTCTGCAGCTGCAAATCTGCAGGGCCAGGCGCTCACTCCATGAAGAGCAGTGTGACGTCATGGTGCCCAGTTGCCACCGAGCTCATGCTCATGCTGGGATTCAGCCCACGCCCGTTGTTGCAGGCCAGGTATGCTATGATGTGGTGGGGAAACATCTGCACATCATGGTTACACAGGGCATCAGACCGAGGAGGCACACCAGACAGAGCAGGCAGTGGCGCCAGCAACAGCCCAAGCAGGTTATGTGACAGGCAGCCTTGACAAAGGAATGAGGCATGGCATTGCTCAAGCATGCCTGATCCCACTCTGACTGCTTAGCAAACCTGCCTATGGCACGGCAGAGTGTGTCATGCACAAACCACGTCAGCTTGCATAAGTGCATGTCTGTCATGCCAAAATGAATGTCACCCTTCGCATGTTGAGATAACATAGCAGGTTGCACGATCCCGCAGCCCTCACAGACACCATGTGGGTGGATTTCAGGCTGTTTAAGAACAGAAACTGCAAATGGTATGTACTGTTTGCCTCAGCATAGGAAGGCATCGCAGGGTGCCTGCAAGGACCAAGCCTGGCGTGTGGCTTCCTCAGCTTTGTGTTGCTTATGTGGAGAGTATGATGCTGCTGGGGTCATACCGCCCACCCCTTCCTTCCCCTTGTGTTTGAGTTGTATCCTGAGCGACAAACCAGATGCTGGCCATGGTGCGGCCAGCCATGCCCCTGGGTCCCCGGCCCCTGGGCTGCCACTGCACCTGTGACACCATCTGCAGCTGGCTGTCAGTGACCTGCACCAGCAGGTCCTCCAGCTGGGACCGCACTGTGATGTCACACTGGCTCACCAACAGCACTTGCCTGCAGACAGGGGCATCACAGGGCCCAGCAGGCCAGCAGTGAAAGGGGGTGATAGCAGCAGCTGATGGTACTGCCCGATGATGGCTGGACAGGCAGGTAAGAGCCAGCAACAGCCTGCCTTTACGGCATGGAGGCGCAGGGCTGCAGAGCAGCTGCTGCTTGCACAGTCTCACAGCCATGCTGGTGTCCAGCTACAGCTCTGGCTGAGGCAATGCGCTGAGCTCGTGGAGTGCAGCAGAGCGCACGCTGAGATGAGGGCGGCACCGCGCACTACTCACTGCAGCGTCTGAGGGTGTTGCACACAGCGCACCACCACCTCCTTCACACTGCGCACTGCCAGGTGGCCAGGGGCCCCGGCCAGCTCCTCAGGCCGGCTGGTTGCAGCAGGCTTGGCCAGGAAGGCCAAGGATGAAGGTCCCTGCTGCTGGACGCCTACCCGGGCTGTGGGCTGCTCTGCCAGTCCCAGGGAGGTGAGGAGCTGCACTTCCAAATCCAGCTTGCTGCTGGACCTGCTGGCTGGGGTCGTGATGGAGGCACAGGTGGGCAGCACTGCCTCCTGGGCTGCCTGCGCAAGGGCCTGGTGAGCACCCTGACCCGCATGCTCCTCAGTGCCTGCCGTTGCTGGCACGGCTGCTGGTGAGGGGAAGTCTGTGAATGCAGGGGCAGGCCCTGCTTGGGCTGGCCCTTCTGGTGCTGACAGGTGGCTGTGGCCGGTGCTGCTGAAATGAGTACTCTGGGGTGTAGGCATTTCCAGCTTGGTGCCTTGCAGGGAGGTGGGGTGGAAGTGCTGGCTCAGCACCAAGTCCGTGACAGAGCAGTTTAGGTGGTCTTGAGAAGACCCTGCCAGGCTGTGAAAGGGGACAGGGCGCGGGGGGAAGGGCAGCATGAGCTGGGGCATGTCTTCTGCTCCGCCCATGGCTGCAGCTGGCTTGCCTGGCTGGTCAGTGGTGGTGGCCTGGAACATAGTGGAGGACAGGGAGAGGGAGGGAGTGGAGGGGCTGGGGGAGCCTGGCGAGTGGGCTGCGTCCCCTGGCCCGTGCTGGTGGGAGGGTTCGGGGAACATTCTGCTGGTGCTGGGGACTGTCTGTGCTGTAGGGGGGCGGCTGCTGGCAGCCAGGGTTTGCAGCATGGCGGACACCTGGGAGGAGGGGAGCAGTGCAGGGCACACTGTGCACAATGGCCTAGTACACAGCAACTTGCCTTGAACACGCAGTGATGACAAGAGCATGTGGGGAAGCGAGGATGCCACCAAAGGCTAAGCCACGGCATCCATGGTGTGACACATGCCTCCAGCCTGCCTAATGCATCTAGATCATCATAGGCTATGCCAGCAACCAGCATGCATGCATGCAAGGATGCATGCAGTGGGCCAGCTCTTCCTTTAAAACCCACCGCGCTAGGGTTTGTAGCCGTGAAGGGTTCCCTAGGGATGTAGGAGGGTTTGCAGTGAGGGAGACTGCCCATAGGCCAACACCCTACACCCTACTTGAGGTCTCTTGCATGAGGACGAGTGTTGGTGACTTGTATGTCACACAAATCCAGCTGCCCTTAGGTGGTTGGGAAACATGTGTTACTGCGTTTTACTATTGTTTGTTTCATTATTGTGCACGATGATCAGCAACTGACCTTGGGGTGAGCTGAGGCCACCCTGGCCACCATGCTCTCGTACATCACTGTTGACTCCTGGCTGTCCATCATCAGGCTGCGCTCCCTCAGGGGCTGCACACCCCATCACATCGCAACACCAGCAGCAGCAGTGAGACCAGTGGCAGCAGCACCAGCAGTAGCGGCAGTGAGACCAGCGGCAGCAACACCAGCAGTGAGACCAGCGGTAGCAGTGAGAACATGATGCAGCTGAACCAGCACTGCGAGTTGCAGGAGCAGGAGCAGTGGCTGACATGTGTCAGGACTGTGCCAGCGTCAAGAGCAGCAGCAGCGATGCTGAGCTGAGCACAGGTGGAGTGCAATGAAGACACAAGCAAGGCCCTCGCTGTTGGCCAGGCCTAGGTGCTATGCGCATGCCACCTGGAGTGCTGGTGCTGGTGCCAGTGCTGAGCCACAAAAGGCCGCTTAAAGCATGCCACCAGCAGGAGTTTGTGGTGCAGTAGTGAGTGCCATGGTTGAGCTGTGTCAGCTCATGTGAGGCTATGCCTGTCTTTATGCCAGCCTGGCCAGGAATCCATCCCCTGGGTGCTCCAGCAACTGTGCAGGGGCAGGCAGCCGCAGCCTTAGCCTCAAGGGTGCCAGGGTGCTGTGATGGTTCTGGGGCGAATACATGCACGGCCTCACCAGGTTGCTGCTCAAGGAGCTGGTTTTCAAGAGTTGGGCACGGTTGGGGTGGTATAGGGTTGAACCGCTGGCCAGCACCCTCTCCCTGGGCGCTGGGACAGACTTGTTGGGGCTTGAGCAGGCCAGGCTGGCCCTGCTCAGGCTGTGCATGTGTCCGGATAACATGAACAGCTGTGCCTCCGTGGTGCTGCGTGCTTTGCTGATTGGGGCCTCAGCCGGCGCCATGGGCATGGCGGATTCTGATGCACAACCTTGAGCCAAGCTGCAGGGAAGCGATGAGCTATGGCTGGCTGGGGTGCTGCCGTCAGCCTCGCCCTGGTCCCCATCGGAGCTGTTGCTGATGGCCAGGGCAGGGGTGGGGTCAGAGATGGCGTGGTGTGCTTCGCTGAAGGGGCGAGGGCCGGGGTGCTGGGAGGTGGTGTGGTGAGCTGGAGGGACTGAAGGTGGGCACAGGTGCTGCATGCTAGGCATGCTACTGCTGCCGGTGTGGTGTTCCTCCAGCGTTGCCACAGGGCTGGGGTGCGGAGGAGAACAGGGCGCTAAGGTTGTGCTATTCATGCTTTTGGCTTTAATGGGCAGGCTGCCACGGGGTGTGGCTGCGCTGTTGCCGGCTGGGTTGTTGAGTGAGGTGCTGTAGCTGCTGTCTGCCATGCTGTATGCGCTGGATATGCTGTGTAGGTAGGAGCTGGCTATGTCCAGGGGGTGGCTGGTGGGGGCAGCAGCAGGGAGGGCATGGGGGCCAGATGCTGCACCCTCCTGCCTGCCAGGTACTGCGCTGCTGCAGGCCTCAGACACTTGTTCAGCAGCAGTGGTGGCAGGCAAGGGGAGGAGTGGCAAGGCCAGGCAGGGCTGAGGAAGGGCGTCCAGGCTTTCAGAGCTGTGAGGTGCACAGTGCTGCCAGCAGGCGGGCGTCAGGTCACCATGGGAAGAGACGGGTGGCTGTGGGGCCTGTGAGGTAAGCACTGGACCTGAGGTAGGCAGCTCGAGGAAGGAGTTGCACAGGTTGACAGTATGGCCTGCACCACACCGATAACAGCCAGGTACGTTAGCCAGGCCCATCAGCCAGGCTGCACCCATATCAGCTAGGTAGGTCCTGCCCTGCCCTACCCTGCCTTACGGTTGTCAGCTAAGCTCATCATTGGATGCATATCTGGTGGCGGACATGGGGGTGGGTGCCCATCCCATGGCTGGCAACCAGATGCTGCGGAGCAAGGCAGAGGCCTTCCAGCTGTGCTCACCTCCTGCATGATCCTCAACCTCTCCCTCCCTGCCCTCATCACGTCGCTGGACGAGGTCATAGAGCCCTGGTGTGTGAGCCAGACATCATCAGCACGCGATGTAGTTGTGACATCATCAGCACGCGATGTAGTTATGACATCATCAGCACGCGATGTAGTTGTGACATCATCAGCACGCGATGTAGTTGTGGTCTGTGCTGTGCACCAATTAGGGTTGGTAGGGTAAAAAAGGTGTGCAAGACCGGAACCAAAGACAGCAAAAGAGGAGGGCAGAACAGGCCGGTAGAAGAAGACGGCACAAGAGGATAGCAGAAGAGGTTGTTGGGAGACCCCTTCCAGGTGAGACACAGAGAGGTAGGCGCTATGCAAGGTCCTTAATGTGAGGGGGCGCTATGTTTTCCTGCAATGTCCCTGTTGTGCACCAGAACCTAACCTTGCCCTTACCCTGTCGAGCGTCAGCAAAACCTATTGTTCCCTTTGCCCCACCTTTGAAGTAAGAGTCCGGACTTTGTTGGATAGAGGTTGGCTGCTGGGGCAGAAACAGGCGTTCTTCCACAACCTGCCCAGCCCACATGCTGTGTGCCCTCACTGTGGCAAGGACCACACTCAGGTCGTTGTTAGGTCCCAAGAGATCAGCCAGGGTGTGGTGTGTCTCCACGCCCTGGCTGTTCCAGAGCTGGTGCAGGCCATCCAGCGTCCACACTGATAACTGGGTAGCTGACTGGGACAAGGCTACCTGGTCCCACCTACGTTTGTGCGCGCAACTTCACATCATGCGCTCAATACAACATACAGTCAGCTTGGCAAGATGTTACGTTAACCCTGGCAATGAAAGCATGTTGCTTGACAGCACTCTAGCCCCCCTCAAACCAACCCTGTCACGTCTTGATGTCTCATCTTGACACAACAGAACTAGCAGAACCCTAAAGAGTTCTAGACATTTGCTGAGAACCTGAACGCTGCTAATCTTGTGTCTGCCTGACTGCCCCTTGCATTCCGCCAGGCTACACGTACCCGACTAGTTTTCTTTCTTCGAAAGACACATCCTGTACGAGCAGCGATAGGTAAGATGCTATCACCAGCACGCGACCAAAGCGAACGCCACAGCACAATTTACTGGGTACCTTTTTGATTGAGCCTTGACCCGCGGCAGGCTCCTTCGCTGTAGAATGAGCGCGAGGCCTTAAGCACGGCAAGAGCCACATAGTTTGGCCAGAATCTTAAGACCTCTTGCACAACTCCCGTTCCAGGATGGCCTGCTGCATAGCTCCCATTGCATTAAAAGTGCTCAGTTCTTGTGGTTTTGACTCATGCGAAGGACGTGCCCGGTACAAATGCCTGGTAAAAAATATCCGGAAATGATTTGGTGGTAGTTCATTCTGCCCACCATTGCAGTTGCACATTCGCACCTGGGCACCATTACCAAACATCAAAATACTTTCACCATCACCAACACCACCATGTATATGCGTATGCGAGCAGGTCATGGGCATGATGCACCCCCCAACAATGCACTGCCTCAATGCTGCGGGACAGGCATTAAGGCTTAAAGTTCAGACTTGCGCAGATTAGCCTCGAGGCGCTGGACCTCGTACCTGCACCAGGAGCACAGTGACACACACCAGCGCTTGCTTTTCTGACGATTCATCAATGGTCTGGAGAAGGACGGTTGCCGCCATGGCTTACTCCTGAGCCATGCCATGCCCATGTCATGCCATGCCATGCCTGATTGCTGATGCACACTGCCCACTCTGCAACTTTCGCTAGTGTTTGAGGATCCTGCACCACTACTTACTGCCATGCCCCCACGTTGTTTCATTTCATATTTGGCAAGCTGTTACGGCCCTGCATTTCCACCTTGCTGCTTGCTGCTAGCCTGGCTCTGCATTTCCACCTTGCTGCTTGCTGCCAGCCTGGCAGTGCCCCATCACCCGACCTGTGCCGCCCCATGTGCCGCCTTGCTGGCAGCAAGCGATGTATTTCACATGCATTGTTTGCAGGCTAGTTCTACATGACTTCCGACAACGATGCCTGCTTGCTGCTGGCTTGGACTCGACCCTGCCCAGCATGCTCTGCCACAATCAGCCTCTCACCTGAGGGCGTTGAGGCGCCGCCCCTGCAGCTCAAGCAGCATGTCGTAAACAGGGTCCTGGCCCGTGGGCAGCCTGCAGCCAGCAGCCAGTACTTCGCTGGGAAGGAGCAGGCCCATCCTAGTTGTGTAGCTTGGCAACGGCATTGGCTATTCTCCTGTCCTGGGCTATAAGATTGATGGCATCACACCATGCAAGTGCAGCCCATGGCGAGGGCACTTAATGTGGCTGAATGAAATGGGGTGCATGCAATGCACACATGGACATCTTCATCTTCATGTTCGTCACAGCTGTGTCACAATCAGCAGCTGGACTGGGTTGCAGAGGCAGTGCTAGAGACCACTGCTGTGCAGCCATGCTGCCCCAACTACACATTGCTGCATCTTGCGACGCTCGTGAGGTTGGCCACTGTCACCAACACTCCTCCTCATGCGAGAGACCTCATGTAGGGTGTTGGCTTGTGGGCAGTCTCCCTCACTGCAAGCCCTCTACATCCCTAGGGCACCCTCTGAGAGCACTGTCCAGCACCTAGGCCCTCAACCTTGAACCTTCATTGCAGTCAGAAACACTGATTGTGGACCACTACAAAATGGTGTTTCCAAAGGGCACTTCCAAAGGGCACTTCCAAAGGGCACTTCCAAAGGGCACTTCCAAAGGGCACTTCCAAAGGGCACTTCCAAAGGGCACTTCCAAAGGGCACTTCCAAAGAGTGCAAGGGATGTCAAGGAGAGCACTATCCAGCACTATCCAGTGCAAGCTTCCTAGTGAGTTGGATGCAAGCACAGCAGCAGACAGAACATGGCAAGTCAATGCCAGTCCCTAAACCAGGGGGTTACCTGCCAAAAAAGTGCATAGCTGTGTGCTGCAAAAGGCTCAGCCTGAGCTGTGAACTGCTCAGGCCCATGTCTAGTGGCCCTCAACGCCCTGCCCAAACTCTGATCAAGCGCAAACTCACCGCCCAGTGGATGATGCCTGCTCCTCCTCCACCTTTGCCAGGGCTGTGAGAGTGCCCCGCTGCCGAGTCAGCTCTGCCCGTAGCTCAGCTACTGTGCCTGCACACCACAAGTCAGGGTCAGGGCCAGGGCACAGGGACAGGGACAGGGACAGGGACAGGGACAGGGACAGGGACAGGGACAGGGACAGGGACAGGGACAGGGACAGGGACAGGGACAGGGACAGGGACAGGGACAGGACAGGGACAGGGACAGGGACAGGGACAGGGACAGGGACAGGGACAGGGACAGGGACAGGGACAGGGACAGGGACAGGGACAGGGACAGGGACAGGGACAGGGACAGGGACAGGGACAGGGACAGGGACAGGACAGGGACAGGGACAGGGACAGGGACAGGGACAGGGACAGGGACAGGGACAGGGTACAGGGACAGGGACAGGGCAGGGTCAGGGTCAGGGTTCAGCTCAGCATGCAAGCTGCCCAGATCTGGTGCTCCGTGTTCACAGCCTGTGCCCATCAGGCTCAGGGCAAATGCTGATGCCACTCGTCAATGGGCACCATGGGTTCCTATACGGGTCTGCCTGATCCTGGGTGCCCATCAGTGCCCATCAGCCTCAGGCCCAGAACCTAGTGGCTTGCAATTGCTGCACAGTGTCCTCTGATTGATGAGGTCGGCATGGCCGGCATGGCCTGCACGGCCAGACCATGAGCTGCAGACCTTTTGATGTGCAGTGCAACGCACCATTCACGTTGGTAGTGAGCCCCAGCGTGGGTGCCATAGCCCCTGGCCTTAGAGTCAGGCACTTGTCATGGGCCAACCCCCGTTAGGGTCAGGGTCAGGGTCAGGGTCAGGGTCAGGTGGGGTGCCCGCTCTTTAGATGTTCCTGATTGAGGCCCTCTGTACTGCTATTGCCAGGGCGCAAGCAGTGCCTGCAGGCTGGTGACCCTGACTGTGGTGGCGGCAAGGCTGAGGGGGGCTCACCGCTGAAGCGCTCCTCACTCAACTCAGCTTGGTTGCTCTTGCTGGCATTGTACTGCTGGTGGTCAATCTGTAGTCACACCATCGTACAAGTCAACACCACTCAAGAGGATGCCGGTATCTCAAGCAACTGTCTAAGTTCTCACATTGCTATCCTGAAGCCAATGATGCGAGTGAGATCAGACAGTGTGCGGTGAGAGTGAGTCGAAAACATTATTGTAATATGTATTTGTTTGTCGCAATGTTGTATGACATGAATGAGCTTGTGTTGTGTCCTGTGTTGAGCACCACCAGCCAGACTCGCAGCAAACCACCGTACTGTTCCTGTCTCAGCAGGGTTGTA
>JASKMD010000017.1:6715219-6764964 GCA_030144725.1 Haematococcus lacustris
CAAGCGGGGTGCGGGGTGTAGACGGGATGGCAGGGAGAGGGCTGCCAATAGCTGCAAGGATAGGGCTGCCACCAGCACCAGCCCCAGATGAGATCGCAGCGCTTGCGCTTGCGCTTGAGCCCGTGCATGTGCTTGAAGCTGCGCCTGTAGCTGCGCTTGAGACTGCTGCGCTTGCACATGCTGTGCCGCTGGCAGCGTTTGCAGTGCTTGGACGTAGAGGGCGACTAAACGGGCTTGCTCCTCGCCCCCAACGGTGGATAAATTAAAGCCTCCTGAAGCGAACGCTCGTGCAGCCAGCTCCGTGAGGTGGGACATCGAGAGTATCTCAACGACCCAACCCCCGAGCAAGTTCAAGTTTACTCGGGTCGTTTTCTAGGGGCCTGAATAAAGTTTGAACTTTCTCCGCGGTTGGGCGGTTGACGGCGCGAGTGACGGCTTCTAACAGCGTGTATTTGCAACGTTGAAACGAGCCCCGGGCAGAAGCTGGTACACAGGAGAATCGTGTATGGTTAACACTCGCATCGGTGCAGCCAGTCGGCGGGGCGGCCAAAAAGTGCAGCGGTTGGGGAGAAAACAGAAAATAGAATACCAAAAAAGTCGCGAATAGGGCCATCATGTCCACCTCACTTTCCCCCCAACTTCCTTAGGCCAGCGGTAGGTCGCACTGCGGATGGATGAAGATTTTACTATTTGACATGGAGCCCACTAGTCTGGAAGGCAGTGATGGGTAATACAAGATACGTGTATCGATACCGATACGTATTTTTTTGTATACCAATAATACAAAAATACACGTATCGTGGACCTTTTTCTGAAACAACGCCAAATTCAAAGATTATTTGAACCTTGTTATGAAATTTGCCGTGATTGGGCAGCAGCTCAGCGACCGCCAGCAGCACTACGTGCATCGTGGAAGTGCGCTTCAGGTTCGGGACCACCAAGGAGGCGCTGAGGCGCAGTAGATGGCGCACACACTTTTTCAAGTTACTCGAATTATCTACGAGCGGGGGTCCTTCGGTGACCACGTGCGGGGGTGCTCGTAGATAATCAAAGTAATTACAATTAACTTGAAAAAGTGTGTAAGCAACCTACTGCGCCTCAGCGCCTCCTTGGTGGTCCCGAACCTGAAGCGCACTTCCACGATGCACGTAGTGCTGCTGGCGGTCGCTGAGCTGCTGCCCAATCACGGCGAATTTCATAACAAGGTTCAAATAATCTTTGAATTTGGCGTTGTTTCAGAAAAAGGTCCCGTATTAAAAAATACAAGTGCCGGCCGGCAAGTTGCGTGGGTGCCTTCGCAGCAGCTGCTGGCTGCTGCCACAACTAGAGACCGCGCTAAAGCCATGCCGCGCGGGGCTAAAGCAATCGGCCTGCTCCCGGAGCAGTCGACCGCATGTGCCGGTTTTACATGCAAGAACATCAGAGTTGGGAGGCCCTGACTTTCCGCCGTCGCCGTCCCGCCCAGCCATCAAGGACAGGCTGCGGGACTGGCTGCGCTGCTCCTAGCTGCTCCTTTCCCGCGTGACATGTAGCCTCTGTATCGCTGTATTGTATCGATACAAAAATACACATTTTTCGTGTATTTCCTTGTATTTCCATCACTGCTGGAAGGTAATGTCACATTTGCGTTACGCCGCTATAGCCGTCAGCCGTTAGGCTGCTTGGCCGCCCTCCCCCTCTAGGGGTTCGGGACTTTCTGTAACGCACTTGAAAGCAAGGTGCATATGGGCTCAAAATAAAGTCATGCAAGTCCTCATTATTGTTCTAAAAAGACATGGCAAACTCCGATTGCTCCCTGATGGGACTCGTAGCAGCACATGTGCACATGCATGGCGTCATCCACTACCCCCTCTGTGCATCTTGTGCATGTGCGATGGATGAAAGTAACCCCTCATATCGAGCCTTCTCCACCCGCAAACCGCTGTTGCCTAACCTGAACCTAGTGAAGCTCGTGCAAACTTCTGAAGAGAGCTGTCTATTAAGCAGGTGTGGTGCCATGTGATTGATGCCAATGCCGTCCTCATGCTTGAACCATGCAGCATACGTCTCAGGCAGCCTAGGGTCTCCCTCAAACCCAGCCCAACGCCTCCCCCACCTCTCGAGCCACTTGACTTCCATAGCCTTGGTGCCTAGGATCATTGGGAAGGGGTTTATAGCTGTCAGGGGTGCGATTAATGACGCAGTGGCATAGCTGAGCAGCGTGAATTTGTGTTTAATCCAGCAACACAAATTGGGGTGGGCATTGACCCTGGCGTCACTCGAAGTCAGGCCAGCTGGTAGCTGACAAGCTGGCTTGGTAAAAGCTGACCGAAGGCCAGGCGAAGCATGCCAGTGGCCTGAACAATGCTGGCCGCACCACCCAGCGATGGCTATCACCAATTCAGCCCCACCTCCAGCACCTCGCAGCAGCCAGCTCAGCCGGCACCTCCCTGGTCGCCAACCTTAAGCACATCACAGTCACCCTGGCCACCTGGGATGCGGTGTGGGAGGTGTACCTGGACCCCATGTGAGCACGGCAACGGCTGCGGCTGTACAGAGCCCAGGACCGGGCGCTGGAGCAGTTCTTTAAGAAGGTGAGGGTGGGTAGGTGGGAGGGAGGGTTAGGTACTGAGAGGCGGGCGGGCGGGCGGGCGGGCGGGCGGGCGGGCGGGCGGGCGGGCGGGCGGGCGGGCGGGCGGGCGGGCGGGCGGGCGGGCGGGCGGGCGGGCGGGCGGGCGGGCGGGCGGGCGGGCGGGCGGGCGGGCGGGCGGGCGGGCGGGCGGGCGGGCGGGCGGGCGGGCGGGCGGGCGGGCGGGCGGGCGGGCGGGCGGGCGGGCGGGCGGGCGGGCGGGCGGGCGGGCGGGCGGGCGGGCGGGCGGGCGGCGGGCGGGCGGGCGGGCGGGCGGGCGGGCGGGCGGGCGGGCGGGCGGGCGGGCGGGCGGGCGGGCGGGCGGGCGGGCGGGCGGGCGGGCGGGCGGGCGGGCGGGCGGGCGGGCGGGCGGGCGGGCGGGCGGGCGGGCGGGCGGGCGGGCGGGCGGGCGGGCGGGCGGGCGGGCGGGCGGGCGGGCGGGCGGGCGGGCGGGCGGGCGGGCGGGCGGGCGGGCGGGCGGCGGGCGGGCGGGCGGGCGGGCGGGCGGGCGGGCGGGCGGGCGGGCGGGCGGGCGGGCGGGCGGGCGGGCGGGCGGGCGGGCGGGCGGGCGGGCGGGCGGGCGGGCGGGCGGGCGGGCGGGCGGGCGGGCGGGCGGGCGGGCGGGCGGGCGGGCGGGCGGGCGGGCGGGCGGGCGGGCGGGCGGGCGGGCGGGCGGGCGGGCGGGCGGGCGGGCGGGCGGGCGGGCGGGCGGGCGGGCGGGCGGGCGGGCGGGCGGGCGGGCGGGCGGGCGGGCGGGCGGGCGGGCGGGCGGGCGGGCGGGCGGGCGGGCGGCGGGCGGGCGGGCGGGCGGGCGGGCGGGCGGGCGGGCGGGCGGGCGGGCGGGCGGGCGGGCGGGCGGGCGGGCGGGCGGGCGGGCGGGCGGGCGGGCGGGCGGGCGGGCGGGCGGGCGGGCGGGCGGGCGGGTCCATGGAGCGCCATGGGCGTGCCAAGCAGCTGGGGGTGTTCTTTGGTGCAGCTGGCATTGGCACCCGAGGAGCACCGCACCACCCGGGTCAGCTCAGCAGTGAATGGCCAGCAGCCCTGTGAGGAGCTGGACCATGAGCAGCCCACCAGGCGTGCAGGCTGAAAGCCCCCAGCAGGGCAGGTGGACCTCCGCCTGCTGCGCCCAGCCTGGAGCCAGCAGCGTGACCAGCCAGTGAAGGGCATGATGTGGTGCCCGGTAGTAGCCCCCCACCAGCCCCCACAGGCCCCATGCAGCAGCCAGGAGGCCACACAGCCAGCAGCCTCAGAGCAGGGGCCCAACACTCCCCCGCCAGCCAAGCGTAGCAAGCGCACCAAGGCTGAGCAGGCAGCTGAGCCCACCGAGCCTACTGAGGGAATTGGCAAGGGCCAGGGCAAGGCTACCAAGCCCAAGCCATCCCCACAGCCAGGCAGGTGGCTGGACAGAGACCGCAATGCAGCGCTCAACATGCAGCGCATAGCGGAGAGCATATTTCTCATGCCAACTCTACACCATAGCCCTATCGGTCAGGCAATAGTGTAGGTGGTAGGCACTTATGCATCATGTCGCGTACATTGGGTACACTCCACACAGCCCAATAACACATATAGCTCAGACATCATAACTGTGGTGCATCGCACAGCATACCCAGGTTCAACCATCAGCTGGCCAGTTCAAACGTGGGTGCGATCCAAGGGGGTTGTAATAAGCATGCCACGTCCCGTCCGTAGCCATGAGCTGAGAACCCTATCAACCCTATGGACCATGACTTTGCTGACCTGCAACAATGCTGACAGCTGACGAACGCTGATGCTACGGCCCTGTGTGAGAAGTGCCCTGCCACTGTTGATCCTTGGTTGGCATAGAAATCGCATGCAGCCTACGAATGGGATGCGACACCATGCTTGTCGCAAAGCTCGCGGTGCAGCTGTGCAGCAGAGTGCGGACAAACCAATCTGGAAACCACCTCCTCAGGCTTAAACACCTGCCCGCTTCATTGGGCTCTGCTCAGCCCTGGCATGCACTGAGCTGGACCCCTAGGGGTCGCTTCCGTACCTCGAGGACTCCTGCTGTGCCACCTCTAGCAGAATGAGGCACGCTGTGTTGTCGTTGGAGTCGCTGCAGTGGCCTCAGCTTCCAGAATGGTGCGCACTACTTTGACGAAAGCGGCTTATGAGCAACGCGCTGATGCTGATGACGTTTGCTGCTCCCCTGCTCGCTGCTGGTGACAGGTGGCAGCGCGTGGAGCAAGACCCCCAGTTCCAAGTGTATGCAAACTGGGGCATCGCCGCGGCTTATGGCCTGATTGGGTTGGTCGCGCTGGTGCGCCATTGTGCAATACGCGTCCGCTCTGGTCGAGCGCAGTCAGCTGAGGCAGGCGGGCCTGTTTGTGCAGGTGCAACTCATCCGGATACACCTGAGGGTGCCAGAGTATGGCATGACGACGCAGGTGTGGTGGGCACGGCTAGGGAGGCTGCAGTTGCACACTGGTGACTTGCCATGCTCACAGCAGCACAGCTAGGGGCCTCCAGTGGCTGACGCAGGGTTGCAGATCATGTTTGCAGAAAGTTTTCCACCTACTGAACTGCCTGGTTTGTACCCTGCGAGCTGGCATCTTCTTGTACCGGGGGCAAATGGAGGACCTGCATCCTCAGCTTGTCAAGATCCTTCTCCTTGACCTACCAGGTATCACCCCTATGCACAGTGTTGTGTGTTGGCAGCACCAGGGGTCAACCTTGTCTCCTGTTTTCCAGGTCTTCTCTTCTTCACCACCTACACCCTCCTGGTCTTGTTCTGGGCTGAGATCTACCACCAAGCACGCAGCATGCCCACGGGAGCGTTGCGGCCCATCTTTGTTGTTTTGAACCTGCTGGTGTACGCCACACAGGTATGCTTCAGGGGGCTGGGCTCCATGCAGCAGACTGATTTCCACAGACAGCAGTACAGGAGCGCTCTTAAGAAAGCGTCACCACCCACCCATCCCCCTTGATGCCTTGGTTGCCTTGGTTGTGCAGGTTGGTTTGTGGACGATGAGCACCTGGCCAGGCCAAGATGCTGAGAGGCAGCGGCTTGGCTTTGTCATCTCTGACGTGTTTCTGGCAGTCATGTCAGCAGGCGCAGCAGCTGGCTTCCTGCTGTATGGGGGCCGCTTGTTCCTCATGCTGCAGCGCTTCCCAATCGAATCGCGAGGCCGGCGCAAAAAGCTGAGGGAGGTCGGATTGGTGACCACCATCTGTGCTGGCTGCTTCAGCTTCAGGTCAGATGCACAGCCCTGCCCCTCAAGCGACCTGTCAATTATCATCATCATTGCCATCATAACCATCACAGAATGTTACCATGAGCTGTGTGCGCTGCAATGCAGCTGGTGTGCTGACGGTGCTGTGCTGTTCATGTGACCCCTGTGCAGGGCAGTGATGGTGTCCCTGTCAGCCTTTGACCTCCAGGACCTAGAGCTGGACATGCTGGGCCACCCCCTGTTGAACATCCTGTACTACAGCCTGGTGGAGATCCTGCCCACCGCATGTGTGCTCTACATCCTGCGCAAGCTGCCACCCAAGCGCACTACACAGGGCTACCAGCAGATCCCAGCCCAGTGATGCAGGAGGGGATCAAGAAGGAGATCATGGGCTGTGCACAGCTGCATAGCAGCGGCTGCACTAGCACTGGCAGTGTCAAGACAGGCCTGTGCGAAGGTCTGTGCCCTGCAGGATTTCATCTGAACGCATGCATTGTTTCAAATTAATGGCAGGTGGTGTCTGAACTTGTGCATGCTCTAGCCAGTCAAATGGTACACGCGTTGGTTTGTTGCCATGTTGCTGATTGTGATTTTGGAATACTAGCATTCAGTTGTCATGAGATGCTGGATAAGCCAAGCCAAATTCATCCAGGGGAGAACATGGTTGACATCTGGGAGAACATGGTTGGCCCTTTGGAGGGGCCCTTTGGAGGTGCCCTTTGGCAATGCCCTTTGGAGGTGCGAGAGTGAGTGACATCGCCTCCTGGGTATAAGTGGGTAGCAGCAGGTGTGTGCCGATATGAGCCTAGTGGCGCAATGCCTCCGAGGAAGCGGCCCAGTAGCGCGGATCAAGAGCCGCAATCTATTGAAATCCTAACTTATCTTATTTAAATGTTCGTCGTAGTCGTGGTGTGGTCCGCTGCAACTATGCAGTCCGGTGAGCTCTGCGCTGCTCACATCGCTACTGTTCATGCCAGCGCAGGTCCTTGCACCCCTCCAGGCAAACAACGCGAGGAGCGAAGGGCTGAATGGGCGACCCAGCGACGACAGGTGCGCATCCGCCTCCCCCGCCGCCTTGTATGCCCCCGCACTGTTTGTGTCCCCGCATTGTGGCCCCGGATTGTGTGGCGGCCTGTCAAAATGGTGATTGTAATTGGCTGCAGGTCATCAAGGTCCCGGAGTGCGCTGTGCTGCGCGGGTGCAAGAAGACGAAGCGCAAGCTAAAGGCGCACTTCCAACTGAGGGCTGGTGTGCACAGCCAGCTCCGTGTCATCGCCTCGTTGTATGTGCTCAGGATCTTCCTGACATGCTTGGTGGGTTACTCCACCCCAGGGTTCCGCAGCGCCCTACACCTCCAACCGTGCAGCCTCCTCGTGCACTGGATGCTGCCCCTTTACCCCCACTCCCCCTGCGTGTCCCTGCCCAGCCAGCAGCCCTGGCTATGGACTGGGATCCTGAGGCTGAGCCGGAGCCTGAGCCAGAGCCTGAGCCAGAGCCTGCCCCAGCGCCACCCACGCTGCGGCCACCCAGTGCCCGCCTCGCTGCCCGCCACCCCCCAGCAGCAGCACCCACTGGGCCACCCATGCCCCTTGACAGCGAAGATCCCGTCATGCTGCAGCAGCTGCAGGTATTCTGTGAATACTTTGCTAACTCCAAGAAGTTGACACCCTACAACCAGCTGCAGCGGCGGCTTGGGCGCCCAAGGCAGATCCTACACTACAGCATCAAGCCCGCCTTTGATGACCCCAGCAACCAGGAGCTGCTGGCCAAGCTGCAGCAACTTGGCAGCGTCAACCTGACCGGGGACAACAACACCATCAGCCATCACTCCATGCAGCTTGCGGTTGCCATGCAGCAGCACTACTCCAACCCAGGCAAGTGATGGTGGTGCATAGAATCTGGACCTGGACCTTGATATAGACCTGACCCTGACCTGACCCTGACCCTGACCCTGACCCTGACCCTGACCCTGACCCTGACCCTGGCCCTGACTCTGGCCCTGACCCTGACCCTGACCCTGACCTGCATGCATGCAGAACGCTATCTCAAGCTGTACGCCAAGGCAGCCAGGGCCCGGCTATGCTGGAGCGGGGAGGAGGCTCAGCTGTTCATCAGGATGGCGTGTGGGTACAGCCTCGACGCTGACAGCCCTGAGCTGCAGGCAGCCACCCTGGACAAGGGACACGTGGCTGACCTGATAGAGGAGGCAGCCAAGTAGCGGAGACTGCTGGCCCTGGAGGAAAATGAGTCCTTGCAGGACACCGTGCCCTCCCCTGCCGCATGCGCCATGCGGTGCATGTGTGCAGGTGCCTGGAGCAGTGGCAGCAGCCCCCCACCCCACCCGTGCCAGGCAAGCCAAAGAGTGGCAGGCGTAGGGTAGGTCCCCTGGTTCTGACCTGCCCACCCCCCTTCACCCTCACGCCCATGGCCAAGGTGGGCATCCACTTCATCAAGGTGGACAGCAGAGTGCTCCACGGGGTGTGCCAGCAGCTGGGGCTCACGAGGGAGACAGCGGATGTGTTCACCGCAGAGCCAGCCCGTAGCCAGCATTGAACCAGGTGGTTCAGCACGGGGAAGCTGGCCAACCAGGGGTTTGAGTTCGAGAGGACGGTAGAGACAGATGGCATCAGTGTGTGTGTGCAATACACCCGCCCCCTCCCAACCCCTCCTGCGCCACCCTCAGCAGCAAGCCCCTCCAGCAGCAACAGCAGCCCAGTGGCAGCCCCAGGTGCAGCAGCTGTAGCGGCCCATGAGTTGGGCCTGCCCCGCATTGGCAAGGGCCTAGCTGAAACACGGCAGTTTGTGTTCAACCCAGCCACCCAGATTGGGGTAGGCATTGACCCTGGCGTCACCCAGGCAGTCAGTGCAGCCTCAGGGGTGTGGGATCCGGCAACAGGCCAGCTGATGGCAGACCAGCTGCGCCGGTGGAAGCTGACCAAGGGCCAGGTCAAGCATGGCAGTGGCCTGAACAATGCCCGCCATGACACCGAGCGGTGGCTGGCTCCTATCAAGCCACACCTCCAGCACCTGGCAGCAGCAAGCTCAACCGGCACCTCCCTGGAGGCCAACCTGAAGCACATCACCGTCACCCTGGCCACCTGGGATGCGGTGTGGGAGGTGTACCTGGACCCCAAGTGGGCACAACAGCGGCTCAGGCTGTACGGACACTCCTACAAATTAATCCCTGCGTCCGTCCCTGCGTTTTGACCAACCTTGTCCGATCGGGCTGAAAATTTGATAGATGGTAGTTTGCAGAATATAAAACATATTTTTAGGATAAAATATTTTAAAAAAATCAAAGGCGGCTGCGCTGTGGCCCTGTGGCTAGAGTGCAGGGATGAGTGCAGGGATAGGTTGCGGGCCACAGCGCAACAGCTTTTGGATTTTTCCAAATATTTTTCTTGAAAAATATGTTTTATTTTCCGAAAACTGCCATCTATCAAATTTTCAGCCCGATCGGACAAGGTCGGTAGAACGCAGGGACAAACGCAGGGACTAAATTGTAGGAGTGAGCTCAGGACCGGACACTGGAGCAGTTCTTCAAGAAGGTGCGGGTGGGTGGGAGGGAGGGAGGGTGAGGGACTGAGAGTTGGTGGGTTGGTAGGAAGTGAAAGAGGTGTTGCAAATGAAATGCCTAACTGTGTGCCACCATGTCAGCCATCCTCTGTTTGCCTTGTGTGCATGGCTGCAGTTGGAGGAGGACATGTAGGAGGTGTCCATGCAGTGGCATGGGCATGCCAAACAGCTGGTTTTCTTCTTTGGAGCAGCTGGCATTGGCACAAGGGGGGGCTGGGGTGCTGATGCGGTGCTGCGTGCCTGCTGCAAGGTGGTGTGCAGGCCCAGGGGCACAAACCAGCAGCGGGGCAGGGTGGTGCTTGTGGATGAGCACCGCACCAGCCGGGTCAGCTCAGCAGTGAATGGCCAGCAGCCCTGTGAGAGGCAGCTGAACAAGCGCAGGGCCACTAGGCCTGCAGGATGGAAGCCCCCAGCAGGGCAGGTGAAACACTGCCTGGTGCGCCCAGCCTGGAGCCAGCAGCGTGACCAGCCAGTGGGGGGCATGATGTGGTGCCCGGTAGTGGCCCCCCGCAAGCCCCCACAGGCCCCACGCAGCAGCCAGGAGGCCACACAGGCAGCAGCCTCAGAGCCTGGGCCCAACACTCCCCTGCCAGCCAAGCGCAGCAAGCGCACCAAGGCTGAGCCGGCAGCTGAGCCCGCAACGGGCAAGGGCAAGGCTGCCAAGGCAAAGCCAGCACCACAGCCAGGAAGGTGGCTGGACAGGGACTGCAATGCAGCGTTGAATATGCAGCGCATTGGGGAGAGCAAGTGGCGCCCACTGGAGCTGTGCTAGTGGCCAGAGCAGGGGAAGTTGCCAGCCAAGGGCAAGGAGTACCTTGGCCTGGGATACAAGCGGGTGCGAGACAAGCCACCCAAGGCCCAGCAGCAGCAGCCTGCTGAGGCACAGTAGTGTGTGCCCCCTCTTTGAGCTGTCATCAGCTTTCAATTAGTGCATGTTTGTCATGCCAACTCTACGCATAGCCCTGTTACAGGGGTCAGGCAATGCTGTAGGTGGTAGGCGACCATGACCATGTGTATGCCATGTATAGGCCGTGAGCATGCCATGTGATGGGAACACCACACAGACAAAAACACCGTTTTGTAGTGGTCCACAATTAGTGTGTTCGACTGCAATGAAGGCTCAAGGTTGAGGGCCTAGGTGCTGGATAAGCCAAGGTGGTGATGAGCCAGTCCTGTATGGGCGACATGAGTACTTGGTAAGGCTTTAATACTTCTCAGCCTGCTAGACGCTCGCTCTTGGGTTCCACTTTGTGCTGAAAACAGGGAGCATTCCTGTGGCCTGGACACTATCACACTACAGAGCATGGCTAGCTTGTGGCGCCAGGCTGATACTGTTAAAACGTGTCCACAGGGAGCGTCAATGCTCTCACAGCCCCAGCCCAAGAGCCTTGGCGAACTCGAGGGCTGGTTAGGATAGGTTTGTTTCGCCAGGCTGTCAGCCTTTAAGCATTTAAGTTGTTAGTTTTGATGAGGTGCCCAGTGGTCAAGGGGGATTAGCCCCAGGAACGAGTGCCACCGAGGTGGGGTTGGTAGTCATCAAGGGTGCGACCGAGGATGCTTCAACTTGATTGGAGTAGCTGAGTGAGATTACCCACAGGCAAACATGTCGTTCCTTGTTGAGTGAGTTTTGTTGGCCTGGACACTATCACAGGCGAAAGGTGACTTCTATGACCACGCCTTACACATGACAAACAAGATCAACAAATGCAACAGATCTGAACAGATGACAACAAATCTGCGACTCATTCCATGGTTGTTCATCACTGTGACCGAATTCAATGATAACAGGGGAGCGTCCAATGCCCATCAGCCACTCCAGGCCAGGCAGGCCAATAAGATTGTGGATTCCAACCTTGTCATGGTTTTGGGTCACACGTGGCTTTGGGTCAAGGGTGGAGGCAGCCTGAGGGCCGCTCCAGGGTCACACACGGCTTTGGGTCAAGAGGAGGTCACGGCCGTCAAGCAGGCTATCATGGGCTGGGAATGTGGAAACTAAGTGATATGTGTAATGGATCTCACTTCCGCCTCATTCCGGTTGCCGCCACTCCGGTTGGATGGCGACCTGATGCACCACCCAGCACGGCCACTCCGCTTGGATGGTGTTGCTCAGTCCATGTGATGTCCCCGAAAAGGAACTGCAAGCGCCCCGTCTCCCCAGCACCCTCCGCAGCCGGTAAGCCGCAGAGCTCAAGGAGAGGCCCCGAAGCTAACTGACGACGCGGCGCAGTGTGCCCCACGCGACATTGCGACCTTGTGCATCAAGTCCTGCCGTGCGTGTGCTGTGCTTTTCCGTGTCTGCAGGCGCCAGTGGCAGTGGGCAGCAAGTCCAGGGGCAGGGGCAGGGGCAGGCTGCCAAGGTAGTGATTGCCGAGAGGCGCCAGGTCATCAAGGCTGGCCTGCGTGGCCTTGTGAAGGCAGCCCTGCCTGATCTCAGCCCCGCACAAGTCGACGCCATTGTGGCTGAGATTAACAAGCGTATGACCATGGGCAGCAAGCAGTGTGTTCTGGCAGCAGTCCTGTGCCTGTCAGTGTTGCTTTCCTCTTTCCTAGGCCAGCCCAGTCCAGCCCAACCCACCCAAGACTTCCCAGCAGCAGGTCCAGCCCCAGGCCCCCCTCCCCCACCTGACCCAGCCTGCCCTCCCTATGCCCACCCCCGCGTTGCCACACGCACCTCCCCCCGCACAGCAGCCGCCCCAGCCCAGCTGCCCCCCCCAGTGCAGCTCGACATCTGGGACCCACAGCTGCTGGCACAGATCAAGAATGCCATGCAGCTGCTCACCAAGGCCAGCGTTCTTGAGCACCTGATGCGTGGCCCCCACCACCCCGGCATCAAGCTGCTGCCCGGTGAGGTGGCGGTGTTTGAGCAGCCCAGCAGCGCTTGGCCGGTGGCAATGCTCCAGCAGCTGGATGAGGTGCACCTGACAGGGGATGGCAACTCTCTCAACGCCAACGCCACCACCATCATCACCAGCATCCAGGAGTTCTACCGGCACCCGGGGCGGTTCATCAACAAGTGGGGCAAGACGATGGGGGTGGTGGGGAGTGGGTTCAGCCGGGAGGTGAAGAAGCGCTTCCCCCAGCTAGTGCTAGGCCGCCTAGACTACAGCCAGCCGGACCCACAGCACAAGTGGCGCTTGCCGGCCAACAGCGTACTGCGGCAGCCTTGGTGGAAGGAAGAGGTAGTCATGCACAGGAGGCTGCTGGGCCTGCCGGCCACGTGGCGGGAGGGACAGGACTCCATAGGGAAGGGGGGGGCAGGCAGGCTGCCTATAGAGTTTAGGGTGCGCTATGTCTTGTTCGTGAACCGCAGCCTAGAGGGCTGTCAGACAGCCCCCCACGCCAAACCCCATGGCAACAGCCACCTCCCTCGCACCTGCCCGCGCCCCTTCACCATGCTCCCCATGGTGGGGGTGCGGGCCAGGCATTTCGTCATTGATGACAGAGTGCTGCATGGGGTGTTGACTGACCTGGGCATGACCACCCTCACAAGGGACCAGCTTCAGGCAGACAGCCTTCCTCATTGGCAGAAGTTCATCCAGTACAGCCAGCTGCAAAACAGCGGGTGGGACTTTGCGCGCAGGGTAGAGACTGATGGGGTCAGCGTCAGTGTGCACTTCGTGCGCAACCAGGTAGTCAAGGAGCCAGTGGAGCCGCCTTGCATAGGGCGTGAGCTCACAGCCACCAGTGACTTCAGCGCAGCCACCCACATAGCAGTTGGGGTGGACCCAGGCGTCACACAGGCCATCAAGGCAGCGCATGCACAGCGGGACCTAGTCACAGGTCAGGTGGTGAGGCAGTGGGAGTGGGAGCTGACTAAGGGGCAGCTGAAGCATGACAGCGGGCTTACCAAAGCCAAGCAGGACACAGCCCGCTGGTCCACTGCCATCCAGCCACAGCTGCAGCAGCTGGCAGCTGCCACCCCAGCTGGCACCACCATGGACAGCCTCTAGGCCCACATCCTGGCCCTAAAGGCCGCCTGGGACGCACTGTGGGAGGAGTACCTCAAGCCACGCTGGCGCCGGCAACGTTTGGGGCTGCACCATGCCCAGGATCGTGTCATTGAGGCCTTCTGCAAGAAGGTATGACCTGACCTGACAAGACTACTCGGGATCACTGATTAGAGAGCTGAGAAGAATGTAGAGACATGTAAGGATGGATCTTGGCCACTCGATGTCTGAAGCGCGCTACTTCCAGAGTACGAAAGCATCAGCGACAGCCACTAAGCAGCCACTACCACTGTCGGAATAGATTCTGGCCTCCGTCGCCAGCCATGTATACTGCTGCCCCGGCTAAACTCTAACACTCCTCACAACCTCCCAACCCCTCTCGCACGAGCCTGACTAGGTTCAGGTTAGGCAACAGTGGTCTGGGGGTGGAGAAGGCTCGGTTTGAAGGGGTAACTTTCATTGATCGCACATGCACCAGATGCACAGAGGGGGTAGTGGATGACGCCATGCATTTCATCTTTGAGTGCACTGCCACGAGTTCCATCAGGTAGCAACCGGAGTTTGCCATGACTTTACAGAACAATATTGAGAACTCGCATGACTTCATGTTGAGCCCATGTGCACCTTTGTTTGTGCACCTTGCTTTTAAGTGCGTTACAGAAAGTCCCGAACCCCTAGAGGGGGAGGGCGGCCTAGCAGCCTAACGGCTGACGGCTTAAGCGGTGTAAGCCACATCATCAGCATTGACACATAAGATAAACAAATGCAACAGATCTGAACAGATGACAACAAAGCTGTGATTCATTCCATGGTTGTTCGTCACTGTGACCGGGTCTAACGATGACAGGGTCCAATGCCCAAGTGCCTGCGTGCTACACCACGCGACAAGGACCACCGCCTTCTCATCACCTTCTGCCCTGACCCGGCACTGGTGGCAGGATGCTGTATTGCGTCAGCAACAGGCTTGGCTGCGTCAGTGTCATCACGACTGCCACCAGGCTGGCGATCTGCAGGCTGCGCTGAGGTTGCCTCCCCCAGGGCGTCACTGCTGCCAGTGATCACCGGGCCAGATGAGGGGCTGCCAGTTGCATGTCCATAGCTGCCGGGTTGTGTGGCCGCAACAGCTGTTGCTGGCAGAGTCAGGGCGGTGGCACTGCGCCGAGAGCCTGAGGCGCTGAACTCCGCGCTGCTTTCCTCGCTGCTCTCCTGTATCGGCAGCACGTTCTGCAAGAAATAGTCGTCGTCAGCCACGTTCCCCTGCGGTCGCGATAGGTGTTGGCAGCAGCGCGGACAGTTGGTCACGCCTATGTGTTTTCCAGTCGCGCCGCTGCTTGCCAAGTAGGTGACAAGGGATGCGCGTCAAGAGCCTAGTGCCACTCACTGGGATGTAGAACTGGCACACGACCACATGGCACGAGAAGTCCGGTGCTTGCGCCATGCCGCAGCCAATGTTTGAAGTAGACGCCCACACGAGCTGCATGGACACACCATCCAGGTCAACAGCCACACGGAGGCAGGGGCGTGGCCCACTACTGGCATCAAGCTTGCAATGCGTGATGTGAGCTTATGCCACAAATCCCTTGCCTGTGTGAAGTCCCCGACATCTTGGAAGCTTTGCTGGTTATCAGCCCATGGAGTTGCAGTGAACCTGGATTTGCACATGCACAGAGTGCCAGCTACCATCTGCAGGGTAGCACCCAGTTGCCTTAAGCTGTGCAGCACTGCAGCCCCAGCATTGCTGCCAGGACCAAAGCTGCAGCGTGGCCGCACCTGTAGCTGTCCACCTCGTTGTACCAGGACTGTACAGCTGGTACGCACGACTGAGGCTCCATCCTGAACCCAGAGGAGAGACAGACAGCAGACCATGGCCTCAACACCATGGCTGTCCTCCTTTTAACAAGAGGAATGGGCACCTGCTCTGAACTGACCACACACGTGAGTGAGCTCTCATGCTGTGCTCAAACGCGACCTCCATGCAGTTCCATTGTAGCAGCAGTCCTCTACCAGCAAGGTGATGTGCAGGGTACACAGCAGACACCCACACATGCATGGATGCTGGTCAGGTTGCGGTGGCCTGCACCAACCACAAGGAGCTGACACTCATACCTGGCAGGGGTGTAGAATTCGTGATACAGGGTTTCACCCAGATCGGCGTCATCTGAATGGCTCAACCCACACGCGCCTGCAGCAAGCTGACGAGCGTGTGCCTGCACATAAGCAGTGCTGCAAACATCTGGCTGGGCTGCATAACTGCAATGAGTGCTGTCATGTCTTTGTTTGCATTTGCATTGTGAGTAAACCTCTGCTGAACCAGCAATGACCACCCTGACAGATAGGTCTGAATCCACTATGTAAGTCACTCAGTGAAAGCCGTGAAAACCCAAGTTGCTTGAAAAGGTCACTGCTGGCCACCCAAGGCACAGCAGGAGCAGTCTGCTGCAGCACAGTAGTGTGTGCCCCCATTCGAGCTGTCATTAGCTTACAATTAGTGCATGCAGGTCATGCCAAATCTAGACCATAGCCTTCATGGGTCAGGCAATGGTGTAGGTGGTAGGTGCCTGTGCACATGTGCATGTGCCATGTGCATGGGAACACGCCACACAGCCCCATAACACCATTCTGAGTTGTCCCTAGTGATCCCTAGTGGCCCGACTCGAATGGAGGCTCTAGTGAATGACGAGGGAGCTGAACTAACAATGCACCCCAAACCAAATGTAACAGTTGTTCTGCTGAGCCAGTATGCATGCTACGTTCTGGTTGAAAGCTGCTGAAACTGCCAGAACTGCAGGGAGTCTACCTGGGCTGCAGTAGCAATGCTTGCGTCCCATACAAGGGGACTTGAGCTGTGCCTGCATGAGGAGTGCGGACAGGCATACTTGAGAGTCGGATGCAGTGAACGCGATGTTGCAATGGCGTATGAACACCTCTGCGATGCCCAGCTCAAAATGAGACACTGCATTTACATTGCAGTTTTGTAACGCACCGAATCCGGAACTCATTTGCTAGGGCTAAGACGGCGTCCTCATCTGGGCAGGTCGCTGAAACTGCGTGTGCACGGGGAGGTTGTACTGCACACTCTGATCGGGCGGGCTGCTTTTCTGATAAAGCTAGCCCTAACCTTGAGCGATCAGCAGCACTAGCCACACAGCTCGGGCCAATGTCTTGGTGTCGGTTAACGTCGGCATCGCTGCGATTGTTGAGCAGCGGGATGCGTGCAAGTGTAGAAGATGCTAAGCTCGCCCTGTTTGTGCAGTCATGGCCGTTTGTACTGTTCGGAGGTTACTCTCTACACCTTCTTCATGGGTCCCTTCTGAAGACGGAGTACATGCGGGGCCTCTTTCGGAAGACGGAGGGGCCCCTTTCTGAAGTGGGTTGCAGATTCCGGCCAACAAAACTCACTCAACAAGGAACGACATGTTTGCCTGTGGGTAATCTCACTCAGCTACTCCAATCAAGTTGAAGCATCCTCGGTCGCACCCTTGATGACTACAAACCCCACATCGGTGGCACTCTTTCCTGGGGCTAATCCCCCTTGACCACTGGGCACCTCATCAAAACTAACAACTTGATGCTTTGTAAGGCTGACAGCCTGTGTAAACTACTAGGGCCTACGCATTGTTGCGGGCCCGTCCATCTGTGCCTTCATCCAGCTTCGGGGCCTTTCCTTGAGCTTTGCGGCTTACCGGCTGCGGAGGGTGCTGGGGAGACGGGGCGCTTGCAGTTCCTTTTCGGGGACATCACAAGGACTGCGCAACACCATCGGAGCGGAGTGGCCGTGCTGGGGGGTGCATCAGGTCGCCGTCCAACCGGAGGGCCGGCAACCGAAGTGGGGCAACCGGAGTGATTTCCATTACGTATGGATTCAACAGCACGGAACGCGACTCATTGTTGCAGATTCAAGTCAGGCCGTCCTGTATCCCTATCCTCCTGTGGAGCGAAAGTCCCGAAACGCGGAGAGTGTTGCTAACTATAACTGATTGTGACTACTTACTGGTTTGGAGGGCGTCACACCCTCTTTACATTCGGGGTTCCCAGATAGGTTAGTGTGGTAATCTGCCACATGATCCTCTTGACTACAACCCGGTCATATCACATCTTTAAGCCATCATATTCAGTCATGTGACCTATTCCTCAGCAAGTCATATGATCGGTCGCGCCCTAGTGTCTCCAGCTCAGCAGTGAATGGCCAGCAGCCCTGTGAGGAGGAGCTGGACCATGAGCAGCCCACCAGGCGTGCAGACTGGAAGCCCGCAACAGGGCAGGTGAAACACCGCCTGCTGCGCCCAGCCTGGAGCCAGCAGCGTGACCAGCCAGTGAAGGGCATGATGTGGTGCCCGGTAGTAGCCCCCCACAAGCCCCCACAGGCCCCATGCAGCAGCCAGGCAGCCACACAGCCAGCAGCCTCAGAGCAGGGGCCCAACACTCCCCCGCCAGCCAAGCGCAGCAAGCGCACCGAGACTGAGCAGGCAGTTGAGCCCATGCAGCCCACCAAGGGCAAAGGCAAGGGCAAGGGCAAGGGTGCCAAAGCCAAGCTAGCACTACAGCCAGGCAGGTGGCTGGACCAGGACTGAAATGCAGCGCTCAACATGCAGCGTATGAAGGAGAGCAGGTGGCGTCCACTGGAGCTGTGCTGGTGGCCGGAGCAGACGGCTCTTCTAGCCAAGGGCAAGGAGTACCCAGGCCTGGGCTACAAGCGGGTGCGAGTGCGGCTGCGGCCACCAAGGCCCAGCAGCAGCAACAGCACCCTGCTGCGACACAGTAGCGTGTGCCCCCTTTTGCTTCAGCTCACAATGAGCGCATGCAGGTTATACCGACTCTAGACTTTAGCCCTCAGGGGTCAGGCAATAGTGTAGGTGGTAGACACTCGTGTGCCTTGTGCCATGTGCATGGGTATACTCCACACAGCTCCTTAACGCCATCCTGAGTTGTCCCTAGTGGTCCGACTCAAATGGAGGCCCTAATGAGGGACGATGGAGCTGTAGTACAGTGTAGGGTTTGAAATTGGGTCATACGCATTTACTGATTGACTGCATTTATTTAAGGACATCGCTTCTTCCTTTAGCGCACCCGCCCACGGCATCATGGCATAGCATGGCATGGCACCAATGTCGAACAGCTCAAAAGCTCGGCAACTTGTCTGGCTGGAGCTGAAACTTGTGGCCTGTGCTTAAGGTTCAGTGCCATCCAGGCACAAATGTGTGCTTGCAAGCAAAATTCTGCCTTGCAAGAACAATGTGTCCTTGCATACCAATCAGCTGCTGTGCATGACTGGGCCACCATGCGCACATAGGTGAACCGAGTGATGCTCATGCGCATTCTCATGCCGCTATGTAATTGCTGTGTTGCTCCAGCCACAAGCGTCCCGGTGCAGCCTATTGCAACATGTGGCCATTGTTCAGCGGGCTCCTTTTACTCCGCCCTTGTGTCGATGCTCCCGCTAGGCTGACATGGGAGGTGCTGTGTTGCTCCAGCACCTAGGCCCTCAACCTTGAGCCTTCATTGCAGTCGAACACACTAATTGTGGATCACTACAAAACGGTGTTTTTGTCTGTGGTGTTCCCATCACATGGCATGCTCACGGCCTATACATGGCATACACATGGTCATGGTCGCCTACCACCTACAGCATTGCCTGACCCCTGTGACAGGGCTATGCGTAGAGTTGGCATGACAAAACATGCACTAATTGAAAGCTGATGACAGCTCAAAGGGGGGGCACACACTACTGTGCCACAGCAGGCTGCTGTTGCTGGGCCTTGGGTGGCTTGTCTCGCACCCGCTTGTATCCCAGGCCAAGGTACTCCTTGCCCTTGGCTGGCAACTTCCCCTGCTCTGGCCACCAGCACAGCTCCAGTGGGCGCCACTTGCTCTCCCCAATGCGCTGCATATTCAACGCTGCATTGCAGTCCCTGTCCAGCCACCTTCCTGGCTGTGGTGCTGGCTTTGCCTTGGCAGCCTTGCCCTTGCCCGTTGCGGGCTCAGCTGCCGGCTCAGCCTTGGTGCGCTTGCTGCGCTTGGCTGGCAGGGGAGTGTTGGGCCCAGGCTCTGAGGCTGCTGCCTGTGTGGCCTCCTGGCTGCTGCGTGGGGCCTGTGGGGGCTTGCGGGGGGCCACTACCGGGCACCACATCATGGCCCTCACTGGCTGGTCACGCTGCTGGCTCCAGGCTGGGCGCACCAGGCAGTGTTTCACCTGCCCTGCTGGGGGCTTCCAGTCTGCAGGCCTAGTTGCCCTGCGCTTGTTCAGCTGCCTCTCACAGGGCTGCTGGCCATTCACTGCTGAGCTGACCCGGCTGGTGCGGTGCTCATCCACAAGCACCACCCTGCCCCGCTGCTGGTTTGTGCCCCTGGGCCTGCACACCACCTTGCAGCAGGCACGCAGCACCGCATCAGCACCCCAGCCCCCCCTTGTGTCCGTGTCCCCACTAACCCACCACTCCCTCGTCTGCCCATGCACTACCATGCACCATACTGCCCGGGACGTCTCGTATCGCCGTAAACCGCACCATGGCGGAGTCTTTGGTCGTAGCTGCGGACCGTGCGTTTGTAGAGTAGGACTACGACAAAGCAGTGCAAGGCTACACCGATGTGTTGCTCCAGCATGAGTGCACAACTGTGCCGCTACGTGCGCTTGCCCAGCCTTTTTGCAACAGCTTGCAGGGTATTGTGCAAGGCCTGTGGATCAGCCGCCTGGCTGCCCAGATCCTGGAGGTCGCTCGCCTTGACCTACAGGCAGCCAGCAGCAGCACCACCCGCCTGTCAGTCACCAGTGGTGCAACTGCCTTGCCAGCACCTGGCACCGCCCTGCTCCTGCTCTGATGTCTGTTGGGGCTGGCCTACGCCTGCTAGGCTTCCAAACACCGACAGTTAGTCCATCTGCCAGGGAGCCCGTGTCACCTGCCAGGAGCCCATGCCCCCTGTGACAGGTGTGACCTGCGAAATGCAGGCTTGCGCACAAATCTAGGGGCCCCACGATGAGGCTGTAACCACCCTCCAACACACCCTATGGGGTCCCTAACACTCCCTACGCAGGCACCATGCTGCCGTTAGCCTGGAGCCATCTGGTGAGGGCCCTCTAGTGCTGCCGCATGCTGCTCCCCCGCCCCAGCTCAGGCCCTGCCTCCTGGCCATCTGAACAGGCAGTGCTGGGCGCACTGGCAGCACCCAGAGCGCAAGGGGCGAGGGCAAGCCAGCCACGCAGCTAAGCACCTGTGTAACAGCTGCCACCCTGTGTGACCGCCTGTGTGACGGCGGCCACTAGAGATGTGTGACAAGCCAGCCTAGCCCAGCCCAGCCCAGCCCCAGGCAGCCAGAGCGCCTAAACCCACCAGCCACCGCCCCACCAGCCTACAAAGGCAAGGGCAACGCTGCCCAGCGCAGCCCTGGGCATCTGGGCAAGTGTCGCTGCCGGGCTGCAACTAGCCCTCAGCCTCAAGCGTGCAGGGGAGGCCAAGTTCCGCTCAACAGCGCTGTGCTGGAGGCTAACTGCCAGGCTGGGCTGGCAGGAGAGCTGTGCTGGCGGCAGGGCAGCTAGCTCTGGCTGCAAGGGAAGAGAGCACCCTGGCCTGGATTTAAAGTAGTTGTTAGGACGCCCGCCCAAGGCACAGCAGTGAAAGCCTGGAGCACAGTAGTGAGTGCTGAGCAACATCAAGCCTGCATTATCTCTTAGTAATAAGAGCATGTGTGCTGTGCCAAGGTCAGGGTTAGGGGGCAGTGTTGATCTCGATGCCTAAGTTCCTCCCTCGGGGGGTCAGGGAGGAGCTTAGGCATCGAGATCAACACTGCCCCAGCTGATGTGGTGCTAGGGCCTATGCTATGTTGATGCAGGCCTAGCTGCCCCTGCCCACCCCTAGTAGCCCAGGCAACAAGGTCAACACTGTCACAGTTGCCACTAGAGAGCATCAAGGGGCGATGCTTATGTAGATGCTGGATGCCATACATGCACCATGCAGCTGCCACCTGGACGAAGATGTTAGCATGAGCATGTATGGTGTGAGGCAGGTGTGGAGCTACTCAATGCTCAGGCCAACATAGAGCCCCTGAGTGCTGTGTCCCTCATCAGCTTTGCCCCTGGCACTGCCCCTGCAGCAACTCAAGCTTGGTGTCACATTGTGCGGCCAGTGGGGCTCATAAGGCCCCTTGCTCATGAGGCCCCATGCTCATGAGGCTGTGGCAGGCTGTGAGAGGCTGTGCCAGGTTGTGGCAAGCTGTGGCAGGTTGTAGCAGAAGAGCCCACTCACCCGCCGCAGGCCCCGCTGCACCTCCTCTGCCGTCATGTCCTGCAGGTCAGACAGGCTGGCCTCGCCCCTCAGGTACTCCAGGAGCAGCTCTGCGGCCTCGCTGCTGGTGTCGGAGCCTGACCCTCCCTCCCCCCTGGCCTCCCCGGCCTCCTCGCTGCCCAGGCTAGTGCTTGACTGCCAGCTGTCGGTGTCAGGGCCCCAGCGGTACCGCCGCCCCATGCCACGCAGCAGCTGCACACGCTGCACTCCAAAGATGCTAAGCTCCAGGACTGCTGCAAACTTTAACGCTTGGAGCAGCAGACGCACAGCTCCACGCCGCCGTCTCACCCACACACTGGTGTCATGTGCCTCTGCACTGCAACTGCTTAGCTGGGTTGCTGGGTTGGAGGGGGTAGATGTTGCTGGGTTGGCATCAACAGAGGGCTGCTCCGTGCTCCCGGGGGCTACTAGTTGGACGACGTGGTTCTTCTGCATCGGCAAGGACTATGTTGAGTTCGTGACGGCGTGTGGACCGACCCGATGTGAAGTAGCCTGCGCACTAGCAGCGGAGTATATAAGGTTGCGTGCGTCAGGCTTACTTAATTACTTGTTTTTACTACAGCCCTCATGCAACACCAAAATTAATCATGAGTTGTAATCAAATACAGGCTGCGAGATCATTATTGTAAAGGCTACTGACAGTGTGCCTACTGCCCACTTCAGCTCAGCCTTCTGGTGTGATATTAATAAACATAAATAAATGTGATTTAAATAACCTTGTTGCCCGGAGAGTAACAGCCAAGTCACTGTGCTAGTCACTGTGCAGTATGCATCCTAAAAACTGCGTAATAAGAACAATGTCTGTTTTGTTATGAAAACTAAAAGAATTTCTTTGTACACGGGCTGCAGCTCCCAGCTCACTGCAGCATGTGATAGCAACAGCCTTCGTCAATCTAAGGACTAGCTATTGGCCTGGATGATAAAATCAAAACTCAAGCATGAGGGTAGTTAGGGTGTGTGGGGTGTTGTTCTTTCGCGGGTTCGCGGCCGACAGCTGCAAGGATGGCTCTTCACGCACAGGATTCGCTGGCTGCCCTGGATGCATGTGCACTGCATTCCATTCTTGCGCACTTGGCTCCCAAAGACCTGCTCGCCGCGTGCTTGGTGTGCAAGAACTGGCGGACCCTCGGACTCGATGCCAGGCTGTGGGACAGACACTGCCAGGTACATAGGCCGTCATGTAGCCCAAACCCTAACCCACACATACACACATATACTTTGGAGCTGTAGGTGCCAAAGTTATAAGGTCAGAGGGCAGGCAGGGTCAAGCCGCATGGTCTTTTGGCACATTGGCAGCCTGCCTACGTGCACCTGCAGGAGTTGTGGGTGGGCAAGGTTTACGTGCCCTTGTCCATCAAGCATCACAGCAATCGGCTGACGGCCTACAGCCGCAGCATTGCCGACTGCCAGCGTTCTGCCATCACTCAGGTACTAGTCGTCAGCCACAGAACATCAACGATGGCCAGCAACACTGCCTGCAATTAATGCAAAGGGTGTGAGTGACAGCGGCAGTGCCAGTGCTGCATATGGGCCTGTGCTCTAGGTCACATCTTGTTGGTCTTTGTCCAGTGACGGTCAGGCAGCAGGCAGCTCGTTATGCCAAATGTGGGCGATTGTCATTAACTGCCGATGGACAACTGCATGCCGCGTGGGTTAGCCATACCAGTACAGCTCTCGTGACCATACCAGCACGAGGCTCTAGCACCGCTCTCAGGGCATGCACGCCTCTCATCCCGCCTGCCAGGCAAGAATGCGGTATGTGGATGGTGGCAGCCTTGGCAGCCCTGCTGAACCCTGGTGTGACAGTGTGACTAGGTCATGGCCAGTGCACGCGGGTGCTGCTGCCCGCTGCTGTGTGCAGGATGAGCTGGTGACCTTCACCTGGACCTTCTGCTTCAAGCACTCAGCTGGTGAGCACCGCGGGAGGGGCTAGGCTGACCTGGGCTGTTGGTCGTGGCAGCACCTTTCTTTCTCCTCATTGGATTGTAAGGTTAGGAAGGTTAGGAACCACACCTTCAAGAGAAGCCACACCTCGCTACCTCGCACACCCCATGTGCGCCATCATGCAGGTTGTGCAGCAGCCCAGTAACATTTACCAGCAAGTGCTGGCAGCACACCTCACCTCATTAACACCCCCAAGGCAGCAAACAATATGAGCGCTTAGATATGTCAATGCCTGTGTGCGTACAGCCTGCCATGTGTGTGAGTGTGTGTGTGTGTGTTTTCATGGATGAGATGCAAGAGGGCCTTACTGAGTAGTGTGATATCAATTCTGCTGCCAGGGGGGTGCCTCGCCCTGGTGCACATCTCATACACTTGTGCGCCACACTTGTATCAACGTGCTTGGCTGGACTAGGTGGTTGAAAAGCACCACCACCACCCCTATACCCTAACATCAACCTCAGCCCCAAAGCCCTAACCCTAAGCTGTAGGCTGTGCGGGATAAGCCAGTCACATGGGCTGGTGTCGTGCAAGCCCCTGCCCATGTGTAGGGGCAGGCGAGGCTGGTGTCCCAGTGCTGGTGAGGGTGCTGCTAGAGAGGGTGCCAAGGGCAGGGGTGAGCAGGGGTGCCTGTCACCACATGACCCTGCACAGGCTGAGGCTGCTGGCTGAGGCTGAAGCTGCTGGCTG
The DNA here is from genome assembly GCA_030144725.1 of Haematococcus lacustris. Classification (NCBI taxonomy): domain Eukaryota; kingdom Viridiplantae; phylum Chlorophyta; class Chlorophyceae; order Chlamydomonadales; family Haematococcaceae; genus Haematococcus; species Haematococcus lacustris. Next base: position 6,739,455 of record JASKMD010000017.1, read on the forward strand.
CTGTCCGCAGGGCCCTTCTGGCGAGTGCTCATAGGAGACATCCCCTTGGTGGGTGCTGCTGTGGCTCCCAGCTCATGCAGCCCATGCAGCCCATGCAGCCCATGCAGCATCCCACTCACCTTGCCCTACACACCCCGTCATGCTCTCCTCTCATAGCTGACATACATGGCTTGTTTTGGCACTCCTTTGCATACCACACTCTAGCAGCAGAGGCTCGCAAACACGCGCTCAACCCCAACAGCACCTAGGCCCTCAACCTTGAGCCTTCATTGCAGTCGAACACACTAATTGTGGACCACTACAGAATAGTGTTTTGTCTGTGTGGTGTTCCCATCACATGGCATGCTCATGGCCTGTACATGGCATACACATGGTCATGGTCGCCTACCACCTACAGCATTGCCTGACCTCTGTGACAGGGCTATGCGTAGAGTTGGCATGACCAAACATGCACTAATCGAAAGCTGATGACAGCTCAAAGGAGGGGCACACACTACTGTCTGTGATTTTGATCCGCGCTACTGGGCCGCTTCCTCGGAGGCATTGCGCCACTAGGCTCATATCTGCTAACACCTGCTCACACCAACTTATACCCAGGAGGCGATGTCACTCACTCTCGCACCTCCAAAGGGCAATTCCAAAGGGCACCCCAAAGGGCACCTCCAACTGGACCCCAACAGCATCAGCCAGCAGGGTTGGTGTCAGCGTCGCCCTTCAGGCAGGCATGAGCCACTACCGCAGGCTGGTCACTGATGATGGCATAATGTGGCAGGGCAAGGCACTCCAGCTCATCCCAGTCCTAGCACCAATGCACTCCAGCAGCTGTGGCTCAGGCCAGTGGTTCAAGCACAGGGCAGGCCATCTGCCCTGTTGCATGCGGACCTCCCAATCATAGAACAGGCAGGCTGTGCAGGGCTCTGTTGGTGAGGTGCCTGCCAGGCTGCTCAGGGTTGTTGCAAAGAGGCTCTTCTTCCCTGAAGGCCACTCCTACAATACGACAGGAACTTGTGTGGGAAGGAGTGTGGGTCCTGTTCCGTGCAGAGGCGTTGGTTCCACCGTGACCACACCATGACGGGACCCAAAGAAGGTCAGGCACCCGGCACTTCATGACATCATCAGCGCAGCCCCTAGGTAGTGGGGGCAGGCAATGCCCAGGCGGAAGTTCCTCCCTGGCACTGACACGCACCCTGGTTCCTCCTGAGATCCCTCTTCTTCTTCTTCTTCTTCTTCTTCTTCTTCTTCTTCTTCTTCTTTTTCTTCTTCTCCTTCTCAACTCCACCTACTTGCCTGATAGTGAACCACAGCCAAACTAGGAAACACCTGGAACCAACCCCTACCTTGCCTGAGCCCGACAAGCATCCATGCATGCCAGCCAGCCACCCCATGCCTGTCACCCCCCTGTGGCAGGGCAGGCAGCCTTGGCTGGTGCTGTCCGCAGACCCTCTGAGCGCAGCAGGGCAGGGTCAGGAGTACCGCTGGCGCTTCTGCAGGAGCAAGCAGCACCGGCTAGGCACTTTCGTGCAGGTGGGGCCAGCAGGGAGCACCCACAGGGACGGCTCTGTGCACAGCCTTGCAAAGTTCTTCTCTTCAAACTCTTCCTTCAATGTTTTGTTGGAGATTCACATGCATGTGGTGATGGTCAGCTGGGTAGGAGAGCACACGCATAAGGAGGGCATGATGGGTGATGTTGAGGGGAGGGTGACCTACAGCCAGGGCCTGTTTGCCTGATCTTGGGTTCCTAGCAATGAAGTGCCCTTCCTCCCTGTTGCCTGACTTGGACCCGCCTGCTGGGCCCTCCTGTGGGTGCCCTGGGCCTATGCGAGCGAGCCTGATCAGGCAACATGAGGCAACAACCTGTCCAGGGTAGCACTATGGCCCTCACTGGGGTGCCTGCCAGCCTGCAAAGCTCCTGCCTACCAAACGCCTGCCTGCCAACCGCCTGCCTGCCAACCGCCTGCCTGCCAACCGCCTGCCTGCCAACCGCCTGCCTGCCTGCAGATCAACCGCTACCCAAGCCTGGAGGTGCGCAGGACAGCTGACTGGGGCTGGACAATGCACAACAAGTGAGCCTGGCCTGGGCATGCAGGCAGGCTAGCAGCAGCACCCCATGCAACAGCCCATGAACCACCCCATGCAATCCAAGCAACAGCTGATGCCTGGTGTAAGGAGGGGCACACAGCCCTCTCAAGGCCTGGAGAGCCAGCTTCTTGATGTTGATGGGACCTGGCTGGCGCAGTTGACGGCGACCATACCGTGCTCTTGTCCACTGCCCTGCCTGCCTGTTTGGTCATGTCAGCCTGTACATCCATCACGTCTGCCACAGTGTCCTGAGGCTGCGGGTGGCATCCCAATGCACTACTGACCAGCCAGTCAAGGGCGGCTAGCCAGGCTGGCATGATACACATGCACTAATGCAAGCTGACACAGCTTATGACACACCTCTGCTGGCCACAGGCTGCTGCTGCTGCCACCGTCGCTGCTGTTGCTGGGTCTTGGGGTCTAGGCCTTGCAGCCGCTTGCACCCCAGGCCAGGATACTCCCTGGCTTTAAATGGCAGCTTCCCCTGCTCTGGCCACCAGCACAGCTCCAGTGGGCGCCACTTGCTCTCCCCAGTGTGCTGCCTGCTCAGCGCTGCATTGCGGTCCCTGTCTACCCACCTGCCTGGCTGTGGTGGGCACAGTATTGCCCTGGCAGCCTGGCGCCCTGGCACTGCACCTGCTATGCAGTGCACGACTGGGCAAGACCTGTCCTGTGCTTGTGGGCCCACATCACCCCATGAACAGCCTAACTAGGACACAGCCCCCTCGTCCCTCACTAGGGCCTCCATTTGAGTTGGAACACTAGGGACCAAACAGCTGCTGGGGTCGTAGTAGTCCTGGAGACACACCGGAGGGCGGAGCTGAACCCAGGCACTGTACTACAGCCTACTCCGCAACTAGGGAACAGTCCAGGTTGGAATGTTTGACTGCATGCAGCCCAGGGGCCAAGCACAGCTTGCTAGCACAGACGCACGGCCTGTTGCCGTGGCAGTCTGGCCCAGTGACCTGCTCATCACTGTCTCAGGGTGACACCACGCCTCGGTGCTCCAGCCATCCCGCACACAGGAAGACCAACTGGCCATCAGAGCTGTCAGGAAGCTTGACGCAGCCCCCATGCCATGATGTTGGGCGTCCCTGCGAGTAGACCCTGCTTTGATATTCTGCGAGCTGTGTGCGGGCACGGAGTTGAGGTGATGTGCATGGTGTATGGTAGGGATGTAGACACGGAGGTGCATGGAGGGAAATAGCCTGATAGCATGTGGTGTTTTCACATGCCCGCCATGGTGGGACCTTTCGTGCATAGCCAAAGTGTGAACATGCCTGTCTAGGCAACACCCTACCCAGGTTGACCCCCCTGACCTTCTGCTGCACCAGGTGGGTTGTTTTCGCCGCAAGCTTGTCTGAGGGCCCCAATCCAGGCGCTGGCAATGAGCCCACACACAACCCACAGCTGCCGCCGGGCATCAACTTTAACTCTGCCTTCGTGGAGGCAGTGGCAGAGGCGGTGGTGGCTGCTGCTACGGCAGTGGGTGCGGATGAGCAGGCACATCTGGCCCTGCTGACAGCTGGCGACTTGGAAGATGGGGAGCTGGAAAGTGAGGAGGAGGAGGACGAGGAGGAGGAGGAGGAGGAGGAGGAGGAGGATCAGGAGCAGGCAGCGCAGGAAGAGGAGGAAGAGGTGGGGGATGAGGGCCTATGAGGGAGAGAGAGGAAGAGGTGGGCAGTAGTGGGTAGGTGGGTGGCCCACCCGCCACTCATGTCCTCGCCTGACGGCAGTCCAGGTTTGAGGAGTGCATGACATGCTGTACCCATGAGCAGTGGTCCTGCCAGCAGCTCTGCTCCAATAGCTGGCACGCCCTTGTAGTTCCATGTCCACCTGCCAGTTTGTATGTATGTTTGTCTGTGGCCATGTCAACCTTCCAAGTGTGAAGTGTGTCAAGGTCTCCCTAGTAGAGCCTCCCTAGTACATCATGCCTGGGCTATATGAGAGTGCGAGACAGCCCGCCCAAGGCCCTGCTTTTAGCCATGCCAACAGGCCACGTTTGCAAAGGTGAACTAATTACTTGGTTGTGTTTGGCAGGTAGCCCCTTAATGCCCACGACCCTGCGCTGTATGCCAGGCAACAACGCTTGGCATGCTAGGAATGGGGAGAACATGCTCAACCGTCTTTTGTTACACAGCAGCTGTATGTATGCCTCAAGGCACAACTTGTGCCGCACAAGGTATGCCGCCATGCATTGTCTTACACAATCTTCACAAGTTTACAAGTGATTGTGCAGACCAGCTCAATCAGTCGATGTTTAAACCTCAGTATGTAGCCGTCCTGCTTTCAGACGCCGTTGCCCGCTAAGATGCCTGCAACTGTAGACGCCTGAGTCCGTGTTGAAAGTTACAGGTGTGGCATGTGAGGAGTGTATGAAATGCAGGCCGCGTGCTCGCAGCATGAATTGTCCGTACAGTATTATCAACGCTTATCTTGTACCCATCCCGACTTAACTTTGGTTGAACGCCCTACTCGCCAACTCGCCAGCGATGACTTCCGTGGACCGCGCTGGGTACATGGACAGCCAAATGTCCAGCATCATCACGGAGCAGATACAAAAGGAACGCAAGTGAGTTCCCGCATGTTCGCTGCTCCTTCGAGCACTGCATCTCACCGACTTGGAAAGACCTCCACACCCCAACACACACAATTGTCTGCTCTTGGCCCTCATAGGATTCAGCGTAATTACTTTGAAGAGCAGGAGGCAGCGGGCTTGATCATCCCTAAGCCCCCAACACCCCCAGTCCCTACAAAGACTGTACTGGAGACAGTTGGCCTTCCACAACACGTGCGAACATTGCATGCGGACCCCATCCAGACCATGAACACCACCATCTCCAGTGAGTGCAGTCAGGGATCCAAGCCTAACCATGACTTGCTCATGTGCTGCCAACAAATGCCTGACCCTCGTGGGCTCAGGCCTGACAATGCCCTGGGGCTCTCTGATGGCTTACACAGCCTGCAGCTTCTGTGGCACCTTTCTACGATTGTGTCTTTTTGTTTCCCACATGGACAGTAGCATCACCATCACACTCTTACCATCACCATCGCCACCACTAACAGGCACCCACATCAATAAGCACCCATACAAATGTCAGATAGCATGGCAGACTAGTCAATTACCAGTTCCTCGCTAAATACAGGCCAGACATAGCTCAGCACACACTACTGCGCTCCAGGCCCATCCTGCTGTGCCCTGGAGGGGCATCCTCCCAGACTTTTGAAACCCGAGCCAGGGCGCTCTCTTCCCTTGGCAGCCAGAGCTAGCTGCCCTGGCCGCTAGCACAGCTGCAGCATGTACCACATGGTCTGTGGAAAGATCCTTACACGGCAAGATGGTGGTGGCCTTGCTTGACAGCCTTCACCCCCTCTTCCCAACACCATGAACACAACATGGAGTGGGGCCATAACCACAGGACCCAGTTTGAGAGAACCTGTATCTGCCCCTACACAATGCCATGTAGGAACATGACCTGCCACTTTGCCTGCTATCAATCGCCCTATCTTGTTGTACTGACTGTAGTGCTCTTGGTAGACCTCCGTCAGCACCTTGGCCCTCAACCTTGAGCCTTCATTGCAGTCGAACACACTAATTGTGAACCACTACAAAGCAGTGTTTTATCTGTGTGGTGTTCCCATCACATGGCATGCTCATGGCCTATACATGGCATACACATGGTCATGGTCGCCTACCACCTACAGCATTGCCTGACCCCTGTGACAGGGCTATGCGTAGAGTTGGCATGACAAAACATGCACTAATTGAAAGCTGATGACAGCTCAAAGGGGGAGCACACACTACTGTGCCACAGCAGGCTGCTGCTGCTGGGCCTTGGGTGGCTTGTCTCGCACCCGCTTGTATCCCAGCTCAGGGTACTCCTTGCCCTTGGCGGGCAGCTTCCCCTGCTCTGGCCACCAGCACAGCTCCAGTGGGCGCCACTTGCTCTCCCCAATGCGCTGCATGTTCAGCGCTGCATTGCAGTCCCTGTCCAGCCACCTGCCTGGCTGTGGTGCTGGCTTTGCCTTGGCAGTCTTGCCCTTGCCCTTGCCCTTTGTGGGCTCAGCTGCCGGCTCAGCCTTGGTGCGCTTGCTGCGCTTGGCTGGCAGGGGAGTGCTGGGCCCAGGCTCTGAGGCTGCTGCCGGTGTGGCTTCCTGGCTGCTGCGTGGGGCCTGTGGGGGCTTGCGGGGGGCTACTACCACAGTTGCAGCAAACCACACCACGACTACGACAAACCTTGTTTTTGCGGGCTTTCAGTCGGATGCGGCTCTTGCTCCGCGCTACTGGGCCGCTTCCTCGAGGCATTGCGCCACTAGGCTCATATCGGCTCACACCTGCTGATACCTACTGATACCCAGGAGGCGATGTCACTCACTTTCGCACCTCCAAAGGGCATTGCCAAAGGGCACCCCAAAGGGCACCTCCAAAGGGCCAACCGTGTTCTCCCAGCGCAGCGTCAGCGCAGTGTCAGCGCAGTGTCAGCGCAGTGTCCTGGCCTGCAATGGCTGCAAGATCATGTTAGATGCTAGATGGTGCAACAGATGGCCCTCTGATCTTACCGTAGTGCACTAAGCCTTGGCCAGTAGCTGTCAGGCAGCTACTACACATGCCATGGACACACTCGTGCTGCTGCTTACATAGCTAGTATGGCGGGCAGTCCCATCGTCATGAGGCTGCTCGCACTACTAGCTATGAGTACCATCATGAGCACAAGGCACCATGCCAAACTGCACCGCTGCAGGCCACCAACCCAAAGTCATGCTGGGCAGGCTGACAGCCCCAAGCGTGGTGTTGTCTCGCCGCAGAATCCATGTGGGTCAGCAATGCTGGGTACCTTGTGCGTGATGGCCCTCGCATGGCGTCCACCACCAAGAAGGACTTCCTATATGACGAGGAGGAGCTGGCTTATCAGAAGTCCCTGGGCTTCATGGACAAGACACACAACAGGTGGGCATGACCCATCTGCTTTGCCCTGCAATGTACTGCCTGTCCGGCATCACACTTCAGCCCTGCACCACTCATTCATGGGGTAGGCAGTGTAGGGTGGATTCATGCAGTGGCTGCCATGCTGAGAGGTTGCGCCAAGTCACAAATGATACTGCTCACATGGAGGCGTAGCTTGCTGGTGAGCAGGATGCATCTGGCAACAGCCAGCGGTCAAGCAGTCGGTCAGTCTATACTGCAAGTGCCCCAATCTCAGCCACCACCACCACCTTTCAGCTTACATCCACCTTTGCCCTGGCCAAGTGCTTCCCCTCATCTTAACCAACCCCAGCCGGCCAGGCATGAGTACAAAATCATCAGCAACAGCCACTACATATCCACCGCCCCTGTCATCAAACCACTTCGCTATTGCCGCAAGCCCTGTACACTGGGGGTGGATAGCAGCCCGGACACAACACCTTGGAACATGTCCTGCCATTGTGCCAGTCAACGGTCAGCTCTGCGGAGTCCACCCTAGCTCATGTGAAGCTCCTCCATCATAGTGTGTACCCCGTGGCAATTGTCTGACCCGCATGGCATGTTCATGGGCAACAAGGCGACTTCACCCCACAGTCAGCACAAGAGAGGGTGGGCACCAACATGTGCTGCTCGCCACAAGTAGCACACTGAATGCAGCGCTCCCATGCCTCATGTTGGTTGCAGGCGGAGGGACGAGTTCGTTTTGTACGTAGAGGCCAGCAGCCGCATGAAGCACCTTAGCAAGGCATTGCCAAGCAAGTGAGCCAGTTGTGGCGTCCCGTTTCTGCCCCAACAGTTGGCCCACTGAAGTCCTTGTAGTTGTAGAGTGATATAGGAACGTCAATTGGTAGGCTTGTATTGTTGCCCACCATTTGGATTCAACTGCCGGGGGCTGCTACATGCCCTAGCCTTGTTGTAGCCATGCGGCCTCAAGAGCAGTGGTAGTGCAAGGTCATTGCATTGCATGTGTCCGGGCTGTGACTGGTTGCTTATTTAGTATTACCGGCCTCAAAAGAGATTAGGAAGAGCTAATACCATCGCTTGGTGAGACCAACATCATCCTCAGTCGTGCCTTAAGCGAGGGGGCTGGTCCGGTCTCTGGCTCAGGTGTCCCCAACATTCAAAAAATGGCTGGAAATGATAGGAAACCGACCCCTGGTAATCAAAACGACGCCGCGTCTCAGCCACGTTGTTTCTATTTAGGTTTCGCACATCCCTGGATAGAGGACTCTGTCAGCTATGCGGTGCAGCTTGTAACATTAAATACTGTGCACTGTGCTGAGTGCTATGGCGGCTCGAATCTTGACATTCAAATTCATGTCAGTTTTGCTCATGCGGGCCTCGCCGCGACCGACCGCCGCGACCGACGTGGCCCAGTAGCCTCTGCAAACAGTCAGGGACAGTCGCCGCAGTCAAAACAATGCACATGGCACGCAAAACCGATGTAACGACGCCCCTCCACCCATGCTCGGAAGTATACAACGCTGGTGCATTGCTTGACCGCTTCGTGAGTAGTACCTACTACCTGGCCACTCTGTAAGGCCACACAAGGTGTGTAGGCCATTGCTACGTTACCTTGCTCGACTTGATGGGTCCGGTCCCTCCCGCCCGCCCTCCGCTTGCGTGTCGAGCTGGTGTCCAGCTCCGCCCTGACCCCCTGCTGCTCAGAGTCTGGCAGCTGGATGGTCCCACAATGGGTCACTTACTCTGCAATGGCTCAACAATGAAGTCTTTTGTAACAATGACATCAGTGTTCACGGTACCACATGTGTTTCTGTGGCATGCTATTGTAACCGCACCCTCCGCAAAGTCAGGCGTTCCCAACATGGGGTTGGTAATCTTCATGCAACTGCGGCCCATCTACTCCATCATTTGATGTAACGTTTGCTGCGTCTGCTGCAATGCGATATTGCGCGTTTAATGTCCGACTGGAATTGCCATCGGAGTCTTTCGATGCGGGCAGCCACATGTGACCCCGGATGTGTCCCAATCGCAGACCGTGGTTAGCTACACTGGTAAGCTACGTCCTTGGCTATCCGTTAGCGATGCACGACATGTCGGTGGCGCACACCACTGAAGTCCGGCAAACATGGCTGCGCGAGCTTCTTGATGGTGCAGGCCGCATGGCGAGGATGTGAAGGAACCCCGGTTTGTGTGTGGCAGCGCTGTATCGCTGTAATGGTGGGCGGCACAGTAGGGACTAGTCACCCCCTCCAGCTATGATCCGCTTTATGTTTTGCACCATTAAACAAACAGCCTGCCCTCACACATACCATTTGTAGCATACTCATTAACGCGTCCATGACACTATGCAACTCAATCATTGGGTTTGTATGTGACAAGTTATACCGCTTACAAGGTACACATGCTGATGGCTACAGGTGCACGAGCAGCCGACTGAGCTTGGCTTACCACTCCGCCACGTGGCCACCACCAACACATCCTAACCCACCACCTCCCAACCTCGTCTACCCCGCCCAGCTCCCAGTAGCCCCTCCTCCCAGCCTGCCATCAGCCTCCTGCCCCCTAACTCTCCTTCTCCCCGCCTCCTACCTCTCCCCTACCTCTCCTTCACCCATCTCCCCCCTACCTCTCCTTCACCCATCTCCGTATCCATCACCCCCCATCACCCTGACCACCGAGCCAAGCCCGTAGCCCCGCTCAGCCACCTCTTGATCCCAAACCATGAAGAAGAAGAAATTAAGCAAGGCAAAGAGTGCTGATCTCCATGCACTAAACAAGTCGCCAAGGGCTGGCTATCTGCATTGCCCTAACAACATCAAGGCTGCAGCTTGTACGGCACAAGCGACAAACCGTGATCTGCAGGCTGAGGTGCAGCGGTTGAGGGATGTGGGGCAGTCCCTTATGGGCACAGTGGATGGGTTGCAGGGCAACCTAGGGGCACAGTGGATGGGTTGCAGGGCGACCTGCAGGCAGCACACCAAGGCCTGCAGGGTGAGCACACGGCTTTGCAGCAGGTGGCATGCAGAGCGGCAGCTACCAATCACTCCCTACGGGCTGCTCGACGCAGCCTCAAGTGTCAGGTGCATAACTACCGGCACAAACGCCGCCCCCACCACTCCCCTCATGTGGGCCAGCTCATGTGGGCCAGCAAGGATGACGGCCTGCACGCTTTTGAGCTCTACCGCCACACCCAGGATGTGCTAGCTCGTCTGGGGACCTGGGACACATTGCCCCTTCTGGCAGGTCTGCATAGCCAGCTGCAACACTTGGTGCCAGCAGATCAGCGCGAGCAGCAGAAGCAGCAGCTTGCGACCTATTTGCAGGAGCACTGTGGTGCTATGTGGACTTACTACCAGCATCATGTGCAGGCTCAAATGGCCTTGCCCCACCTCTTCGCTGCTCTCGGCAGCTCAGACCAAGCTACGCGCATGGAAGTGGCGATTGATGTGGTGTACCATGCCGAGCTACGGCTGCCGCCGCCTGAGGATGGGCAGCAGCAGCAGCAGCAGCAGCAGCAGCAGCAACGGATGCAGCAGCAGCAGCAGCAGCAGCAGCAGCAAGAGGACCCTTATGGCACTTGGCGTCAATATGCATCTGACATTCGTGCCATGGCTGTGAACGGCGACCCTGGCAGCCCCGCATTGCGCCTTCACCTCGAACAGTACTACCTTGCCTGCCCCATCTCCAATGCCCCAGTCAGGCGTTCCCAACATGGGGTTGGTAATCTTCATGCAACTGCGGCCCATCTACTCCATCATTTGATGTAACGTTTGCTGCGTCTGCTGCAATGCGATATTGCGCGTTTAATGTCCGACTGGAATTGCCATCGGAGTCTTTCGATGCGGGCAGCCACATGTGACCCCGGATGTGTCCCAATCGCAGACCGTGGTTAGCTACACTGGTAAGCTACGTCCTTGGCTATCCGTTAGCGATGCACGACATGTCGGTGGCGCACACCACTGAAGTCCGGCAAACATGGCTGCGCGAGCTTCTTGATGGTGCAGGCCGCATGGCGAGGATGTGAAGGAACCCCGGTTTGTGTGTGGCAGCGCTGTATCGCTGTAATGGTGGGCGGCACAGTAGGGACTAGTCACCCCCTCCAGCTATGATCCGCTTTATGTTTTGCACCATTAAACAAACAGCCTGCCCTCACACATACCATTTGTAGCATACTCATTAACGCGTCCATGACACTATGCAACTCAATCATTGGGTTTGTATGTGACAAGTTATACCGCTTACAAGGTACACATGCTGATGGCTACAGGTGCACGAGCAGCCGACTGAGCTTGGCTTACCACTCCGCCCAATCAGGTCTCCCGGAGAAAAGTACCCAAATAGTACCTTTTTTGTTGTCAGGGAAAGGGGTACATTTGCCCAACCGCCAACCGCCCACTCCGCCCTGCCTGCCCGCTCTGCCCGTCCTCCGTCGAGGATTGTTGCTGCAGTGAAGAGGGCATCAGCAGGATGTTTGCAGCGCTATTAGAAGCGACCCAGATGCAGCGCCATTAGTAGCGACCCAGCTGCAGGCCCTTCAATGCGACCCAGCAAGGGCTTAAGAAACGCACCTAAACGGCGTGGTTAGCACCCACCAGCTCGTAACGCAGAGCCTCAGGCTGACCAGGACAATGCCCCAGAGCCACCCGCATTAACGAATGTAAGCTCGTGGCTGTGTGCCCAGTTCAGTTTAGTCCTCAGTTCCGAGCTCGCATTTTCGAGTCCGGGCATTTACAAGTATACACGACGAGCGACGAACGCTACAAGACGCAGCAAGGACGCAGCAACTGCAGTACACAAGTGTATATGCTGCAGTGCATGAGCAACAGCAGGCTGCAGTGCAGGCTGCAGTGCATGAGCAGCAGCAGCAGTCTGGAGGACATGTGCTGCAGTGCACACGGTAAGTGGCTATCCCTTGCAACTATGTGGCTTTATATACCTAGTCTGACCGCTAGCATGCCCTTGTTTGCTGCAGGTTGTAATGGCCACACCCATTCCCCTTTCCCACTACCACCACTGGCCCCTCCCCCCCCCTTCCCTATATGCCCACCCCCTCCCAACCCGTCAACAAACTCCCCACGCCCAGCCCAGCCCCAGTTTAATGATACCCTCCTTCCCCATTGCCCCTCCCCTCCCCTCCCCAGAGTAGCCATGAGCAGCCGCTAGGAGGAGCAAGGAGCAGCAGCCAGGAGCAGCAGCCAGGAGCAACAGCCAGGAGCAGCAGCCAGGAGCAGCAGCCAGGAGCAGCCAGGAGCGGCAGCTGAGCCCAACCTTATGACATGTCCATGACCTGACATGTCCATGCACCACCCTCCCCCTCCCCTCCCCTCCCCTCCCCTCCCCTCCCCTCCCCTCCCCTCCCCTCCCCTCCCCTCCCCTCCCCTCCCCTCCCCTCCCCTCCCCTCCCCTCCCCTCCCCTCCCCTCCCCTCCTCCACCCTTCTCTTGCTGTCCCTTGTCATGGTGTTGAGCACTTGCGTTGAGCAGGTGTGCACCACAACAGCCTCCCCCCCCCCCCCCGCAGCCATGAGCCATCTCCATGAGCAGCAGCCATGAGCAGTACCCAAGAGCAGATGCAAAAGCAACAAGCAGGAGGCGCTTGGAGCGGCAGCCAGGACTTCCGGTGAGTGCACATGCTGATGTGGTGTCAGCCTAACCTGCTTGATTATGGTCATGCATGTCCTTATTCATCTGCTTGCTGGCTGATGTTTGCTTGCAGTTGTCGATAGCTGGGGCATGACAAGAGTAGCATGGCTTGGTGGTTGCAAGCAAGGCGGTAGCGGCGTAGGGCAGCAACCAACAAGGAGCCCGCACCCCGTACCCCTCCCCCATCCCACCACCACCACTTCCGAGTCTGCCACCCACCTACCCTCCTCCCCTCTCCTCTCCCCCACCCCACGGCATCTAGCAGCCCTTGGAGTAGCAGCCTGGAGCTGGTAGCATAGAGCAGACAGCATGGAGCGGGCACATGGAGCGGGCAGCATGGAGCGGGTGGTGCTGCCAGTGGTAACGGTGCTGCATCTAGTGCTGTTGTTGTTGCTGCTGCTTGAGCTGCTGAGCAGCCTAGTAGTAGCAACCAACCCAGTTTGGGGACATGGGGCAGGGGCAGCAAGTCACCTCCTTCCCCCCCTCCCCTCACCCTCACCCCACGGCTCACGCTGCAGCCCCCTCCCTACCCCACCCAGCAGCCCTTGGCGTACCAGCTTGGAGCGACAGGGATAGGTGCACCTAGCAGCAAGCTCTGCTGCTTATGGAGCATGGCCGGCTGCTTGTCTGGCTGCGGCACATGATTGTTGTGTGCAAGGAGGCATGCGGTGAGCCTGAGCCGCATGGTGAGGCTGAGTCAGGGCAGCTGCAGCAGTCATTGCAGTTAGGGCGGTTGTTCAATATCAAACAACACATGCAAAGGCTACACATACAACTTGTATACATACAACACTTACCAATTGTACCACCCTTGTAATCCCTTGTAACATGGTGGCCATGTAATGTTATCCAACTAGTTATGTAATTCCTAACCGTTGAGAGCTAACCTAACTAGACTTCCAGAGTCACCTAGTCCCAACCTATGCATACCTATGCATGTAACCAGCCGCATCCCTAGGTGCCTATCTCCTGGTTGGAATAGTAGCTCTTTGCTAAAGCCCAGGCCAAATAGGAAGGGCCGCGCCTAAGCCTAAGCCTTTCCAGCCTAAACACTGCTAGCACCGCCCTGCCTCCTAGCCAACACAACTGCTGTGGTACAATTCGATGTAAGCCAACACAGTTGGTGTGGTTGATGTCAGCCAACACAGTTGATGTCAGCCAACACAGTTGATGTCAGCCAACACGACTACCGTAGTGACTGTGGCACACTGTGGACACCACCCCGCCATACCACTAGCTGGTGGTGTTGTCCATACAAGGGGCATGTGGCGCACCACACCCTAGCATGTGGCTGGATCTGGTGAGCCTCCACTATAGGCACCGTCCGTAGTCCAGCTAGCTGTGACACGTTGGGTGCGGATCACTGCCAGGCCTGCACTTGCTAGGCATGACCGTGATGCATACATGCAAGGGGGGTATGTAGAAGGTGGCTACCATGTTTGCAGCATTAGCGCATCACCGCGTGGTGGTGTTGTCCATACAAGGGGCATGTGGCGCACCACACCCTAGCATGTGGCTGGATCTGGTGAGCCTCCACTATAGGTACCGTCCGTAGTCCAGCTAGCTGTGACACATTGGGTGTGGATCACTGCCAGGCCTGCACTTGCTAGGCATCACCGTGATGCATACATGCAAAGGGGGTATGTAGCAGGTGGCTACCACGTTCGCAGCATTAGCGCAAGACCGCGGGGTGGTGTTGTCCATACAAGGGGCGTAAGTATTATATGTGATTGCGATTCATTGCTCATGACCACCACTGTCACCAATACATCTTCATCTTACATCTTCATCATTACATCTTGATCATTCACTGCTTACAAATCATGGTGTGTGGCATGGAATTGAACGGAAGCTCAGGACAGCCATGCTGCTTATTGCTGATACAGGGCTGCATTGCCACACATACAACCTGCTGTCCATGCATGCTGCGCATGGACTACAACCTGCTGCTGCTGCTTATCCACTGCAACACATGCACTACAGCCTGCTTCTGCTGCTCATGCACTGCAGCCTAGGCGGTGGCTGTGTTGTGGCGGGTAGGGGGAAAATGGAAGGGAAGAGGAGGTGCCCGTCAGACCTGCAACCAAGGGACGTGCACGTGAGGGAGGGGGATCAGGGCTGGGTATTGGGTGTCAGTCACTTACTGGCAGGCAATTGGCCATTTATAAGAAGGGTTGGGGAGAAGTGGGAGAAGAGGGAGAAGAGAGGGTAGGCAGGAAAGGGAGATGACGAATGAGAGGGGGCAGGGAGAAGAGGGAGAAGAGGGGGCTTGCTCCTAGCTGCTGGGTAGGGTAGGGAGGTCGGGGGTAGGGAGGTAGGGGAGGGAGGTGAGGGGGAGATGAGGAGGACGAGGTGGGGGCGCAGGAGACTGGGAGGTGTTGGTAATGGTACAGGGTAGGATGCCGCTGCTGGCTGCCGCTCCTGGCTGGGCTGGGGACGAGGCAAGGGCGGAAATGGAACTGGGCGTTTCACTTACCACAACATTAAGGTGACATCACAACATTAACATAAGAACACAACACAACAGCATGCTCATGCTCAAGGCTCATGCTCAAGGCTCATGCTCAAGGCTGTTGCCAGACTGCTGGCAAGCATGGAGGCATGGCTGCAACAGCCTATGCTAGCGCCACACACCTGCTGCCTTGACCTGGGCAATCAACATGTCATGGACATGTCATAAGGTTGGGCTCAGCTGCCGCTCCTGGCTGCTGCTCCTGGCTGCTGCTCCTTGCTCCTCCTAGCGGCTGCTCATGGCTACTCTGGGGAGGGGAGGGGAGGGGCAATGGGGAAGGAGGGTATCATTAAACTGGGGCTGGGCTGGGCGTGGGGAGTTTGTTGACGGATTGGGAGGGGGTGGGCATATAGGGAAGGGGGGGGGAGGGGCCAGTGGTGGTAGTGGGAAAGGGGAATGGGTGTGGCCATTACAACCTGCAGCAAACAAGGGCATGCTAGCGGTCAGACTAGGTATATAAGGCCACATAGTTGCAAGGGATAGCCACTTACCGTGTGCACTGCAGCACATGTCCTCCAGCCTGCTGCTGCTGCTCATGCACTACAGCCTGCTGTTGCTGCTCATGCACTGCAGCCTGCAGCTGCTGCTCATGCACTGCAGCTGCTGCTCATGCATTGCAGCCTGCTGCTGCTGCTCATGCACTGCAGCCTGCTGCTGCTGCTCATGCACTGCAGCCTGCAGCTGCTGCTCATGCATTGCAGCCTGCTGCTGCTGCTCATGCACTGCAGCCTGCTGCTGCTGCTCATGCACTGCAGCCTGCACTGCAGCCTGCTGTTGCTCATGCACTGCAGCATATACACTTGTGTACCGCAGTTGCTGCGTCCTTGCTGCGTCTTGTAGCGTTCGTCGCTCGTCGTGTATACTTGGAAATGCCCGGACTCGAAAATGCGAGCTCGGAACTGAGGACTAAACTGAACTGGGCACACAGCCACGAGCTTACATTCGTTAATGCGGGTGGCTCTGGGGCATTGTCCTGGTCAGCCTGAGGCTCTGCGTTACGAGCTGGTGGGTGCTAACCACGCCGTTTAGGTGCGTTTCTTAAGCCCTTGCTGGGTCGCATTGAAGGGCCTGCAGCTGGGTCGCTACTAATGGCGCTGCATCTGGGTCGCTTCTAATAGCGCTGCAAACATCCTGCTGATGCCCTCTTCACTGCAGCAACAATCCTCGACGGAGGACGGTCAGAGCGGGCAGGCAGGGCGGAGTGGGCGGTTGGCGGTTGGGCAAATGTACCCCTTTCCCTGACAACAAAAAAGGTACTATTTGGGTACTTTTCTCCGGGAGACCTGATTGCTCCGCCACGTGGCCACCACCAACACATCCTAACCCACCACCTCCCAACCTCGTCTACCCCGCCCAGCTCCCAGTAGCCCCTCCTCCCAGCCTGCCATCAGCCTCCTGCCCCCTAACTCTCCTTCTCCCCGCCTCCTACCTCTCCCCTACCTCTCCTTCACCCATCTCCCCCCTACCTCTCCTTCACCCATCTCCGTATCCATCACCCCCCATCACCCTGACCACCGAGCCAAGCCCGTAGCCCCGCTCAGCCACCTCTTGATCCCAAACCATGAAGAAGAAGAAATTAAGCAAGGCAAAGAGTGCTCATCTCCATGCACTAAACAAGTCGCCAAGGGCTGGCTATCTGCATTGCCCTAACAACATCAAGGCTGCAGCTTGTACGGCACAAGCGACAAACCGTGATCTGCAGGCTGAGGTGCAGCGGTTGAGGGATGTGGGGCAGTCCCTTATGGGCACAGTGGATGGGTTGCAGGGCGACCTAGGGGCACAGTGGATGGGTTGCAGGGCGACCTGCAGGCAGCACACCAAGGCCTGCAGGGTGAGCACACGGCTTTGCAGCAGGTGGCATGCAGAGCGGCAGCTACCAATCACTCCCTACGGGCTGCTCGACGCAGCCTCAAGTGTCAGGTGCATAACTACCGGCACAAACGCCGCCCCCACCACTCCCCTCATGTGGGCCAGCTCATGTGGGCCAGCAAGGATGACGGCCTGCACGCTTTTGAGCTCTACCGCCACACCCAGGATGTGCTAGCTCGTCTGGGGACCTGGGACACATTGCCCCTTCTGGCAGGTCTGCATAGCCAGCTGCAACACTTGGTGCCAGCAGATCAGCGCGAGCAGCAGAAGCAGCAGCTTGCGACCTATTTGCAGGAGCACTGTGGTGCTATGTGGACTTACTACCAGCATCATGTGCAGGCTCAAATGGCCTTGCCCCACCTCTTCGCTGCTCTCGGCAGCTCAGACCAAGCTACGCGCATGGAAGTGGCGATTGATGTGGTGTACCATGCCGAGCTACGGCTGCCGCCGCCTGAGGATGGGCAGCAGCAGCAGCAGCAGCAGCAGCAGCAGCAACGGATGCAGCAGCAGCAGCAGCAGCAGCAGCAGCAAGAGGACCCTTATGGCACTTGGCGTCAATATGCATCTGACATTCGTGCCATGGCTGTGAACGGCGACCCTGGCAGCCCCGCATTGCGCCTTCACCTCGAACAGTACTACCTTGCCTGCCCCATCTCCAATGCCCCAGTCAGGCGTTCCCAACATGGGGTTGGTAATCTTCATGCAACTGCGGCCCATCTACTCCATCATTTGATGTAACGTTTGCTGCGTCTGCTGCAATGCGATATTGCGCGTTTAATGTCCGACTGGAATTGCCATCGGAGTCTTTCGATGCGGGCAGCCACATGTGACCCCGGATGTGTCCCAATCGCAGACCGTGGTTAGCTACACTGGTAAGCTACGTCCTTGGCTATCCGTTAGCGATGCACGACATGTCGGTGGCGCACACCACTGAAGTCCGGCAAACATGGCTGCGCGAGCTTCTTGATGGTGCAGGCCGCATGGCGAGGATGTGAAGGAACCCCGGTTTGTGTGTGGCAGCGCTGTATCGCTGTAATGGTGGGCGGCACAGTAGGGACTAGTCACCCCCTCCAGCTATGATCCGCTTTATGTTTTGCACCATTAAACAAACAGCCTGCCCTCACACATACCATTTGTAGCATACTCATTAACGCGTCCATGACACTATGCAACTCAATCATTGGGTTTGTATGTGACAAGTTATACCGCTTACAAGGTACACATGCTGATGGCTACAGGTGCACGAGCAGCCGACTGAGCTTGGCTTACCACTCCGCCACGTGGCCACCACCAACACATCCTAACCCACCACCTCCCAACCTCGTCTACCCCGCCCAGCTCCCAGTAGCCCCTCCTCCCAGCCTGCCATCAGCCTCCTGCCCCCTAACTCTCCTTCTCCCCGCCTCCTACCTCTCCCCTACCTCTCCTTCACCCATCTCCCCCCTACCTCTCCTTCACCCATCTCCGTATCCATCACCCCCCATCACCCTGACCACCGAGCCAAGCCCGTAGCCCCGCTCAGCCACCTCTTGATCCCAAACCATGAAGAAGAAGAAATTAAGCAAGGCAAAGAGTGCTCATCTCCATGCACTAAACAAGTCGCCAAGGGCTGGCTATCTGCATTGCCCTAACAACATCAAGGCTGCAGCTTGTACGGCACAAGCGACAAACCGTGATCTGCAGGCTGAGGTGCAGCGGTTGAGGGATGTGGGGCAGTCCCTTATGGGCACAGTGGATGGGTTGCAGGGCAACCTAGGGGCACAGTGGATGGGTTGCAGGGCGACCTGCAGGCAGCACACCAAGGCCTGCAGGGTGAGCACACGGCTTTGCAGCAGGTGGCATGCAGAGCGGCAGCTACCAATCACTCCCTACGGGCTGCTCGACGCAGCCTCAAGTGTCAGGTGCATAACTACCGGCACAAACGCCGCCCCCACCACTCCCCTCATGTGGGCCAGCTCATGTGGGCCAGCAAGGATGACGGCCTGCACGCTTTTGAGCTCTACCGCCACACCCAGGATGTGCTAGCTCGTCTGGGGACCTGGGACACATTGCCCCTTCTGGCAGGTCTGCATAGCCAGCTGCAACACTTGGTGCCAGCAGATCAGCGCGAGCAGCAGAAGCAGCAGCTTGCGACCTATTTGCAGGAGCACTGTGGTGCTATGTGGACTTACTACCAGCATCATGTGCAGGCTCAAATGGCCTTGCCCCACCTCTTCGCTGCTCTCGGCAGCTCAGACCAAGCTACGCGCATGGAAGTGGCGATTGATGTGGTGTACCATGCCGAGCTACGGCTGCCGCCGCCTGAGGATGGGCAGCAGCAGCAGCAGCAGCAGCAGCAGCAGCAACGGATGCAGCAGCAGCAGCAGCAGCAGCAGCAGCAGCAAGAGGACCCTTATGGCACTTGGCGTCAATATGCATCTGACATTCGTGCCATGGCTGTGAACGGCGACCCTGGCAGCCCCGCATTGCGCCTTCACCTCGAACAGTACTACCTTGCCTGCCCCATCTCCAATGCCCCAGTCAGGCGTTCCCAACATGGGGTTGGTAATCTTCATGCAACTGCGGCCCATCTACTCCATCATTTGATGTACCGTTTGCTGCGTCTGCTGCAATGCGATATTGCGCGTTTAATGTCCGACTGGAATTGCCATCGGAGTCTTTCGATGCGGGCAGCCACATGTGACCCCGGATGTGTCCCAATCGCAGACCGTGGTTAGCTACACTGGTAAGCTACGTCCTTGGCTATCCGTTAGCGATGCACGACATGTCGGTGGCGCACACCACTGAAGTCCGGCAAACATGGCTGCGCGAGCTTCTTGATGGTGCAGGCCGCATGGCGAGGATGTGAAGGAACCCCGGTTTGTGTGTGGCAGCGCTGTATCGCTGTAATGGTGGGCGGCACAGTAGGGACTAGTCACCCCCTCCAGCTATGATCCGCTTTATGTTTTGCACCATTAAACAAACAGCCTGCCCTCACACATACCATTTGTAGCATACTCATTAACGCGTCCATGACACTATGCAACTCAATCATTGGGTTTGTATGTGACAAGTTATACCGCTTACAAGGTACACATGCTGATGGCTACAGGTGCACGAGCAGCCGACTGAGCTTGGCTTACCACTCCGCCACGTGGCCACCACCAACACATCCTAACCCACCACCTCCCAACCTCGTCTACCCCGCCCAGCTCCCAGTAGCCCCTCCTCCCAGCCTGCCATCAGCCTCCTGCCCCCTAACTCTCCTTCTCCCCGCCTCCTACCTCTCCCCTACCTCTCCTTCACCCATCTCCCCCCTACCTCTCCTTCACCCATCTCCGTATCCATCACCCCCCATCACCCTGACCACCGAGCCAAGCCCGTAGCCCCGCTCAGCCACCTCTTGATCCCAAACCATGAAGAAGAAGAAATTAAGCAAGGCAAAGAGTGCTCATCTCCATGCACTAAACAAGTCGCCAAGGGCTGGCTATCTGCATTGCCCTAACAACATCAAGGCTGCAGCTTGTACGGCACAAGCGACAAACCGTGATCTGCAGGCTGAGGTGCAGCGGTTGAGGGATGTGGGGCAGTCCCTTATGGGCACAGTGGATGGGTTGCAGGGCGACCTAGGGGCACAGTGGATGGGTTGCAGGGCGACCTGCAGGCAGCACACCAAGGCCTGCAGGGTGAGCACACGGCTTTGCAGCAGGTGGCATGCAGAGCGGCAGCTACCAATCACTCCCTACGGGCTGCTCGACGCAGCCTCAAGTGTCAGGTGCATAACTACCGGCACAAACGCCGCCCCCACCACTCCCCTCATGTGGGCCAGCTCATGTGGGCCAGCAAGGATGATGGCCTGCACGCTTTTGAGCTCTACCGCCACACCCAGGATGTGCTAGCTCGTCTGGGGACCTGGGACACATTGCCCCTTCTGGCAGGTCTGCATAGCCAGCTGCAACACTTGGTGCCAGCAGATCAGCGCGAGCAGCAGAAGCAGCAGCTTGCGACCTATTTGCAGGAGCACTGTGGTGCTATGTGGACTTACTACCAGCATCATGTGCAGGCTCAAATGGCCTTGCCCCACCTCTTCGCTGCTCTCGGCAGCTCAGACCAAGCTACGCGCATGGAAGTGGCGATTGATGTGGTGTACCATGCCGAGCTACGGCTGCCGCCGCCTGAGGATGGGCAGCAGCAGCAGCAGCAGCAGCAGCAGCAGCAGCAACGGATGCAGCAGCAGCAGCAGCAGCAGCAGCAGCAGCAGCAAGAGGACCCTTATGGCACTTGGCGTCAATATGCATCTGACATTCGTGCCATGGCTGTGAACGGCGACCCTGGCAGCCCCGCATTGCGCCTTCACCTCGAACAGTACTACCTTGCCTGCCCCATCTCCAATGCCCCAGTGGAGTCCTTGTTGCAGCTGTTGAAGCATGGTGGTGGCAGGTACATGGAGCTGCCAGCTCTGCTGCAGTTGATGTCCCTGCACACATGCAAGGAGGCCATGAAGACTGTGGATGTTCATGATTTGCAACAGCATATGGGTCAGCTCCGTGCTGAAGCTGCGTCGGCCATTTCGTAGATATGACTCTCCTCTGTTCAAATGTGTATCTTTGGACAGGCACTGAGCACCGCTGAGAGCGAGGTAGTTTTAGCTGCGTCGGCCATTTCGTAGATATGACTCTCCTTTGTTCAAAGCACTGTTTACATATATTTTTGACTGAGTGGCTGCGGAGATACGGGCTTCGTATCACAGGGGGGTGGTTTTCAGGTAGTTGGGAACGCCTGACGCAAAGTTAACAAACCTCACTCCACCACCTAGGCCCTCGACCTTGAGCCTTCATTGCAGTCGAACACACTAATTGTGGACCACTACAAAACGGTGTTTTGTCTGTGTGGTGTTCCCATCACATGGCATGCTCATGGCCTATACATGGCATACACATGGTCATGGTCGCCTACCACCTACAGCATTGCCTGACCCCTGTGACAGGGCTATGTGTAGAGTTGGCATGACAAAACATGCACTAATTGAAAGCTGATGACAGCTCAAAGGGGGGGCACACACTACTGTGCCACAGCAGGCTGCTGTTGCTGGGCCTTGGGTGGCTTGTCTCGCACCCGCTTGTATCCCAGGCCAAGGTACTCCTTGCCCTTGGCTGGCAACTTCCCCTGCTCTGGCCACCAGCACAGCTCCAGTGGGCGCCACTTGCTCTCCCCAATGCGCTGCATGTTCAGCGCTGCATTGCAGTCCCTGTCCAGCCACCTGCCTGGCTGTGGTGCTGGCTTTGCCTTGGCAGCCTTGCCCTTGCCCTTGCCCTTTGTGGGCTCAGCTGCCGGCTCAGCCTTGGTGCGCTTGCTGCGCTTGGCTGGCAGGGGAGTGCTGGGCCCAGGCTCTGAGGCTGCTGGCTGTGTGGCTGCCTGGTTGCTGCATGGGGCCTGTGGGGGCTTGCAGGGGGCTACTACCGGGCACCACCTCATGCCCCTCACCGGCTGGTCACGCTGCTGGCTCCAGGCTGGGCGCAGCAGGCGGTGGTGCACCAGCCCTGCAGGTGGCTTCCAGCCTGCAGGCCTAGTGGCCCTGCGCTTGTTCAGCTGCCTCTCACAGGGCTGCTGGCCATGCACTGCTGAGCTGACCCGGCTGGTGCGGTGCTCATCCACAAGCACCACCCTGCCCCACCGCTGGTCTGTGCCCCTGGGCCTGCACACCACCTTGCAGCAGGCCCGCAGCACCGCATCAGCACCCCAGCCCCCCCTTGTGCCAATGCCAGCTGCTCCAAAGAAGAAAACCAGCTGTTTGGCATGCCCATGCCGCTGCATGGACACCTCCACCATGTCCTCCTCCAACTGCAGCCATGCACACAAGGCAAACAGAGGGTGGCTGACATGGTGGCACACAGTTAGGCATGTCACTTGCAACACCTCTTTCACTTCCTACCAACCCACCAACTCTCAGTCCCTCACCCTCCCTCCCTCCCACCCACCCGCACCTTCTTGAGGAACTGCTCCAGTGTCCGGTCCTAAGCTCCGTACAGCCTGAGCCGCTGTTGTGCCCACTTGGGGTCCAGGTACACCTCCCACACCGCATCCCAGGTGGCCAGCGTGACAGTGATGTGCTTCAGGTTGGCCTCCAGGGAGGTGCCGGTTGAGCTTGCTGCTGCCAGGTGCTGGAGGTGTGGCTTGATAGGAGCCAGCCACCACTCGGTGTCACGGCGGGCATTGTTCAGGCCACTGCCATGCCTGACCTGGCCCTTGGTCAGTTTCCACCGGCGCAGCTGGTCTGCCATCAGCTGGCCTGTCGCCGGATCCCACACCCCTGAGGTTGCACTGACTGCCTGGGTGACGCCAGGGTCAATGCCTACCCCAATCTGGGTGGCTGGATTGAACACAAATTGTCGTGTTTCAGCTAGGCCCTTGCCAATGCGGGGCAGCCCCAACTCATGGGCCGCTACAGCTGCTGCACCTGGGGCTGCCACTGGGCTGCTGTTGCTGCTGGAGGGGCCTGCTGCTGAGGGTGGCGCAGGAGGGGTTGGGAGGGGGCGGGTGTAGTGCACACACACACTGACGCCATCTGTCTCTACCGTCCTCTCGAACTCAAACCCCTGGTTGGCCAGCTTCCCCGTGCTGAACCACCTAGTTCAATGATGGCTACGGGCTGGCTCTGCGGTGAACACATCCGCTGTCTCCCTCGTGAGCCCCAGCTGCTGGCACACCCCGTGGAGCACTCTGCTGTCCACCTTGATGAAGTGGATGCCCACCTTGGCCATGGGCGTGAGGGTGAAGGGGGGTGGGCAGGTCAGAACCCGGGGACCTACCCTACGCCTGCCACTCTTTGGCTTGCCTGGCACGGGTGGGGTGGGGGGCTGCTGCCACTGCTCCAGGCACCTGCACACATGCACCGCATGGCGCATGCGGCAGGGGAGGGGCACGGTGTCCTGCAAGGAGTCATCCTCCTCCAGGGCCAGCAGTCTCCGCTACTTGGCTGCCTCCTCTATCAGGTCAGCCACGTGTCCCTTGTCCAGGGTGGCTGCCTGCAGCTCAGGGCTGTCAGCGTCGAGGCTGTACCCACACGCCATCCTGATGAACAGCTGAGCCTCCTCCCCGTTCCAGCATAGCCGGGCCCTGGCTGCCTTGGCGTACAGCTTGAGATAGCGTTCTGCATGCATGCAGGTCAGGGTCAGGGTCAGGGTCAGGGCCAGGGTCAGGGCCAGGGTCAGGGTCAGGGCCAGGGTCAGGGTCAGGGTCAGGGCCAGGGTCAGGGTCAGGGCCAGGGTCAGGGTCAGGGTCAGGGTCAGGTCAGGTCAGGCCTAGATCATGGTCAGGTCAGGGTCAGGTCAGGGTCAGGTCTATATCAAGGTCCAGGTCCAGGTTCTATGCACCACCATCACTTGCCTGGGTTGGAGTAGTGCTGCTGCATGGCAACCGCTAGCTGCATGGAGTGATGGCTGATGGTGTTGTTGTCCCCGGTCAGGTTGACGCTGCCAAGTTGCTGCAGCTTGGCCAGCAGCTCCTGGTTGCTGGGGTCATCAAAGGCGGGCTTGATGCTGTAGTGTAGGATCTGCCTTGGGCGCCCAAGCCGCCGCTGCAGCTGGTTGTAGGGTTTCAGCTTGCTGGAGTTAGCAAAGTAGTCAAAGAAGACCTGCAGCTGCTGCAGCATGACGGGATCTTCGCTGTCAAGGGGCATGGGTGGCCCAGTGGGTGCTGCTGCTGGGGGGTGGCGGGCAGCGAGGCGGGCACTGGGTCGCCGCAGCGTGGGTGGCGCTGGGGCAGGCTCTGGCTCAGGATCTGGCTCAGGATCAGGATCAGGCTGAGGCTCCCAGTCCATAGCCATGCTGGCTGGCTGGGCGGGGGCACGAGGGGGGAGTGGGGGTAAGGGGGCAGCATCCAGTGCACGAGGAGGCTGCACGGCTGGAGGTGTAGGGCGCTGCGGAACCCTGGGGTGGAGTAACCCACCAAGCATGTCAGGAAGATCCTGAGCACATACAACGAGGCGATGACACGGAGCTGGCTGTGCACACCAGCCCTCAGCTGGAAGTGGGCCATCAGCTTGCGCTTCGTCTTCTTGCACCCGCGCAGCACAGCGCCACCCGGGACCTTGATGACCTGCGGCCAAGCACAATCCGCACTTTGACAGGCCGGCACACAATGCAGGGACACAAACAGTGCGGGGCCGGGGGTGCGCACCTGTCGTCGCTGGGTTTTCCATTCAGCCCTTCGCTCCTCGCGTTGTTTGCCTTGGAGGGGTGCGAGGACCTGCGCTGGCATGAACAGTAGCGATGTGAGCAGCGCGGAGCTCACCGGACTGCACAGTTGCAGCGAACCACACCACGACTACGACGAACCTTGTTTTCGCGGGCTTTCAATAGGACGCGGCTCTTATCCGCGCTACTGGGCCGCGTCCTCGGAGGCATTGCGCCACTAGGCTCATATCGGCACACACCTGCTGCTACCTACTTATACCCAGGAGGCGATGTCACTCACTCTCGCACCTCCAAAGGGCACTTCCAAA
>JASKMD010000017.1:6765464-6782778 GCA_030144725.1 Haematococcus lacustris
AACATTCATCAAACTACGAGTTTAAGTAAAGCAACAAGTACTATTACTACCATCAGGAGTTCCACGGTGGTTCAATGATGGTTCGTGCAGCAATGCACCTGCCCGTACCCATCATTCTGCATCATGCAGCATATGATGCCTGCAGAGCTTGAATGCCAGGCATGCTTTGTCAACCGTGGTGGGCGCTGCACTACTGCTGCCCCTGCTGCTGCTAGTACCAAGGCTGTGTGCCAGCACCTTTGGCCCTCAACCTTGAGCCTTCATTGCAGTCGAACACACTAACTGTGGACCACTACAAAACGGTGTTTTGTCTGTGTGGTGTTCCCATCACATGGCATGCTCATAGCCTATACATGGCATACACATGGTCATGGTCGCCTACCACCTACAGCATTGCCTGACCCCTGTGACAGGGCTATGCGTAGAGTTGGCAAGGCTGTGTGCCAGCATGCAGTCGCTTGCCAGTATGCCGTGCACCTTGCTGCCCCATGGACCTGATCGCCCTCTCCCCACCATGACCTTTCAGCAGCAGTGCCTTGCACCCCTTAGGCCCAGTCAGCTCTAATGACGCAACCCCTGCGTGCAGTGCCCCTCGTCTACCTGTTTGTCCAGTTCGCGTCACAGGTGCTGTATGGGGTCAGGCACCAGCAGGGAGCTACGGTAAAGGCCAGCTGCGCCCGCGAGCCTGAGACTGCCAATGGAGGGCACCTGGGCTAAGTCCAGCGCCGAGTTAGGGAGGCCCGGGCCGGACGTGCGTGTCATGGCTGGGCGCAGCACTTGGCCGCTTGCAGAGGCGGCGTGTGGAGGTGTAAGTGGCGTGTCACAACCCAGTGGGACTGCTTCGCCTGCTCTCGGCAGCTGTCCGATACCCCAGTCAAGGTTTTCGCTGCCAGCCATGCTGCCTTGCCGTTTGGGCTGGGTGGTGGGTCCATGGGCTGACTTGCCTAATGGGCTGACAGCGGAGGGGAGAGTGGCAGGCCCGAGATCAGATGCTCGGCGGAGAGCTGCCTGGCCTGGGCCAACGGCAGGCCGAGTAGGGTCAACCCCTGGGGCGCCCCCCACGGCCTGATCCTGCCCCCTCCCTGTTCGCATCTCCGTGGACGGCGCCCTAGCTGCCACAGCCCCTGCTCCCAGCACTGGTGCAGGGCCCACAGCCACCAGGGGTGCATAGCCCACCGGGATCATGCCTGGCCCCACCACCGCATTCATGGACCAGTCCGCCGCAGCCAGCAGGGAGGCCAGGGACAGCTCATTGTAGGCAGCTGCCTCAGGGGGCCAGGCTGGCACTGCCAGGTTGGACACAGGTGGTGGAGGGCCACGGCTTGGAGCGCCTGCTGGTGGGCAGGGGAGCACGACGGAGGCTCGCCGGCCTGCGGTGCTGGGCACAACGATGGCGGCAGCAGCAGCGGGAGCTAGGCTCTCGTCGTCCGGGGTGGCATCCACAGTGTGGGGGTAGGTGCGGGGCATGGTGAAAGACAGCGGGCGCATCTGGCCAAGCTGATAGACAGGCAAGCTGGCGCTGGGGGCGCTGGGGGCCACATGGGCAAGGCGGCTGGGCGGCGGGCCGTGTAGCACGGGCGGGTGGAGGGGGGCGCTCGGCCCTGACCCTGAACCTGCCTGGTCCATTTGGAACAGCCTGCATCAGCACACACACGCACACGCACACACACACGCACACACACACTGCTAGGACAGCTGTTGTTGCAGGCGAGCTGTGCTATGATGTGGTGGGGAAACATCGGCACGCCATGGTGACACCAGGCCGAACAGGCAGTGGCGCCAGCAACAGCCCAAAGAGGCCATACATTATGCAGCCTTGACAAAGAAATGAGGTGGCCCCAGGCAGGACAGCCAGGTTGGGGCTGCGAAGGAACACTCCGTTGCCTAGTCAAGCTGGCTAAGCCGGCAGCGTGCTGCACACAGCCCCCAGCCAGCCCCTGGTACAGCAGCAGCAGTCGGTGGTGGATAGGATGAGGAAGGTGTGGATGGGCGCAGGGACTGGCAAGAAGGCAGTGCCAGTGTGTTCTGACACAAACAGTGGGGCAGCAAGGAGCACTGCATGCTGCAGCCGCATTACTAGGTGCTGCCTGCCGTGCCGCCTGGCAATGCCTGGGCTGTGGCTCTGTGGCCCCCCTCTCAAGCCATGCTCTGCCTCTGTCCCTCAGTGCCTCAGGCTTGACAAGATCACATGCCAGAGCAGCAGCGGCAGGGCCACACGCATGTGATGTAGCAGGCACCGCACCACTCACAGGATGTGCTCTGTGCGGCTGCTGGCGCGCTGCAGCAGGGCCATGTCCGCTGATGCCTGGCCTCCCCCACTGGCGTTGGCTGCCGCATACTGAGCATAGTGCTCGCTGGGCTGCAGGCTGTCCACCTCCACCCGGGACGCCCGCCTTGATGCAGGCCAGAAGGGCCACTGCATGCCGCGGGGTGCCAGCCCACTCTGCCTGCGCTGCATGGGCCAAGGGGGGCTGGTGTGCAGGTCGGCCGGCCCTGAAGGCAGCTGGCTGGAGCCAGGCGGGTGTGGGGTGGCTGCCTGGGCCTGCACCTCCCAGCTGCTGGGAACCACTGTATTGGTCTGCTGCAGTCTGGGCACGGCAGCAGGAGCTGCCTCATCCACAGGGTTGGTCAAGATGTAGGTGGAGGGTCGGCGTGCGCCGCGTGCTGCTAGGCTGGGCAGGCTGGTGCGGCCACCTCCACCACAGATGTAGAGGGAAGTGTTTGAGGACATGGCCTCGTCTGCGCCTAAGGTCACACAGGGCAGCTGGCTGCTGTGCAGAGACAGCTGGCTGGACACGCGCGCATGCTTGGGCAGGTGGGCACTGGACGTCCTGCCTGGTGCACCCGCTGCCTGGTGCAGGGAGGTGCTGCTCAGCAGTTCTTCACCATCCCCCTCAGCCACAGCAGCCAGGTGGGGCAGCCACAGGAACGTTTGCATCAGCCCCTGCGTGCCAGCAGAGCACTTTTAGATAGTTGCCGTGCATTCAGGCTAGCAAGCAAGAAAATAAGACTACGGGGCAGGCCGGCGCCAGGGCTGGTGCTGCAATGCCTGGCCCAGCAGGACTACGGAAAGAAAGAAAGACTATGCCCTTGCCATTGGGTGTGCATTTAGGGAGGAGGGTAGCCTCGGGGCACAGGGCCCTGGCTAGCCTCCCCGTCATCCTCTCCCTTACAGCTTCAGCCTCCACTCATTACCATTGGGGCTCATGAGTGAGGTGCTGCAAGGCTGTCAAGATGGCCCCTGGGGATGAGGGCCACCAGGGCCAAGCAGGCTATCACAGTGCCAAGGACTTCAGGCTCCCATGCAGTGCAAGCATAGCATGGATGACTGTGGTTTTTCATAATGGCGTCAGTCAGCAGCCCACCTTGCCCTTGACCTCCACGCCCCCTGTGGGCTCCCACTGCTCATGAGGCAGCAGGCGGTAGGTCGCCTCAGTGACCTGGATGCGTCCAGGAGGAGCGGTGGACTGCAGGAGCAGACACAGCCTAGCGAGTCACACAGCTACCAGACCTTATTCAAGGAGCATGACCAAACCAATAAAAATGGCTGTGTGCCAGCATGCAGGCGCTTGCCAGTATGCCGTGCACCTTGCTACCCCATGGACCTGGACTCCCTCTCTCCACCATGACCTTCCAGCAGCAGTGCCCTGCACCCCTTTCCCCCATCCGCCTCAGGCCCAGTCAGCTCTACGCATAGCCCAACTCGCATAGCTCAACTCTACGCATAGCCCTGTCACAGGGGTCAGGCAATGCTGTAGGTGGTAGGTGACCATGACCATGTGTATGCCATGTATAGGCCATGTATAGGCCATGAGCATGCCATGTGATGGGAACACCACACAGACAAAAACACCGTTTTGTAGTGGTCCACAATTAGTGTGTTTGACTGCAATGAAGGCTCAAGGTTGAGGGCCAAAGGTGCTGAGCGTGGCAGGGATTGTGGTGACAGCTGACTGTGTCGAGCATAGAAGGTGTCGGCATGATGGCTTGCGGGCAGCTCACCTCCATGCGGGAGGCGGTGTTCATGGAATCGCTGCAAGGAGGGTCAGCAGGCAGGTAGGGTCAGCGCAGGGATCAGTGGCAGAGCTAGCACCAGAGCAGACCAGGCAGTACTGAGCCAAGGTCTAATGGTTTAGGGTGGGTGTCCAGGATGCTGTGTGCTGTCCCTCCTGTGAGGGTGACCAACGCTCATACAAACCAACACGGGGATGGCGTGGGTGTCACCTGGTGCCGTGCAACCACTCACCCAAAGATGGAGAACTTGGGCAAGCGGCTGCCAATGAGGCCGCTGGTGCAGTCGCCGGTGTGCAAGCCAATGCGTATGCAAGCTGGCTCTTGGTTGTGTGGCATGCGAACCTGGACAACAGATTACCACAGGCAGGTGGTGATGGTGGTGGTGGCTGTATGTGTAGAGCTGCATCAGCACTCATGCATGCAGGGTGACTTGTCTTGCACCAGCTAGTCGCAGCATTGTGCTGGCCATACCTTTTGCGCTGCTGCAAGCATGTCTTTTGCAAAGCTCAGGACACGGCGTGCACTGTCAGCAGCATCGTGTGAGGTCAGGACGTGCATGTAGCCGTCTGAGCCCTACACAGCAGCACCCACACAGCATCTAGCGGTGAGCTCAGGCTGCCATGTTCACGACCTTAGCAACCAGCACATCACCTAGCAGGCCACCATAGAATGCAAGTGCAATGGCTGGGCCTGCTGGTGCTTGCTAGGCAAACATAGGACCTGTGCCCATCACCGCACAGCAGACATGTGCAGGCACCAGTTATATCAACAGCACTGATGGCATAAGGCATGCATCGTGCAGGCAGCAGCAGGCAACCACCCTGACGGCATCAGCAGCGGCATCAGCGGCATCAGCAGACTCAGCTCACCTGAGCCACCACACCAGCGCTGACAATGTAGCAGTCACCTGCAGGACAGCGACGTAAGGCACCAACAGCAGCAGAACATGAAAGGCACCATAACCTTACAAACAAGTGATGAATGCAGGGCATTGCAATGTCGTAAAGGGTGCAGGAGGTTCGCTCTGCTCAATTCCAGCACAGCTTAATTTGAGCTTCAACTCTCAATGGTGACAAAATGGAAGCACATGGCGTGTTCCCACACAATAGCCTAGAAGATGCATGTACAGCCAAGAAGACACATGCGCAGTGTACAAGGCACAAGTGTTGGTAGCACGTGCATGGGACAAAACAGGGAGGGGGAAGGGAGCCCTCAGGGAGGGTGGAGCTCAAGGGTAAACCAATCCCAGCATTGGTTGAGTTTGAGGCCCCCGGCAGGCCAGGTGAACCTCCGCCTGCTGCGCCCAGCATAGTAGCAACGGTGTGACCAGCCAGTCCAGGGGCCTAATGTGGTGCCACGCAGTGGCCCCACGCATCGTGCCCGCAGCCACATGCAGCCAGACAACCCCACAGCCAGCAGCCTCTGAGCCTGGGCCCAGCACTCTAGCGCCAGCCAAGCGCACCAAGGCTGATCAGGCAGCTGAGCCCACCAAGGGCACAGGCCAAGGCAAGGGCAAGGCTGCCCGGGCCTAACAAGCCTCACAGCCAGGCAGGTGAGTAGACAGGGACTGCAATGCAGCGCTGAACATGCAGCGCATTGGGGAGAGCAAGTGGCGCCCACTGGAGCTGTGCTGGTGGCCAGAGCAGGGGAAGCTGCCCGCCAAGGGCAAGGAGTACCCTGGCCTGGGGTACAAGCGGCTGCGAGACAAGCCACCCAAGGCCCAGCAGCAGCAGCCTGCTGAGGCACAGTAGTTAGTGCCCCCCCTTTGAGCTGTCATCAGCTTTCCATTAGTGCATGTTTTGTCATGCCAACTCTACGGTGTAGCCCTCCGGGGTCAGGCAATGCTGTAGGTGGTAGGCGACCATGACCATGTGTATGCCATGTATAGGCCATGAGCATGCCATGTGATGGGAACACCACATAGAAAAAACACTGTTTTGTAGTGGTCCACAATTAGTGTGTTCGACTGCCACGAAGGCTCAAGGTCGAGGGCCAAAGGTGCTGAGCGTGGCCTAGGTGCTGTGTCAGTGCATATGGGTGCATATGGGTGCATTTGAGCTACCACCGCGTTAAGCGTGTGCATCCAGACCTCTAGAGCTTGTTTGCTTTGAGCAGCTAGCTATCATGCCAAACTGGCTAGCATGCCACACTGGCTAGTCGCGCCTCAGGAACACCATTGTGGACGTGGTGGCCTTTGGTGGCTGATGTTAAGCTACTGGACACAGACTGTACTGTGCTTGGCATGAACAACATACACAGTAGCCTAGAACCCGACACCCCCTTTGCCAGCATGCCGAGCATACACTGGTTGCTTTGCTGCATTGCATTCTTGCCAGACGTGAGGCTGAGCGCTTGCAGGCCTGCCTATGTATGCGTCCATAGAGCTGTGATGAGGCAGCGTCCTCTTACCTGCAGTCTCCACCTGCATGGGCAGCCACGTGCAGCACGCATGACATTCAGATGCCGCACTTTGTCACAGTGAAGCAGGAGCAGGCGCCCCAGTACAGGAGCTGGTGGTGGGCTGCTGAGTTAGGGCTGCGACAAACAAGCCATCTAGCCACCTCCTCAGAGGGCCAGTCAGCAGGGCAGGGGGTAGTCAGCTTCCTGATACTGTCAGGGACCTCTGACCAGGCATGCAATGTGCACAACGTGCTGCAAGCACACTGTGCAGCACAGCACCGGTCCCTCACCTTGTGCACGCCATGGCGTTCAACGAGGCGGTCATACAGTGAGAACAACTGCAGTGTGCAGCACGACGTACCAGTCAAACAGGGGCACCACCTCGTCAAGCCAAAGGCACATCAGGTACCCTCAGCACACCCGCCAGCCTTAGCTTGGCTGCTGCCCCATTTTCACTCGTCACTGCCCACACGTCAGGCTCGAGCTCGACCCCTGCAGCATGATGCCCTGCCACTACGAAGGCAGTGGGTGTGGGGGGAGGAGGGAGGCGGGCGTCAGGCATGATGTCCATCTGCTCACCTCGTTGAGGAAGGCCATGACCTCTCCAGCGCTGATGGCCTTGGACATTGACGTGAACCCAACAATGCTGCACCACAGCCAGCACAGAGGATGAGAGCAGGTGTACAGTCACAGCTGCACCACACAGGCTGGATATGACCTAGACCTAGACTCTGCATTAACAGACAGTGACAGTGAGCAGGAGCCACCATCCACTCTGCAGCTTCAAGTCTGAAGGGCCAGGACTGCATGTGGCTTGCATGATGGGAACACCACACAGACAAAACACTGTTTTGTAGTGGTCCACAATTAGTGTGTTCGACTGCAATGAAGGCTCAAGGTCGAGGGCCTAGGTGCTGTGAGAGAATGTCGGGAGTAGGGGCGGCCTGACCCTAGACTATCCATTAACAGACAGTGACAGCGAGCAAGGGCCACCATCCACTCTGCAGCTGCAAATCTGCAGGGCCAGGCGCTCACTCCATGAAGAGCAGTGTGACGTCATGGTGCCCAGTTGCCACCGAGCTCATGCTCATGCTGGGATTCAGCCCACGCCCGTTGTTGCAGGCCAGGTATGCTATGATGTGGTGGGGAAACATCTGCACATCATGGTTACACAGGGCATCAGACCGAGGAGGCACACCAGACAGAGCAGGCAGTGGCGCCAGCAACAGCCCAAGCAGGTTATGTGACAGGCAGCCTTGACAAAGGAATGAGGCATGGCATTGCTCAAGCATGCCTGATCCCACTCTGACTGCTTAGCAAACCTGCCTATGGCACGGCAGAGTGTGTCATGCACAAACCACGTCAGCTTGCATAAGTGCATGTCTGTCATGCCAAAATGAATGTCACCCTTCGCATGTTGAGATAACATAGCAGGTTGCACGATCCCGCAGCCCTCACAGACACCATGTGGGTGGATTTCAGGCTGTTTAAGAACAGAAACTGCAAATGGTATGTACTGTTTGCCTCAGCATAGGAAGGCATCGCAGGGTGCCTGCAAGGACCAAGCCTGGCGTGTGGCTTCCTCAGCTTTGTGTTGCTTATGTGGAGAGTATGATGCTGCTGGGGTCATACCGCCCACCCCTTCCTTCCCCTTGTGTTTGAGTTGTATCCTGAGCGACAAACCAGATGCTGGCCATGGTGCGGCCAGCCATGCCCCTGGGTCCCCGGCCCCTGGGCTGCCACTGCACCTGTGACACCATCTGCAGCTGGCTGTCAGTGACCTGCACCAGCAGGTCCTCCAGCTGGGACCGCACTGTGATGTCACACTGGCTCACCAACAGCACTTGCCTGCAGACAGGGGCATCACAGGGCCCAGCAGGCCAGCAGTGAAAGGGGGTGATAGCAGCAGCTGATGGTACTGCCCGATGATGGCTGGACAGGCAGGTAAGAGCCAGCAACAGCCTGCCTTTACGGCATGGAGGCGCAGGGCTGCAGAGCAGCTGCTGCTTGCACAGTCTCACAGCCATGCTGGTGTCCAGCTACAGCTCTGGCTGAGGCAATGCGCTGAGCTCGTGGAGTGCAGCAGAGCGCACGCTGAGATGAGGGCGGCACCGCGCACTACTCACTGCAGCGTCTGAGGGTGTTGCACACAGCGCACCACCACCTCCTTCACACTGCGCACTGCCAGGTGGCCAGGGGCCCCGGCCAGCTCCTCAGGCCGGCTGGTTGCAGCAGGCTTGGCCAGGAAGGCCAAGGATGAAGGTCCCTGCTGCTGGACGCCTACCCGGGCTGTGGGCTGCTCTGCCAGTCCCAGGGAGGTGAGGAGCTGCACTTCCAAATCCAGCTTGCTGCTGGACCTGCTGGCTGGGGTCGTGATGGAGGCACAGGTGGGCAGCACTGCCTCCTGGGCTGCCTGCGCAAGGGCCTGGTGAGCACCCTGACCCGCATGCTCCTCAGTGCCTGCCGTTGCTGGCACGGCTGCTGGTGAGGGGAAGTCTGTGAATGCAGGGGCAGGCCCTGCTTGGGCTGGCCCTTCTGGTGCTGACAGGTGGCTGTGGCCGGTGCTGCTGAAATGAGTACTCTGGGGTGTAGGCATTTCCAGCTTGGTGCCTTGCAGGGAGGTGGGGTGGAAGTGCTGGCTCAGCACCAAGTCCGTGACAGAGCAGTTTAGGTGGTCTTGAGAAGACCCTGCCAGGCTGTGAAAGGGGACAGGGCGCGGGGGGAAGGGCAGCATGAGCTGGGGCATGTCTTCTGCTCCGCCCATGGCTGCAGCTGGCTTGCCTGGCTGGTCAGTGGTGGTGGCCTGGAACATAGTGGAGGACAGGGAGAGGGAGGGAGTGGAGGGGCTGGGGGAGCCTGGCGAGTGGGCTGCGTCCCCTGGCCCGTGCTGGTGGGAGGGTTCGGGGAACATTCTGCTGGTGCTGGGGACTGTCTGTGCTGTAGGGGGGCGGCTGCTGGCAGCCAGGGTTTGCAGCATGGCGGACACCTGGGAGGAGGGGAGCAGTGCAGGGCACACTGTGCACAATGGCCTAGTACACAGCAACTTGCCTTGAACACGCAGTGATGACAAGAGCATGTGGGGAAGCGAGGATGCCACCAAAGGCTAAGCCACGGCATCCATGGTGTGACACATGCCTCCAGCCTGCCTAATGCATCTAGATCATCATAGGCTATGCCAGCAACCAGCATGCATGCATGCAAGGATGCATGCAGTGGGCCAGCTCTTCCTTTAAAACCCACCGCGCTAGGGTTTGTAGCCGTGAAGGGTTCCCTAGGGATGTAGGAGGGTTTGCAGTGAGGGAGACTGCCCATAGGCCAACACCCTACACCCTACTTGAGGTCTCTTGCATGAGGACGAGTGTTGGTGACTTGTATGTCACACAAATCCAGCTGCCCTTAGGTGGTTGGGAAACATGTGTTACTGCGTTTTACTATTGTTTGTTTCATTATTGTGCACGATGATCAGCAACTGACCTTGGGGTGAGCTGAGGCCACCCTGGCCACCATGCTCTCGTACATCACTGTTGACTCCTGGCTGTCCATCATCAGGCTGCGCTCCCTCAGGGGCTGCACACCCCATCACATCGCAACACCAGCAGCAGCAGTGAGACCAGTGGCAGCAGCACCAGCAGTAGCGGCAGTGAGACCAGCGGCAGCAACACCAGCAGTGAGACCAGCGGTAGCAGTGAGAACATGATGCAGCTGAACCAGCACTGCGAGTTGCAGGAGCAGGAGCAGTGGCTGACATGTGTCAGGACTGTGCCAGCGTCAAGAGCAGCAGCAGCGATGCTGAGCTGAGCACAGGTGGAGTGCAATGAAGACACAAGCAAGGCCCTCGCTGTTGGCCAGGCCTAGGTGCTATGCGCATGCCACCTGGAGTGCTGGTGCTGGTGCCAGTGCTGAGCCACAAAAGGCCGCTTAAAGCATGCCACCAGCAGGAGTTTGTGGTGCAGTAGTGAGTGCCATGGTTGAGCTGTGTCAGCTCATGTGAGGCTATGCCTGTCTTTATGCCAGCCTGGCCAGGAATCCATCCCCTGGGTGCTCCAGCAACTGTGCAGGGGCAGGCAGCCGCAGCCTTAGCCTCAAGGGTGCCAGGGTGCTGTGATGGTTCTGGGGCGAATACATGCACGGCCTCACCAGGTTGCTGCTCAAGGAGCTGGTTTTCAAGAGTTGGGCACGGTTGGGGTGGTATAGGGTTGAACCGCTGGCCAGCACCCTCTCCCTGGGCGCTGGGACAGACTTGTTGGGGCTTGAGCAGGCCAGGCTGGCCCTGCTCAGGCTGTGCATGTGTCCGGATAACATGAACAGCTGTGCCTCCGTGGTGCTGCGTGCTTTGCTGATTGGGGCCTCAGCCGGCGCCATGGGCATGGCGGATTCTGATGCACAACCTTGAGCCAAGCTGCAGGGAAGCGATGAGCTATGGCTGGCTGGGGTGCTGCCGTCAGCCTCGCCCTGGTCCCCATCGGAGCTGTTGCTGATGGCCAGGGCAGGGGTGGGGTCAGAGATGGCGTGGTGTGCTTCGCTGAAGGGGCGAGGGCCGGGGTGCTGGGAGGTGGTGTGGTGAGCTGGAGGGACTGAAGGTGGGCACAGGTGCTGCATGCTAGGCATGCTACTGCTGCCGGTGTGGTGTTCCTCCAGCGTTGCCACAGGGCTGGGGTGCGGAGGAGAACAGGGCGCTAAGGTTGTGCTATTCATGCTTTTGGCTTTAATGGGCAGGCTGCCACGGGGTGTGGCTGCGCTGTTGCCGGCTGGGTTGTTGAGTGAGGTGCTGTAGCTGCTGTCTGCCATGCTGTATGCGCTGGATATGCTGTGTAGGTAGGAGCTGGCTATGTCCAGGGGGTGGCTGGTGGGGGCAGCAGCAGGGAGGGCATGGGGGCCAGATGCTGCACCCTCCTGCCTGCCAGGTACTGCGCTGCTGCAGGCCTCAGACACTTGTTCAGCAGCAGTGGTGGCAGGCAAGGGGAGGAGTGGCAAGGCCAGGCAGGGCTGAGGAAGGGCGTCCAGGCTTTCAGAGCTGTGAGGTGCACAGTGCTGCCAGCAGGCGGGCGTCAGGTCACCATGGGAAGAGACGGGTGGCTGTGGGGCCTGTGAGGTAAGCACTGGACCTGAGGTAGGCAGCTCGAGGAAGGAGTTGCACAGGTTGACAGTATGGCCTGCACCACACCGATAACAGCCAGGTACGTTAGCCAGGCCCATCAGCCAGGCTGCACCCATATCAGCTAGGTAGGTCCTGCCCTGCCCTACCCTGCCTTACGGTTGTCAGCTAAGCTCATCATTGGATGCATATCTGGTGGCGGACATGGGGGTGGGTGCCCATCCCATGGCTGGCAACCAGATGCTGCGGAGCAAGGCAGAGGCCTTCCAGCTGTGCTCACCTCCTGCATGATCCTCAACCTCTCCCTCCCTGCCCTCATCACGTCGCTGGACGAGGTCATAGAGCCCTGGTGTGTGAGCCAGACATCATCAGCACGCGATGTAGTTGTGACATCATCAGCACGCGATGTAGTTATGACATCATCAGCACGCGATGTAGTTGTGACATCATCAGCACGCGATGTAGTTGTGGTCTGTGCTGTGCACCAATTAGGGTTGGTAGGGTAAAAAAGGTGTGCAAGACCGGAACCAAAGACAGCAAAAGAGGAGGGCAGAACAGGCCGGTAGAAGAAGACGGCACAAGAGGATAGCAGAAGAGGTTGTTGGGAGACCCCTTCCAGGTGAGACACAGAGAGGTAGGCGCTATGCAAGGTCCTTAATGTGAGGGGGCGCTATGTTTTCCTGCAATGTCCCTGTTGTGCACCAGAACCTAACCTTGCCCTTACCCTGTCGAGCGTCAGCAAAACCTATTGTTCCCTTTGCCCCACCTTTGAAGTAAGAGTCCGGACTTTGTTGGATAGAGGTTGGCTGCTGGGGCAGAAACAGGCGTTCTTCCACAACCTGCCCAGCCCACATGCTGTGTGCCCTCACTGTGGCAAGGACCACACTCAGGTCGTTGTTAGGTCCCAAGAGATCAGCCAGGGTGTGGTGTGTCTCCACGCCCTGGCTGTTCCAGAGCTGGTGCAGGCCATCCAGCGTCCACACTGATAACTGGGTAGCTGACTGGGACAAGGCTACCTGGTCCCACCTACGTTTGTGCGCGCAACTTCACATCATGCGCTCAATACAACATACAGTCAGCTTGGCAAGATGTTACGTTAACCCTGGCAATGAAAGCATGTTGCTTGACAGCACTCTAGCCCCCCTCAAACCAACCCTGTCACGTCTTGATGTCTCATCTTGACACAACAGAACTAGCAGAACCCTAAAGAGTTCTAGACATTTGCTGAGAACCTGAACGCTGCTAATCTTGTGTCTGCCTGACTGCCCCTTGCATTCCGCCAGGCTACACGTACCCGACTAGTTTTCTTTCTTCGAAAGACACATCCTGTACGAGCAGCGATAGGTAAGATGCTATCACCAGCACGCGACCAAAGCGAACGCCACAGCACAATTTACTGGGTACCTTTTTGATTGAGCCTTGACCCGCGGCAGGCTCCTTCGCTGTAGAATGAGCGCGAGGCCTTAAGCACGGCAAGAGCCACATAGTTTGGCCAGAATCTTAAGACCTCTTGCACAACTCCCGTTCCAGGATGGCCTGCTGCATAGCTCCCATTGCATTAAAAGTGCTCAGTTCTTGTGGTTTTGACTCATGCGAAGGACGTGCCCGGTACAAATGCCTGGTAAAAAATATCCGGAAATGATTTGGTGGTAGTTCATTCTGCCCACCATTGCAGTTGCACATTCGCACCTGGGCACCATTACCAAACATCAAAATACTTTCACCATCACCAACACCACCATGTATATGCGTATGCGAGCAGGTCATGGGCATGATGCACCCCCCAACAATGCACTGCCTCAATGCTGCGGGACAGGCATTAAGGCTTAAAGTTCAGACTTGCGCAGATTAGCCTCGAGGCGCTGGACCTCGTACCTGCACCAGGAGCACAGTGACACACACCAGCGCTTGCTTTTCTGACGATTCATCAATGGTCTGGAGAAGGACGGTTGCCGCCATGGCTTACTCCTGAGCCATGCCATGCCCATGTCATGCCATGCCATGCCTGATTGCTGATGCACACTGCCCACTCTGCAACTTTCGCTAGTGTTTGGGATCCTGCACCACTACTTACTGCCATGCCCCCACGTTGTTTCATTTCATATTTGGCAAGCTGTTACGGCCCTGCATTTCCACTTTGCTGCTTGCTGCTAGCCTGGCTCTGCATTTCCACCTTGCTGCTTGCTGCCAGCCTGGCAGTGCCCCATCACCCGACCTGTGCCGCCCCATGTGCCGCCTTGCTGGCAGCAAGCGATGTATTTCACATGCATTGTTTGCAGGCTAGTTCTACATGACTTCCGACAACGATGCCTGCTTGCTGCTGGCTTGGACTCGACCCTACCCAGCATGCTCTGCCACAATCAGCCTCTCACCCGAGGGCGTTGAGGCGCCGCCCCTGCAGCTCAAGCAGCATGTCGTAAACAGGGTCCTCGCCCGTGGGCAGCCTGCAGCCAGCAGCCAGTACTTCGCTGGGAAGGAGCAGGCCCATCCTAGTTGTGTAGCTTGGCAACGGCATTGGCTATTCTCCTGTCCTGGGCTATAAGATTGATGGCATCACACCATGCAAGTGCAGCCCATGGCGAGGGCACTTAATGTGGCTGAATGAAATGGGGTGCATGCAATGCACACATGGACATCTTCATCTTCATGTTCGTCACAGCTGTGTCACAATCAGCAGCTGGACTGGGTTGCAGGGCACTGCTAGAGACCACTGCTGTGCAGCCATGCTGCCCCAACTACACATTGCTGCATCTTGCGACGCTCGTGAGGTTGGCCACTGTCACCAACACTCCTCCTCATGCGAGAGACCTCATGTAGGGTGTTGGCCTGTGGGCAGTCTCCCTCACTGCAAGCCCTCTACATCCCTAGGGCACCCTCTGAGAGCACTATCCAGCACCTAGGCCCTCAACCTTGAGCCTTCATTGCAGTCAAAAACACTGATTGTGGACCACTACAAAATGGTGTTTCCAAAGGGCACTTCCAAAGGGCACTTCCAAAGGGCACTTCCAAAGGGCACTTCCAAAGGGCACTTCCAAAGGGCACTTCCAAAGGGCACTTCCAAAGGGCACTTCCAAAGAGTGCAAGGGATATCAAGGAGAGCACTATCCAGCACTATCCAGCGCAAGCTTCCTAGTGAGTTGGATGCAAGCACAGCAGCAGACAGAACATGGCAAGTCAATGCCAGTCCCTAAACCAGGGGGTTACCTGCCAAAACAGTGCATAGCTGTGTGCTGCAAAAGGCTCAGCCTGAGCTGTGAACTGCTCAGGCCCATGTCTAGTGGCCCTCAACGCCCTGCCCAAACTCTGATCAAGCGCAAACTCACCGCCCAGTGGATGATGCCTGCTCCTCCTCCACCTTTGCCAGGGCTGTGAGAGTGCCCCGCTGCCGAGTCAGCTCTGCCCGTAGCTCAGCTACTGTGCCTGCACACCACAAGTCAGGGTCAGGGGCAGGGACAGGGGCAGGGACAGGGGCAGGGGCAGGGACAGGGGCAGGGGCAGGGGCAGGGGCAGGGACAGGGGCAGGGACAGGGGCAGGGACAGGGGCAGGGACAGGGGCAGGGACAGGGGCAGGGCCAGGGGCAGGGCCAGGGGCAGGGGGCAGGGACAGGGACAGGGTCAGGGTCAGGGCCAGGGTCAGGGTCAGGGTTCAGCTCAGCATGCAAGCTGCCCAGATCTGGTGCTCCGTGTTCACAGCCTGTGCCCATCAGGCTCAGGGCAAATGCTGATGCCACTCGTCAATGGGCACCATGGGTTCCTATACGGGTCTGCCTGATCCTGGGTGCCCATCAGTGCCCATCAGCCTCAGGCCCAGAACCTAGTGGCTTGCAATTGCTGCACAGTGTCCTCTGATTGATGAGGTCGGCATGTCCTGCATGGCCTGCACGGCCAGACCATGAGCTGCAGACCTTTTGATGTGCAGTGCAACGCACCATTCACGTTGGTAGTGAGCCCCAGCGTGGGTGCCATAGCCCCTGGCCTTAGAGTCAGGCACTTGTCATGGGCCAACCCCCGTTAGGGTCAGGGTCAGGGTCAGGGTCAGGGTCAGGTGGGGTGCCCGCTCTTTAGATGTTCCTGATTGAGGCCCTCTGTACTGCTATTGCCAGGGCGCAAGCAGTGCCTGCAGGCTGGTGACCCTGACTGTGGTGGCGGCAAGGCTGAGGGGGGCTCACCGCTGAAGCGCTCCTCACTCAACTCAGCTTGGTTGCTCTTGCTGGCATTGTACTGGTGGTGGTCAATCTGTAGTCACACCATCGTACAAGTCAACACCACTCAAGAGGATGCCGGTATCTCAAGCAACTGTCTAAGTTCTCACATTGCTATCCTGAAGCCAATGATGCGAGTGAGATCAGACAGTGTGAGGTGAGAGTGAGTCAAAACATTATTGTAATATGTATCTGTTTGTCGCAATGTTGTATGACATGAATGAGCTTGTGTTGTGTCCTGTGTTGAGCACCACCAGCCCGACTCGCAGCAAACCACAGTACTGTTCCTGTCTCAGCAGGGTTGTAACACTCTCCCTTTTGATTCGCGAGGCCTCGAAAACTATAATTAAATACTCTTTCCCGATGCAAAAAAAACATTGTTTACTTTTCCCCGATGCAAAAGTTGCAGCAAAACACAACTTTGACAACGTGGGTGTGCCTATAAATATTCAAGACAGCCATTCCTTGCATGACATGTCAATCCTCCGTGGACACTTTCTGCACAGGTCACCAAGTCAAGCCACCCGATCACCAAGTCACAGCCACTGTGCAAGGGCCATCTTCGTGTTGGTCGACCTGGCGTAGCAGATTTTCGGCTGCGTCGTCGGCACTGATACCACGGACCATGAAGCGGTCCATCGCAACACCATTCACGCAGGTCAAATAATTGTTTGACCACTTCGCGATTCAGCCAAAAACCACATTGTTTACTCGTTCGCGATTTCGCGAGGCCAAAAAAACGATTCGCGGACGCGAATCAAAAGGGAGAGTAATTAGTCACCCCCCACCCCGCCCTCCTCCACATGACTGCATTCCCCATGGTTTGGAGAGGCCCACATGCTTGGTGCCATGCGCATGGCCACTGAACATTAAGCATGCCAGCATGCCACCAGGGTCGGCTCTGTTACTAGCGGGCAGGTCACACCAGTGGCCCAAAGAGTGATCTTTCAGATGCCATGAGCTGGGTTCTATGCATGCGGCTGCATGGGACCCCTTGTGGCCGCTGGACCCTGGGGTGGGGCTGGGCCTGATGTGGGCAGGCTGCGCCCCATGCTGTGTGCAGGGCTATAAGGAGCCAGGGACTCAGTGGGTGTGTGCAAGTCCACCAAGCAGTGCTGCAGCTTGACCCACCTCCTCTCCTGCCTCCACGTCCTCCCCTGCCACCAACTGCATCTCATCGCCCTCGTCATACTGGGCCAGCGTGTGTGGGCAGTGCTGCCGGTGGTTTAACTGCACAAGGAGGGAGCCCAGAGGCAGCAGGCAGCACAAGAAAGGGAGCTGCAGGCAGGCTCTGCCATGATGTGCTTCGTGGCTGGGCTGTGGAGAGGTGCGCTGAGGAGAGTGCCCTGAAGTGACCCTAGTAGATGCTGCGCCTGCTCCCTCTCACATGCTCATGCCTGAACCACCAGCATGCCACAGCTATTGCATGCTGCCGGCACAATTATGCTAGCTGCACTTCATTTGTTTTCTAATGTGCTGCTTGCTACGGTCCATGTGAGGCTGGCCCAAACAACTGCCTGTCTCCACGAATGTGACGATTATCCCGGCCAAGTAGCCATCTGCTCACCAGGTCGAAGACAGGGAACATCATGAGGCGCTTTCG
>JASKMD010000017.1:6783278-6834755 GCA_030144725.1 Haematococcus lacustris
TAAAATATTGAGGTGAGGTGAGGTAGCATAACCCCTTGCAGCAACAGTGGGTATAATGATGTGGGTGTGTTTATGAATAACCGCGAAGCAAAAAAAACGAAGCGAATCCAGCCTGAGAGTCCTTCAGGTTTCAGTGGCGCAACCAACAAACAAACAACGTGTTTGACTGCAACGGTCATGCAATGGACAAGCTGCCAAGGCCTTCAAGCCCTAAAGTGCCGGCCGCCCCTGGGTCAGAGTGCATATGCCTGAGTCAATTACTCACATTCCTGTGCACATGACGTCCAAACATGTGCACCCCATCCAACCCCGGTCCCTGACCATCAAAAGCTGCTGGCCCTGCCAACCCCCGCTGCTGCCCATGTCCTCATTAGCCTATGCCTGCCCCAGCCACAGGCAGGCCTGTGATGGTGGCCCTGCCCCCCCGCCCCTGATTGTCCCAGACTGTCATGCTGCTGGCGTGGTGCCAGGCAGGTGGTCGCGCAGCAGGCGCAGCAGCGGCAGGTACACCCGAGGGCGCGCATCCTGTGCCCAGATGTAGTCCAGGTGCTCCAGGTCAGGGTCGTGCTGCCGGGCCACCACCACACCTGGCAGCGTGCAGGGAAGACAGCAAGGCGGGCGGCTGAGCCCCTGGAGCCTGGACAACCCATAGCCCCTAGCCCCTACCCATGTGTAGGCATACATACATACATACATACATACATACATACATACATACATACATACATACATACATACATACATACATACATACATACATACATACATACATACATACATACTACTGTAAGACAGCCAGAGACCCGCTACTGCAGGCAGGCTGGGCTGCTGGCTGCCACTGCACCCATGGCAGGCGGCCTTCTAAGCAACACGGTGCCACGCCACGCTGTGCTGGCACCCACCAGCTATCAGGCAGAGCGTTGTGAGACACAGCAGCCAATCGCAGCCGTGCAGCCGCCATCAGCATCCCCCACCCCCCTGGGCAACACCAGGCACCCCCACAGGGCCCTGAGCTGCTCTCACCCCGCCTGCCTAGCCGCCCTGCCC
This sequence comes from Haematococcus lacustris, assembly GCA_030144725.1. Lineage (NCBI taxonomy): Eukaryota > Viridiplantae > Chlorophyta > Chlorophyceae > Chlamydomonadales > Haematococcaceae > Haematococcus > Haematococcus lacustris. The sequence continues at coordinate 6,784,326 of JASKMD010000017.1, forward strand.
CTCTGCCCCGCCCACCAGGCGGCAGCGCCTCGATCAAGAACTCCACGTCCAGGGGGTCAGCCAGCCGGTCCTGCCCCCCTGCAGCCAGCAGCAGGGGGGGACGTGACAGCTGGCCGCCCCCCTTGCCCGGCCACCCCTGCCCCGGCCGCCTACCACCTGCCACCAGCCGCCTGACCCTCCCCCTAACCCTAACCCTTCCAGAAGCCCCCCTGCTCGTCTGTGTGCCAGTCGCATGTTCCCCTCCACCCTGCCTGGCCCCATCCACCACATGGCAACCCCCCAACTGCCTCCTGCTGCCTGCTGCTCCTTACTCTGCCACCCCACCGCCACCCTCCACGCCCTACCCCTCCTCTGCAGGACCCCCTGCCCCACACTAGCTGACCCTCACAGTCTGCCCACATGAAAGACCCCCGGCTGCTCCTGCTGCCTGCTGCTCACCTCTCTGCCACCCCAGTGCCCCCCCCCGCGCCCTTACCCCCCTTTGCAGGGCCCCCTGCCACCCTGGACCCGCTGGCACTCACAATCCAACACCAGGCAGCCGCAGGAGGTCAGAGCGCTGCCCAGCCAGCTGCTCCTTACCCCCCCCCCCCCCTCAGGGCCCCGTACCCGTGAACAGCGCCAGGCGCATGGTGGGCGGGATGTCCCCCAGCCGGTACTCCGGGGGGGAGCTCTGGTTGTAGGCCTCCTGGTTGCAGGTCCGGGGGGCGGGTCCGGGTCCCCCCGCCCTCAGGCTGCCCCGAGCCCCCACCTCCACCATCTGGTGGTGAGCGGCAGCTCTTCGAGAAAGGGAGGGGGAGGAAGAGGAGAGGGGGGCATACGAGGAAGGGGAGGAGGGGGAGGAGGAGGGGGAGGAGGAGGGGGAGGAGGAGGGGGAGAGCGGAGAGGAGCGCCCCGGAGAGTGTCCTGGAGGGGAGGCAGGAGGGTCCCCTGCCCGGCTGCCCTGTGCGCGGGTGTGGCAGTTGGTGCCGTAGTCAAAGCGCCTGAACTGAGGGGGTCCGGGGAGGGGGCCGCCCCTCACGGCTTGCGCCTGGCGCGAACAGCAACAGAGCCACCCACACACTGCATGACCTGCTGCCGCCAGGGTCAGAGCAGGGCTGTGGTTATAGCAGCCATGCAGGCAGCAGCTGCTGAGCTGGCGGCACAGTGCGCAGTGGAGCTGGCTTGGTGGGACAACTGTGATGATGCATCTGGTCCACCCCCACTGCCCCCTAACCTCCCACCCTCCACCCTCCACCCCAGCCCAGCTCCAGCCCCCCTGACCCCCCCCTGACCCCCGGCACCTACCCAGTGAACCCAGTGCCCCCCTGCCCCATAACCTCCCACCTCCCACCCTGCCCCCTACCCCCCCCTGCCCCTTGCCACCCACCCAGTGAGCCATGTTCTGCACCGAGGTTCCTGCAGGGGTGAACTGGAGCATGGCGGGCAGCTGGCGGGTGTCCAGCGCGTCCTGCCTGTAGCCGCAGATGGCTGCCAGCAGGCTGACACACAGGTCAGGCCGCAGCCCCCCACACAGCTCGCCCTCAAGCCAGCTCACCAGCCTGATGCTGGGCAGGAACTCATGCCAGCCAAGGAGGGTGAACACCTGGGAGACCAGGGCAGGCAGGCAGGCAGGCAGGGGCCAGACCAGACCCTCACCTCCTGCCTTAACCTTGCTCCGTACCCCTCCCCATGCCCCTCCCTCCCCTCCCTCCCCTCCACCCCTTGCCCCCCTTGCCCTCCCCTCCACCGCCGTACCCCTCCCCGCCCTCCCCACCCCTTGTCCCCCTGCTGCCCTCCCCCCTTGCGCACCCCATCAGTGCCCAGTGCCGCCAGTGAGGTGAGGGGCACGCTGGAGCTGTGCCTGGCCAGCGCCACGGGGGCCAGCAGGACCGCCAGGCTGAGGTGCGCCGCCAGCTGCGGCTGCGAGGCCAGGGCCGCCAGCAGCACGGTGCAGCCCTGCGAGTGGCCCACGTAGGCCAGGCGGGACGCACCCGTGACGCGCTGGATCAGGGACACCTCGGCAGGGAGGTCGTACTGCAGGGGGGCAGGGGGGCAGGGGGAAGGGGGTGGGGGGCAGGGGGGGTGAGTTGTGGGCAGGGGGGTGGCGGGGGGGCAGGGTGGGTGGGGTTGGGCAAGGGGGGGCAGGGGGTGGCAGCATGGCACTTGATGTTTCAGCGCCACGTGGGGTTTGATCCCTGGAGCTGTCAAGCACGGTCCTGAGGCAGGTGTGGGGTTCAATCCCTGGTGCTGTGAAGGAGAACATGGTTGGCCCTTTGGAGGTGCCCTTTGGGGTGCCCTTTGGCAATGCCCTTTGGAGGTGCGAGAGTGAGTGACATCGCCTCCTGGGTATAAGTAGGTAGGTGTGTGCCCCCCCTTTGAGCTTTCATCAGCTTTCAATTAGTGCATGTTTTGTCATGCCAACTCTACGCATAGCCCTGTCACAGGGGTCAGGCAATGATGTAGGTGGTAGGCGACCATGACCATGTGTATGCCATGTATAGGCCATGAGCATGCCATGCGATGGGAACTCCACACAGACAAAACACCGTTTTGTAGTGGTCCACAATTAGTGTGTTCGACTGCAATGAAGGCTCAAGGTTGAGGGCCAAGGTGCTGTGAGGGAGACTTGTGAGGAGGTCCTGCCCCAGACAGAAGCCTGAGCCTTGACTGCGAGCGACTTGGAGAGGGTGTATGGCCAGCACCCAGTGCTGCAGAGCCTTGCCCTTGAGTCCTGACTGCAGCTGGAGGAGCGGAGAGAAAGGGGCAGGACGTGGAGCGGGAGCCAGCCCACCGCTCCCTATGGCGCCATGCACCGAAGGCTTTGCCCTAGCCTTGCCCGGACCTCATCTTTATTGGGTTTGACCCCGGCTGGCAGCAGGCGCAACAGGTGGTTGACAATTGGTCAGCTGCCCAGGGGCTCCCTTTCCCCACACCACACCCCCGCTGCCCTCCTCCTCCTCATGACCTGCTCACTGCTCCTGACCCTGCTGCTGTGCACACCTTCACACTGTGACCGTGCAGCCACCAGCAGGGCATAGCCCAGCCCCAGGGCCCATACTGCTGTGCCCATGGCCAGTTGTAATGAATCCTAGCAGCCATGCAGCCTGCTGCCTGGCCGTCCTTCCCGCCCTGCCAGCGTTGTGCCAGCCTCCCCCCCAGCCGCGGCCCAGGCCTAGCAGTCGCCGCCGCCGCCACTCTTTCCCCCCAGTCACCGCCCAGGCCTAGCAGGGCTGGAGGGCCCGCATGCGGCGCCAGGCTGCTGCCCACCTGCGCCATCTCATCCCAGCTGAAGGCCCAGTACTGGGGGGAGGTCAGGGGCAGCCAGGCGTGGCGGCGGGACTGAGTGGAGCCACGTGCGTTGCCCAGCCACACGTCAAAGCCTGGGTATGCAGCGGCACCGGGGGGGGAGGGGGGGGCGGGCGGTGAAGGGCGGCCAGGGTTTGGGGGAGGGGGGGAGGGGTATGGGAGGAAGGGGTGCAATGACAGGGTGAACGATGGCAAGAGGGGATGGAGAATGGGTTGGGGAGGAGGAGGGGGGTCCTGGAAGGATAACATAGGGAGGGAGCTATGGTAGGAGGGGAGGGAGAAGGGGGGGAAAGGGGAGGGGAGGGAAGGGGAGGGGATGGGGGGGAGTCCACTGTCTCACACCTACGGCTACTCATGCAGCAGGACCCCACCTCCCCCCCATGGGCTCCCCCTGGGTCCCCCTGGGTCCCCCCACCCCACCTGCATCCGCCAGCAGGAAGGCCAGGGCTCGCTCCTGCCCAGCCAGTAGCCAGCCCGCACACGAGTCCAGCAGCCCGTGCTGCAGCAGCACCACAGGCTTGCCCCCCCCCCCTCGTGTAGCCTCAGGGCTGGGGGCTCCTACACCCTGCCCTGCAGCCGCAGCAACACCAGCAGGAGGGCAGCATAGCCAGCTCCAGGGGGGGCAGCACCAACCCGCCCAGGGATGATTGGGGGGCGGGGGCGGGGGCGGGGGCGGGGGCGGGGGCGGGGGCGGGGGCGGGGGCGGGGGCGGGGGCGGGGGCGGGGGCGGGGGCGGGGGCGGGGGCGGGGGCGGGGGCGGGGGGCGGGGGCGGGGGCGGGGGCGGGGGCGGGGGCGGGGGCGGGGGCGGGGGCGGGGGCGGGGGCGGGGGCGGGGGCGGGGGCGGGGGCGGGGGCGGGGGCGGGGGCGGGGGCGGGGGCGGGGGCGGGGGCGGGGGCGGGGGCGGGGGCGGGGGCGGGGGCGGGGGCGGGGGCGGGGGCGGGGGCGGGGGCGGGGGCGGGGGCGGGGGCGGGGGCGGGGGCGGGGGCGGGGGCGGGGGCGGGGGCGGGGGCGGGGGCGGGGGCGGGGGCGGGGGCGGGGGCGGGGGCGGGGGCGGGGGCGGGGGCGGGGGCGGGGGGCGGGGGCGGGGGCGGGGGCGGGGGCGGGGGCGGGGGCGGGGGGCCCTACCTGGGGGTGGTCCTGGGATGCGGTACAGGCTGAGCACATATCCTGCAGAGTGCACCAAGCAGCCAGCAATGACCGTGTATGCCCTGACTGGGGAGAGGCGGGAGACTAGAAGGGGGGAGGGGGAGGGCATCTGCCCTGTACCTCCGGCTAATCACGCTCGTCTCCAGCCGCTGCCCTTGCTAGGCCCCTGCTCTCACTAGGCTGCCATGTGTGGTGTGGCAGCAGTGTGAGAGGGGCTCGGGGCTGAGTGTCCGGCCCCGGTTACCATCTTGTGTCTGAGACCCCCTCCTCCACACCTCCCTGCCTGCTTGGCACCCCTGCCCTGACCCACCATCTTGTGTCTGCACCGGGTGCAGCTCCAGGGGGTAGGGGTGCACCAGCTCTGAGGGCACAGCAGCAGCAGCAGCAGCAGCAGCAGCAGCAGCAGCAGCAGCAGCAGCAGCAGCAGCAACAGCAGCAGCAGCAGCAGCAGCAGCAGCAGCAGCAGCAGCAGCAGCAGCAGCAGCAGCAGCAACAGAAGCAGCAACAGCAGCAGCAGCAGTAGTGTCACAGGGGGTGGGCTGCAGCACCTACAACAGCAGGCAAGGCGCCGCCACCACCATCAGCAAGGCGCCACCACCACCACCACCACCATCAGCACTGGACGCCAGGCTGCAGGCAGCAGCAAAGTCGTCGCTGTCTTCACCTGCTGGGGGGAGAGGGGGAGGCTCTGCTGGCAAACAAAACAGTGGTGTGAAATCAGGGTTGAAGCACGAGGCTCGAAGCAGGTGGTAGGCAGGCAGGGAGACGTCAGCGCCACAGGCTGGCCGCCTGGGCAGACAAGAGCCTGACTAGACCTGAGTGGCCCTCACAGGCTGGCTGGCAGGGATCCTAACAGGGGGACCTGTGGGAGGGAGGACACTGGGTCTTGTGGGAGTAGGAGGTCGCGCTCCGACCTCAATCTCAATGGGACAATGGGACTGGGCCACAGAGCAGGGTATCCAGGAGCCTCAACCAGGGACCTTCGCACCTACTTGGCCTGGCTGTGGGGCCTGTGGGGCTACTCTGCTGCTGACACCCTCTCCCCTGATGCACACCCGCCCCACCCCGACTGGCTCCTGCCCCGTGCCAGTCTGTCATGCTACCCGCCCTCCCTACTCCGCTACTACCGGCTGCCAGGGCCTGCAACGAAGATGTTGTTCAACGCGGGCAGCAGGGCCGTCGGCGTAGGGTGTGACGTGGCGGACCAGGGCGGTTACTCGCCATGGATGTCGGCGTAGCCTGCGATGTCTAGTCCGCGCCCCGTAGCGGCCGCACCGACGCAGGCAGTGATTAGGGCTTTTGTGATGATGGAGAACGCAAAGCGTGCAGCCATGTCCAAACGCATGCAGCGAGGCAAGGGAGGCGGGCTGCGTTTGCTTCAGGTTTGCGAGGCTACACCTCTACTATTAAACTATGTAAAATATATAGTTTCCATTTAGTCCACGGTCACACCGCCTGTGTGACAGTTCTAAGCAATTTCAAGTAGTCGCGTCGCTATCTGTAGTCGCGTCGCGTTAGTATGGCCAATGACGAGAAAGAAAAGTCTCAGTGGGCATGGCGTGCAGTTGTGTGTGCAACTGTGTCGCAAAGTGTCCAGCGAGGCGGCCTGACCACTTGCACAGCTCAGCCAACTCAGCTCAGCTCAGCGCTGCTCAGCTTCGCCGGCACATCCGGTTACTTAATCGTCCACGCGCAGGCAGCAACCACAATGTCGAAAGTGAACGCAAGTAGTGCCCACATATTAGCGACCGCTAGAGGCAGCCTGGACCCAGCGCGGCGTGAATGGCGCATCCAAACTAATTTTCAAACCAGCATGTAACAGCGCTTAATATCGCATTCTTCAACGCAGGTTCAGTCCACATGTGACAGCAACTTCAAGTTGTCCAATACATTAGTGCCTGTGGTTCCTGTGCAACCAAACCCAGCTAAAACTAGTAAAAATGATGCAGAAACTGAGCTGATATGAGTATCACCCCCCCCACATGAAACGGCCCACACATCAAGACAACGCGTTTCTGTCTAATAGACACGTTAGGAACCCACACAAGGAGCCGCACAGAACTGGCAGTTTATTATTTGACGACCTGGTTGGACAGGAAACCGGCCGAGAAAAGTGCTTATTAGAGCCTTATTTAAAGCCTTATTAGAGAAAATTGACCCGACACGAGTTGCACGCTGTTCGGGTGCAGGGACAGGCCACACGCCATACAAACACCCTCAAACATGTCATCAGCACTAGCACTAGAACACATGTCAGGGGGGGTACTGCGCCCGAGCAAAAAATCAAAAAATTGAAAGGGTTGGGCCGCTGAGCGCGATAGCTGTTCGCTGATCTCAACCCCAGTAAGCAGGCCAATACCGGCAATACTCTCAACACCCCCGCCCGCCCCGGCACAGGTGCATATCAGCCCGAGCAGCCCGCTAGCTTCGCTTTGATGAGCTGCACCGCCCTGCGCAGAAATCGCTGTAACACTCTTAAAGATTAGTCAGATATTTATCAGGGGTGCAGCCAATGGCGGGGGTGACCAGCAGCATCGATATTGTCAATTATCAATGCGCTAAGTGCAGTGAACAAGAGGTGCCTGCCTCCAGCTCACCATACAATCTCCTTGCATTCCCTCGACAGTCCGCGCACCCGCACGGCATTTACAAGCGGAGAAAACTGTTGTTCCAACCCTTCACATCGCCTGTGTGCCATTACAGCTGGCAGAATCATCAAGATGCCAGATGCCGATGCATTTAGAATGGGTTTTTCAGTGGACGAGTCAGTTGTAGCTGGCCAGCGCTACTCCTTCGACTAGTGGGGACAAATGATGTCAGTAGAGGACCCCGTGCTTCCCGAGTACCAATGGCTCGTGGTGGTGGGAGCCTTTGTCTCGTTTCTTTTTGGGTTCGGGACAGGTAAGCGCGGTGGCAGGCCAGCACTACCCACATTGGCTGGCTGCGAGCTTACTCGTACGTACTTGCTGCCCCAGGCGCTAACGATGTGGCCAACGCGTTCGGCACCTCCGTGGGGGCCAAGACCCTCACCCTGCGCCAGGCCGTCGTTGTAAGAACCTGAACATGTGCAAGCCGCTCGCGCATGTGCAAGCCGCCTGGCACTGCCCCGTGCGAGCTCTACCTCCTTCCCCATCGCTCGCAATTTAGACAACGCTGCTGGCTGGTATGGTTCTGTGCAGATTGCTGCTATCTTCGAGTTCACTGGGGCAATGGTGCTGGGCCGCGTGTCCACATCCACCATTGCTGGCGGCATTGCCGACATCAACTCCTTCCTGCGCGAGCCGGAGATGTTTGCGTACGGCATGGTGTGCGCCTTGACCATCTCCGCTATCTGGAACATCGGCGCCTCCTACTTTGAGCTCAACGTCAGCTCCACCCATTCCATTATTGGGGCCATCATTGGGTTTGCCATCATCTACGACGGCAACAATGCAGTCATCTGGCAGGTGCCGGACCCTAATTCATTCCCCCCCTACAAGGCAAGTTGCTGTGTACATCATGTGGGTAGCATTGCTGCATGTTGTCGTGTGGTCTAGCTCTGCCCCATGCAGCCTAACCATAGCTAGCTATCATCACCTGCTCTACTGCCTGTCGCTCTACAGGGTGTGGTCCCCATCATTGTGTCCTGGTTCTTCTCGCCAGTGTTCACTGGTCTGGCCTCCGGCCTCCTCTTCCTCATCATCCGTACGCTGGTGCTGCGCCGACCAAACGCCTACAACCTGTCCTTCTGGGTGCTGCCACCGTCCGTGACCTTCACTGTGTTCATCTGCATCTACTTCGTGTTCACCAAGGTGACCCCCAGGAGAGGTAGCCTTCGGACCCTCCACTGCTTGCGCTGCCAGCCACAGCACATGCAACCTACATTGCGGTGCATGCCATCTTACACCATGCACACACCATGCTGGTCTCCTGTGCCGCAGGGTGCCAAGAAGAGCCTCACCACTGGGGATGATGACTGGACAGATGCCAAGGCTGCCTGGATTGCCGCAGTCGTCTCTGCTGGCCTGGGTGTGCTGGTGGCTGCCATCCTGCTGCCCATCCTGCGCCACCGTGCAAACAGCAAGTTCAATGAGTGAGTTGGCAGCCACAGCCTCGCACTTCATCTCCCAGCCTATCAGGGTGAGAGCGTGTGCCAGGAGTCAGCCATGCAACCATGCGGGTGTGCCTGTTGTCCCTGCTCAGGGATGGGTCTGAGAAGGTCACCGATGCTGAGAAGGGTGCTGCCAAGAAGGCTGAGCAGGAGGCAGAGGTCGCCATGGAGGTGGTGGACCCCAACGAGCCGAAGTGGAAGACCTCTCTGAAGCAGGGTTTGAGGTCCACATGGAAGGCCATCAACCACGGAACCTCTGTGGACATCCATGAGGTTGTGGAGGTGGGTCGGAGATGGCACACCCCTTGAGCACATCCACACATTGCTGCATCCTGGCACATGGTCATGCCCTTGCCTGCCATGCACAGTGGCTCCCGCATGCCTGTCGCTCTGTAGGAGGATGAGCTGGTTGCCGCCCTGCACCGCAATGCCGAGGTGTTTGACCCCAAGGTCGAGTACGCGTTCCAGTACCTGCAGGTGCGGTGGGGCACGACTTGGTCACAGCAGCGATGAGCTGGAGGCGTGGCATAGTCATGTGAGTCCTGGTGCTCGTCTGGCTTGCAGGTGTTCTCCGCCATCTGTGTGGTGTTCTCTCACGGTGCCGGTGAAGTGGGCTACATGGCTGGCCCCCATGCCACAGTCTGGGCTGCCTACACCGAGGGCAAGCTCTCGAAGAGTGTTACCGCCCCCGTCTGGATTGTGTTCATCGGTGCCTTTGGCCTGGTCATTGGCCTGGCAACATGTGAGTGTCACCAGCATGCAGTGTTGCTGGCATGCAGGAGGGCTAGCTTGCTTGAAGCAAGGTGCACGCTGTCTGACTTGCCAGCCTGATGCGACGGCGTGTTTGTACGTGGTCGGTGCCCCTACTGCAGATGGCTACAAGGTGACCCGCGCTATGGGTGTGCGTCTTGCCAAGCTGTCCCCCACCCGTGGCTTCTGCGCTGAGCTGGCCACAGCCCTGGTCATCATGATTGCTTCCCAGGTGAGGCCTGGGCTGTACCACTGCCTCTTGCCAGCCAGGTGACCCGCTCGCATCTCTGCTGCCTTGCCGCTCTTGCGCCTAGATGCTCCCCTTTCCTGCCTGCTCAGCAGTGCCTCTGCCTGCATGCCCCGCAGTACGGCCTTCCTACCTCCAGCTCACAGTGCATCACCGGTGGCATCATTGGTGTGGGCCTTTTGGAGGGCAAGATGGGTGTGAACTGGAAGTTCTTCGCCCGTCAGTTCGCCTCCTGGGTGGCCACCCTGTTCGCGGTCGGCCTGGGCACTGCTGGCCTCTTTGCAGCGGTAGGTGACCATGCGCACCGCTGACACCTGCCCAGCACCTGGTCAGCCATGTGGCCCTTGCTCTACTCTGCTGGGTGTGATGATGCCCTGGTGTGGTTGATGCACATGGAAATCATTGTTTTGCTTGGTGGTTGGTGCTGGTGCCGGGTGCAGGGCATCTTCACCCCCAGCCGCATTTCAGGCTGGAACCAGATCTACTACGAGGACCAGGTGTCGGCGACTGCCCAGAACATCTTTGACACTTACCGCACCACCATGCTGACGTATGCCAGGGCAGCCAACGCGAGTGTTCTGCCAAGCCTGACCACCTCCCAGCTGACCCGATGGAATGCAACCCTGGTCAAGCTCAGCGCCGACACCAGGGCTGCTGGGGGCACCTCCAGGCAGACAGGTGCGGGTCGCTGCAGGTTGTGGTGCACTACCTGTGCTGCCTGACGTGAAGAACCATGCCACACCTGTAGCCCCCCTACCCCCCTTGCCACACCTGCTTGATGCTCCATGCTCGGTGTGTCCACTGCTGCGGTTCACTTCACCCTGACCCTGCCTGCTTGCCTGCTACCTTGCAGTGGAGCCCAGCGAGCTGTTTGGCTACCTGAACACTGCCCTGAGCCTGGTGCAATCCAACTCCATCTTGACAGTCGGCCAGGTGTCGGTCACCCCTGGCGCTGTTCTGTGCAACAACAACGTGACGGCAGACATCCAGGCGGATGTCAGGGTTCGGTGCCCTGCCCCCCGGTTGCTGGCCAGGGGTTTGAATTCCACTGCTCCCTTCTAAAAATGCATGACACAAACTGTGCGACAGGCCCTTGGTGTCTGGAGCGTAGTAGCCAGTATCGTGATCAGGCTATGCAGTGATCTAGCTATGTATGTGATCCCCTCGTGCTGCTTAGTATTGCTGATTGGCTGTACCCTACCCTTTCTGTTTCTGAAGTGTGTTTGAGCCGAAGTGTGTTGCAACGATCGTTCTGTGTAAGAACACCGCTTGACGTGGCTCCGAGAAGCACAGCAGTGACAGCAGCATCAAGGCCGTGGCCCCTTGTCGATTAGGCTCCTAGTGGTGGGCCTCTGCTGATGCCAGTCTGACGAGCATCGAACTAAATCGAACTCTCCAGCCTTGCGTCTGTAGTGGACATGCGCAGCATGGATGGCTGGCATCCTATGAATTGACTTGCATGTCTGATCTTTAGCGAATTGAGGGTTTGTTCTTTCTTACAGTGGATGCTTCTGTTGTTCTCTGTGCAAGGTGCTCCGAACCTAGGCGGATGCATCGAGCACAGAAGTTCACAGTTTTCAAACCATTTTTCTTTACACGTGTCTGGATAAGAATGTGAATGGTTTGGAGTACTGAAGGCTCTGTGAGGGCAGAGTCAGTCGGCTCCTCTCAGAGTTACACTCCCCTGCATGCCATCCACCTGCGTGCAAAGTTTCATAGCTCAACTGGCACCCCACAGTGGTGCTCTGGGAGGGGTGGGCTGGGAGGGGTGGGCTAGGAGGGGGTGTGCTTGGGGAGGGGGCGAGGGGAAGGGCTGGGAGGTGGTGGTCAGGCTCAATGAGGTGGGCTCCTGCAATGATGGGTGAAGGGGGGGGCGGGCATGGTGAGTCGTTGCATGCCGTGGCCATGAAACTGCCTAATGAACATGATGTAACTTTGAAAGTGTCAAACTGAACGAGGCCTGGGCTGTTTAACGTGCGGGTTGCTTCAATAGATGCGCCAATGGGTCATGAACAAACATTTCGTGTCGCTTTTTCTCTAGGTGCAGCCGGTGCAACACAGTGGTGGACACAGTGGAGGAGGGGGGGTGTAACCCGGTGATACCTTAGTGCGCGCCGACCCAGAAGGTGTACTTGGCGAGGAGCGAACATGAAATGATTCTTCAATCACCCCGTCTAGGCGCCCTGCACGTCCGGCAGCCATCGCGTTGGGTGTTGGCCGGACATTCCATTTGTGCACAACCAGCTCACTACGCTAGGTAGATGGGGTCACAGCGATGTGGCTCACCGTGCCAAGGAGACCCGTCTCGCCGATGTGATTTGTTCGCGGGCACATGTGGCAGTACGCGAGCAAAGACTCCAATGGCTTGCGTTGGTGGTCAGATATCGCGGACTATCTTGCAGCTGCCAATGTGATGAACGGTATCGAAAACGGTGCAGTATTGAGAGAGTAATTGCATGCATGTTACCAACCCCATGTTGGGGCGGCCTGAGACTCAGACTGCAACTGCTGCGCCACTGCCAACTGCTGCACTACTGCTGCTGCTGCAGCCAACTGATGAAGAATTTATTGCAATGGGCGCACGCAGAGAAATGAGCAAAAAGGTTGGTCAAAATTTGAACACCTCGCCTCGCCTCGCCTGTCTCGCCGCATTGGAATCGCAAAATTCAAAAACGCCACATGCAGCCACATGGAGCCTCGCCTCGCCTCGCCCCATTGGAATAGGGCTGTCAGTGAGAGTCAGGCGACCCCAACTAACAGAAAATGACAGGAAATGATAGGAAACCGACCCCTGGTAATCAAAACGACGCCGCGTCTCAGCCACGTAGTTCCTCTTTATGTTTTGCACATCCCTGGATAGAGGACTCTGTCAGCTATGCGGTGCAGCCTGTAACATGAAATATTGTGCACTGTGCTGAGTGCTATTGCGGCTCAAACCTCCACATTCAAATCCATGCATTGTTTGCTCATGAGGGCCTCATCGCGAGAGACCGCCGCGACCGACGTGGCCCAGGAGCACCTGCACACAGTGAGGAACAGTCGCCGCTGTCAAAACGATTCACATGGCACGCCAAACCGGTGTAACGACGCCCCTCCACCCATGCTCGGAAATATACAAGGCTGCTGCATTTCTTAACCCCTTCGTGAGTAGTACTTACTACCTGGCCACTCTGTAAGGCCACACAAGGTGTATAGGTCATTGCTACGTTACCTTGCTCGACATGTTGGGTCAGATCCCTCCCGCCCGCCCTCCGCTTGCGTGTCGAGCTTGTGTCCAGCTCCGCCCTGGCTCCCTGCTGCGCAGCTGGAGGGGTGAGCAGGTCAGAGGCAGCACCAGTACCAGCTGCCAGCCGCTGCCAGGGGGGGGCAGCAGGAGGGGTGGGCAGCCCAGGGGCGGCGCCAGCACCAGCTGCCAGCTGCTGCCAGGGGGGGGCAGCAGGAGGGGTGGGCAGCCCAGGGGCGGCGCCAGCACCAGCTGCCAGCTGCTGCCAGGGGGGGGCAGCAGGAGGGGTGGGCAGCCCAGGGGCAGCACCAGCACCAGCTGCCAGCCCAGCCCAGCCCAGCCCAGCCGCTTTACACGTGTCTGGATAAGAATGTGAATGGTGGGGCTGGGAGTGGGGACAATGAATGAGGACATGTGAAGCTATAGGTACAGCTGAAGGCACCGCTACCTGCATGCCACCTGCCCTGCCAAGATGTGTTGCAGGCCCTATTATTGCAGCATTACCTGGGGACCAGGGTCCTGGCACCCCCGCACCCTTGCAGCAGGGGGCCATCCACTGCCCGGTCAATACGCCGACTGACAGCATGCCATCAGCCTCCATGCAGCCACTAATCCAGCCCCTGCCTCAATCCCAACATGAGCCTAGCCCCAGCCCCAGCCCCAGCCCCAGCCCTTGCCCCAGCCCCCATGCCAGCCCCTGCCCTGGTCCCCACTCCTCCCCTCATCCCAGCCCTCGCCACCACCTCAGCCCTCATCACAGCCCCCGCACCAGCCCCCACCCCAGCCCCCCCGGCTGCCTCAGTCCCAGACCCAACCCCTGCCCCTGCCCCTGCCCCTGCCCCAGCTCCAGCCCTAGCCCCGACCCCTGCCCCTTGCACGACCAAAACCTGGCCTGTCTGCAGGCCATCAGCTTTGCTGAATGGAGCAGGTTGCTGCGCGAGGTGGAGGCACGCTTTTCACCCAGCACCATACAGTTCCTCAGAGAGAGGGGGGCTGCCAAAGTTGCAGCATGTTGCTGCCCCCCTCACCTCCCCTCCCCCTCCCCGTTCCCCTCCCCCAGCTCCAGCCCCCGCCCGCCCCCGCCAGCCCCACCCCCCGCAGCTGCCACCCGTGCTGCCACAGCGCAACGCTGTGCACCACACATCGACAGGGGCAGGAGCAGGGAGAGGGGCAGGAGCAGGGAGAGGGCCAGCACACAGATGACGTGACAGCAAGGAAAGTTTTGGCATGCTTGGTGCCTCCAGAACTGCTGGAGCAGCAGCTTGTGAGTGCCTTTGCTCAACACTCTGGCCTAGATCGCCACTGGGTGTCAGAGGCAGCGCAACCGAATTTAGAGCAGCGTGCAAGCATTCAGGACCGGGCAGATAGTCTCCGGCACTTCGCCGCTGTCAGAGCCCCTGACAACAGGGGCCACCAGGGCATCAGCCAGGCAGTGTTCGACTACATTCGCCACTACTACCATGAGCACAGCAAGCCCTCACCCTCGTGCAAGGACCAGCGGTCATGTTGGGTGTGCCAAACTGTTGGGTGAGTGCCCTACCGCCAAACTGCATGTGCACCGCTGACTACGAATGCATGCATGCGCCACATGCAATGCAACCACTAATGTGCCCCAGCCACAAGTCTTGCTGCATGAGTGCTTGCGTGTGTGGTGCTTGCACCATAGGGACGACAAGCGCACACTTGTGAACGAGACCAGGCGTTTCTTCGAAAGCTCACTGTTGGTGATGTGGCTTGAGTTTGATGACGAGCAGCAACACTTAGAGGAGCAATGGCGGCAGAATGAGCATCCGCAAGGAGGACAACTGCAGCAGCCACCCAGCATGCGTGTCAGCCTCAGCACGTTCGTAAGGCTGAGGCCACCATGGGTGGCACGCCTGACGGCATCACAACGGCAAGTGTGTGTGTGCAAGACCTGTTGCAACCCGGACAACTTGCTCACAGCACTAGCCCAACACAAAAGGAGCTCGTAGCTGCCCCCCGTTGCAGCCGTTGCTGCCCCCCTGGCTGTCCCCCGGGTGCAGCAGGCGCTGCCCCTCAGCCCCCCCCCCACCAGGGGGGTGCTGCCCCCCCTGTTGCTGAGGAGGAGGACGAATCCGTCACCGCAGCTGCCTCTACCTTCATTGACCCACTTGGTGAACCTGAGCAGCAGGCACATAGGTGGCAAGCGGAGCAAGAGCGTCAGCCTTGGCTGGCTCCCCCACCCTTCTCCCCACCCTTCTCCCACCCTTCCCCACCCCTCCGCCCTTCCACCCTTCCCCCACCCTTCTCCCCTCCCCTCTCCCCTCCTGGCCTTCCGTCTGTCCCGCTGCCTTCACCCCCTCCCCTCCCTCCCCCCTCCCCCATCCCCGTCCCACCACCTCCCAGCAAAACCCAGCCTCTGAGCGTCACAGCTATGCGGCAGTTGTTCCTGTGTCCTTGTGAGCTTGGCCAGCAGCCTAGCCTTGCCTGCTCTTTGCGCACATGCCTCCATTGCAAGTCGCGCAGGCTCAGTAGAAGCCAGATGCAGATGGCAGCGTCATGCTCACTGTGCGTCAGTAAGGAAAGCCATCATCAGCTGTAGGCAGCCGGCCGGCAGCAGCAGCAGGCAAGGCTAAAGTTGAGCTGCTGTGCATGAGGATGAGCTTGAGTGATGCTGTTGGCATGCTGAACAAGCAGATGCCAGAGTACATCAAGCACCACCGGTTGGCACATCACCAGCTGCAGGTTTTCCGTGAGCACCGTGAGGTTGTCAAGGCAGGCCAGGAGGGAAAGGTTGTGATTTCATGTGATTGGTCAGAGAAGCTGACTGTTGAGCGCAGCGTTGAGATCATGTCAGAGCACTGGCATGCGCAGCAGATAGGCATTCTCGTGGCATGTGCATACTTCAGGAACAAAGAGGGGGCCTACAAGGAGCACACCGTGTATGTGATGACAGATGGGAAGGAGCAGTCGGCAGCCATTACCCAAGCAGCAGTAAACCAGGTGGTATGTTACATGCTGGCAGAGCATGATATGGACATGAGGCAGTTGTACATGTGGTCTAATGGGTGTAAAGGGCAGTTCAAGGGGGCCCCAGCCATGCGACAGCATTGGGGCATGGCACAGAGGTACAGCGTGCCAGTGTGGTGGAGCTATGGGGCTACATCACACTTCAAGGGCAGGCATGATTCTGAGGGAGGGGTGGTGTAGCACTGGTTGAGGGGTGAGATCCTGGCTGATCGTGTTGGGTTGTGCAATGCATTGGGGTTTGTGCAGCATTGCAATGCATACCACAAGGCAGCTACTGCTGCTGACCCCAGCAAGGCTCACCGTGCACGAGCAAGTGTGGGTCATCGGTGGTGTTTGGAGCTGAGCACACAGGAGGTAGAGCTTTGCAGTGCTCCACAGCGGGATGCACATGCCTTTGCATCATCCATCCCCGGCTCTATGAGCATGCACAGCTGCTTCTTTCCTGCTGCAGGGATCCAGGTTGAGTGGTCACAGACTGCATGTGCATGTGCCCGATGCATGACCCCCGCACCAAGGGGTGTGTGTATCAGTGTTTTTTTTTCAAAACAGCCACGCTGATGCTGGTCACGAAGGGTCCAGGACCGTCACATGGCTGGTTACGCAGCTGGTCCCGACTGGTTACGAAAACCAAACATCGCAGCATTTTTCAAGCCAAAAGTCATTTTTAATGAATAATATTCACGTAAAAGACATTTTTTGGTTACGAAGCAGCCGAGGCCAGCCAACGCAAGGGTCCATTTGGTAACGAAATCCAGGCCTAGAAAACAGGCTTTTGGTTCCGATCGTTACGTATTGCGCAAAAAAAAAAATCACTGGTGTGTATCAGGCCCTCCATCCCAAAGCCCTTGATGGGCCCATTTTCGATCAAAAGAAGGATGATAAGCATTGGGACGATGAGTGCCCCACCCTTATGTGCTCATTTGCACCAGACAACGTCAAGCAGTTGTGCACCTTGGGCAAGAAGCTGGGCATGAAGATAATGAACGAGTATTGCAAGGCAAAGGGTTTTATGTGCCAGCCGGCACCTTGCGTGCTGACCTACGGTACATGGTGCTGGAGCATCTGGATGAGCAGGCAGGGTGCGATTGAGCTGGCTGCGACCGCGGATAGGGCTGCATTGGCACAGACCTGCTTCCAACCCAGTGCAAACACGCATGCTCAGCTGTCTCGGGTATGCCGCCAGGGTGCTCAGCTTAACCTCAGATCTGTTGGCGCTGGATAAGTTGCCGCAGGCCGTGATGACTTCATACATCTGGGTTGTGACCTGGCCGATGGCTAGTAGACTCAGTCCGGAGCGGTAGGAGGCTGCCTCCCCCTCCACATGAATCTCCACCTAGCCAGCATGTCCAGCTGGTGTAGACTTCACACACACAGCACAACGGGCAGCATGCCCTCCCTTCCCCTTCAGGGGTGATATGTAACGTGCAGCCTCATAAAGGCGACGTTGGACCGTTTGAACCATATGTAACACTGAGCCGGCCGCGAGGGCACTCGAGCCGCGGGCACTGTAACAGTCGGCCACAAGGCACCACCGTGAGAAGGCTAGGGCTTAGAACGGGGCCCCCTGGAATCGAACCAGTTGTCCTCACAGCTTACGCTGCTAGGCTTTACCTGCCAACTCACACTAATGCGGTGTGACCGATTATCCTGTAGCTGCCTCGGGTTAACCGCGACAGCCCAGACGACACTAAGGGACTACGCGGAGCGCGCCCTTACATTCCTCCCCCCCAAGGGGATGCCTCGTTCCGCCTCAGGTTAAACCCGAGACTCGCAAGACCTAGGTCTCACTTGGTTAGCTACTGGGTACCATGGAGGTAGAGCCAGGTCAAAGCTGGGTGTGGTCAGAGACCAACTGTAATAGGGGAATTGTAACGTATAACCATAGGCTTTGTAAGCACAGAGAAGAGAGTGCCTCAGTGCAGCAGCGCGGCAGCATGCATGCAGGAGACTTACTTAAGATGATGGATAGCATTGTATTCAGCCAAGACCTTGTCACAGTCAGTCAGGTTGGACCTGGGCTCCCAGGTGTTGTGAGTGGAGTCATAACCCTCCCACTGCACCAGGTAGTAACTGGCTTTGTTGTCCTTGACACCCTTGTGGTCAAGCAAACGCTCAACATAGTACACAGGGGTCTCATCCATCCATGTCACAGGAGGTGGCATGAAGCCCACATCAGTGCCAGTGTAAGGCTTGATGAGTGACACATGGAAGACAGGGTGCAGACGGCTCATGCTGGCAGGCAGGTCTAGCTTGACAGCTACTGCACCAACCAGCAGCAGGATCTCAAAGGGACCCACATACCTAGGTATGAGCTTACGAGCCTTCCCAGGCTGAAGCTTGAGGTTCTTGGTGCTGAGCAACACCTTCTGGCCCACCTTGTACTCAACGTCACGCCTGGCCTTGTTGGCATAGGCAGCCTGACGGGATTGGGCTGCAGCCATGCACTTCCTGGCATTGGCAACAGCATCCTGCCACCAGCGGGTAAAGGCATGAGCAGAGGGACAACGGCCCCCATAAGGCAGATCACGTAGGCCAACAGTCACAAGAGACTGACCTGTGTTGACCAGGAAGGGGGTGGACTGGATGGACTCCTGCCACGAGTTGTTGACAGCAAACTCAGCCAAGGCTAAGTAGTCAGGCCAGTCAGATTGAGTAGGTGAGATGTAATGCCTGAGCATTTCCTCTAACACACGGTTATACCTCTCTGTCTGGCCATCAGACTGTGGATGATAAGATGATGAGAGGGCAGGCTTAGAGCCACAGCGCCTCATGACCTCACGCCAGAACACACTTGTGAACAGTGAGCCCCGGTCAGAGATCAGCTCAGCAGGCATGCCATGCAGTTTGTACACATGGTCAATGAACAGTTGTGCAAAACGGCGTGCCTTCAGGTCCTCACGGCAGGGCACAAAGTGGACCATCTTGCTGAGCCTGTCCACAAAGACACAGATAGCATCATACCCATGTGACCCAGAGGGTAGCTTGGTAATGAAGTCCATGGACACAGACTCCCAGCGGTAGTCAGGTATAGACAACGGGTTGAGTAGGCCACCTGGCTTGAGAGTAGACGCCTTGTCACGTTGACAGGCATCACATGTGGACACATAGTACCTGACGTCAGCACGCATTGTGTTCCACCAAAACACACGTGACACACGTTCCAGGGTTTTGCTGATACCCACATGACCTGAATAGACTGCATCATGCATCTCGTGCAAGATGTGATTGCGCAGCTCAGAGTCATTGGGGACCACTACCTTATCCTTACCAGTGAGCCGCCATAGGCCATGTGTGTCCTGGTACATGCTGGACAGATCAGCTTCAGCATTAAACGCAGGGTCAAGCCGGTATCCTTGGATGAGTTGATCAGACAAACCCAGAGGATGGGCAGGAGCCGCAGGATAGTGCACTGAGGTGTCAGATGTACAGGTGACCAGGGGAACGAGGTCCCTGTTATGGCTTGTATCAGCAGTATTTTCAGTAATCTCTGGAGTTAAGGAGGATTTCGCAGTGACGGCAGCAGGGGCATTGGCCTCAAGGGCTCGAGCACCACTAGCTCCCTCCCCCCCACAGGAAAGTTTGGCCTGCCGTCTGGTGAGCATTGCACACACAGTGGCACCTTCCTGGGGGCCAGTGATTAACCGGGATAAAGGATCTGCTGGGTTGACATGGCCAGGAATATACTCCAGCTTAAAGTCAAACCTAGACAGCACACTCCTGGCAAATAAGGGCTGGCTGGCTCGGCAAACTTGCGAGTTGAGGTCTGAGACTTGGTATGTAGGCTGCTGTGACCTAGTGGAGGAGAAGACTCCCTTGGGCCAAAGTGTAATTCTTGATCGTTGTGGTGCTGCTGGACCATCAGCTGGGCCCTCACCCCGAATTTGGCTAAGGGAGATGGCGCCAACTGACTGAAGTGACTTTTTAAAATTTCCGAGTATGAGGAGTTGTCAGGCATCAGAATAGAAGCACAACCTAGTAGGTAGCATGTGCAAAGTCAAAGCCAGTAAGGAATGGGGGCCAGTTTACTGAAACCCTGCACACGGTTAAATCTCTGTTTGAGGCACAAATAGCCTTTGAAACCTTGTGCAGGGTTTCAATTGACCTTGTGCAGGGTTTCGCAAACCTTGTGCAAGGTTTCAAGACCGTGTGCAGGGTTTTGCCGACCTTGTGCAGGGTTTCGATCCAAGCATTGATTTTTTCTAAGTCAACCCTGACCTTGTGCAAGGTTTCGCTAACCTAGTGCAGGGTTTCGCCGACCTTGTGCAGGGTCTCGCTCAAAGCCTCGATTTCACCTAAGTCAACCCTGATCTTGTGCAAGGTTTCGCTAACCTAGTGCAGGGTTTTACTGACCTTGTGCAGGGTTTCGATCAAAGCATTGATTTTTGTTAAGTCAACCCTTACCTCGTGCAGGGTTTTGCTAACCTAGTGCAGGGTTTTACTGACCTTGTGCAGGGTTTCAATCAAAGCATTGATTTCTTCTAAGTCAACCCTGACCTCGTGCAGGGTTTTGCTAACCTAGTGCAGGGTTTTGCTGACCTTGTGCAGGGTTTCGCAACTATGTTTTCTCCTAAGTCAACTCAGACCTTGTGCAGGGTTTCGCCGACCTCGTGCAGGGTTTCGTTCCTTGTGTTGATTTCTCCTAAGTCATTCAAAGACGCTGTGCTTTCTGCATGTGACTTGCATGCAAGAGCGCGAAAACTGACGGGCTTGGTATTGGGATCTGCGCTAGCTGCCACCAAGCATGCCGTTGGTGTGCCATGAGGTCGCGAGGCGCCATCAGAGGAAACCATGTCGACCTCGCAAAGCCCGCAGTAATGCAGCAACACGCAACACGCGACACGTCCAAACATGTCCCAAACTCAGCAGCAGCGACATCAACAGCGCCCAAATGCGCAGCCTCGCAGCCGGCCATGAATTGCGGGCCAGCTAGCCTTCGCAGCCATCAGTCATCAGCCAAGAGGCCAGCATGTAGCTCGGTTTCGCAGCCATTAGCGATCAGCGAAAGGAATAGGGTATTTGTGATCAAGCACAGAGTTGAGGGCGAACGGCACAAAGGTAGCTTGCAAAGGTGCGATGCATAGATGCGACTCTGAGGTGCGATCGCGAGGTTGGAGCGTGGCATGTGTCATGTGCCATGTGTTGCTTGAGCAGGTTCGGTGCCAAGGCGCAGTGGCACCATCCATCAGCCAGAAGCAGCAACCACAACGGCAACCTCGCTCTTCCCTCCTCCCTCCTCCCTCCTCCCTCCTCGCTCTTCCCTCCTCCCTCCTCCCTCTTCCCTCCTCCCTCCTCCCTCCTCCCTCCTCCCTCCTCGCTCTTCCCTCCTCCCTCCTCCCTCTTCCCTCCTCCCTCCTCCCTACCACACTGCCCACCACCACCTGCCAGATCCCCCACTCCCCCTCTCCCTCCCCCAAAGGAATGATCAAGGGACCGCATGGAGCAAGCTGTGAGTGGCTAGCCCCACGCACATAAGTGACCCCTTGTATCCAGCCTAACCGCTAGCACGCCCCTTGTTTGCTGCAGGTGTGATGGTCAGCTCAGCAGCCAGAGCGGCAGCAAGGAGCAACAGGCCCCCTCCCCTCCCCCTCCACTCCACTCCACTCCACTCTCCTTTCCCATGCCTCTTCTCCCTCCTCCCCCTCACCTCCTCCCCCTCACCTCCTTCCCTCACACCCCCCTCCTCCTCCTCTCCCTCACCCTTACCCAGGCCAGGAGTAACATGGAGGTAAGGACTGTGTTACTGCCATGCTGAACCCCTTGGCTCCCCCTTGTGCGCTCATCGTGCGACCATCGCTCCACCCCCTCCTCACCTCCTCATCCTCACCCTCACCCTCACCCTTGGTGACTGTCATCCTCACCCTAACCCTCACCCGTGGTGGCACCACCTGCCAGACCCACCACTCCCCAGGAGGCGCAACCAAGAGGAGCAGCCAAGAGGAGCAGCCAGGAGCGGCAGCCAGGAGCAGCAGCTAGGAGCGGCAGCCAGGAGTGGCAGCCAGGAGGCATGGGCAAGGCAAGTGGTTGGCCAAGGCCAAGAGGCCCATGCCCCCCACAGCCAAGAGGCACAGCCAGGAGGGAGGGGCAACAGCCAACAAGGAGGCAGCAAGGAGTCAGCAATGGCACATGGAGATAACAGTGAGTGGTCAGCCCCTTGCACATCAGTGGCCCCCATTGCCCAGCCTACCGTGAGCACGCCCCTTGTTGCTTGCAGGTGTGACGGTCACACGCTTACCCCTTTCCCACCCCACCCCTCCCCTATCCCACCCCACCCCACCCCACCCCACCCCACCCCACCCCACCCCACCCCACCCCACCCCACCCCACCCCACCCCACCCCACCCCACCCCACCCCACCCCACCCCACCCCACCCCACCCCACCCCACCCCACCCCACCCCACCCCACCCCACCCCACCCCACCCCACCCCACCCCACCCCACCCCACCCCACCCCACCCCACCCCACCCCACCCCACCCCACCCCACCCCACCCCACCCCACCCCACCCCACCCCACCCCACCCCACCCCACCCCACCCTACCCCACCCCACCCCAGCAAACGGTGAGTGGCCAGCATGAAGCAGATTTGTGGCTCTTGGTACCAAGCCTGATGGCTAGCATGCCCCTTGTTTGCTGCAGGTCTAATGTTCACACCCTTCCCTTGTCCTTCCCCTTACCCACAATCTCACCCGTGTCGCTCCGCTTCCCCCCTCCTGCGCTACACTGCAGCCCCTCCCCTACCTTACCCTCACCTCACCCCACTTCCACCACCACCTCCCAGGCCATCAATAGCAGCCCGGAGCAGCAGCCTGGAGCAGCAGCCTGGAGCGGCAGCCTGGAGCGGCAGCTAGGAGTTGCAGCCATGAGGTGATACATGACGTGTGTAGCCATGAGCCAGCTGCCATGTGGCAGGTGTGGCAAGGCATGAGCAACAAGGAGCCTTAAGAGAGCAACAAGGAGCCAGCTGCTGTGGGGCAGGTGGTGCAAGGCATGATCAGCCAAGAGGCAGCTGCAGCGCGGCTGGTGCACCCTTCCCCCCATCACCACCACCACCTCCTAGCTGTCAACAGCAGCCAAGTGCAATGGCATGAGTGGCAGCCAGGAGTGCACATAATAGGAGTGGCAGCTAAGAGAGTGCATGTGTGTAGAGGCATCCAGGAAAGCGAATGCCATGAGTGGTGTCTTGTACATGTCTTTGCGGGGTTGTCGAGCGCCGTGCCATGTGGTTTGCAGTGGTGTAGCGAGGTGTTTGCGAGTTGTTTGTGCGTCAAGACATGTTGTTTGTAGTGGTGTAGCGAGGCATGTGTAGCCCTGAGTCTAGTGGCTTGTGTCATGTGGTGCATGCCTGGCAGCACCAGTTTCAGAGTGCAAACAGCAGTTGTTAGCCACGTGTCAGTTTGTGTGCTAGGCATGACTCTAATGGTGATGCCGTGTGATGTTACATTGATGTAGGAGGCCACATGTGGCAGCAGATGTCAGCAGGCATGTAGGTTGTAAGCCTATGCTGACTATACACTCATGCTTTGATACCCTGTGCACGGTCTATGAAACCCTGCACTACGTCAATGAAACCCTGCACTAGGTCTATGAAACCCTGCACACGGTCAGCGAAACCGTGCACACGGTCAGAAACGCCTAGGAACTGAGCCACACCAAACCCTGTGCACGGTCTATGAAACCCTGCACTAGGTCACTGGAACCCTGTACTAGGTCTATGAAACCCTGCACACGGTCAGCGAAACCCTGCACACGGTCAGAAACGCCTAGGAACTGAGCCACACCAAACCTTGTGCACGGTCTATGAAACCCTGTGCACGGTCTATGAAACCCTGCACACGGTCAATGAAACCTTGCACACGGTCTATGAAACCCTGCACAGGGTCAGGAACTGGCTTGACGGCCACCTAGGGGCTGAGCCATTTGAAACCCTGTGCACGGTTTGGCGAAACCCTGCACAAGGTTCTGCACCTTCAGCTAAAGGCCGATTACAGCCCAACCACGTCGATTAAAATCATGAAACATATGGCGATGGAACGGCCTTTGAAAGGGCTATCCGCAGTCCCCCTTACCTAAAATCGCCGACTCGGCCTTATTCTCCACGAGTGCAGCTCCATCCACCTAGCCTGACGCCTAGACAGATTCTTCTGTGTAGGCAGTGAAATCAAAGGCTTATGGTCGGTGAACAGAGTGAATGGCACACCTTCAAGGTAGCAACGCCATTCTTTGCATGCGGTGACAAGAGCAAGCATCTCTTGCTCACCTGTGGTGTAGTTGACCTCAGCAGAGGACAACTTCTTGCTCAGATAGGCAAGGGGATACCCATCCTGCATCAGGACTGCACCTACTCCTTGGAGTGAGGCATCACAGTACACCTGGAAGGGTTGGGTGTGATCTGGCAGGCGCAGCATAGGCACGTTAGCCACAGCAGCTTTGAGCTCATAGAAGGCAAGACGTTCATGGTCAGGCCAGGAGTGCCATGGGAATGTGGCACTGAGCTTGCCACACAGATCAGTCAGGGGTGCTGAGATGGCACTGAAGTTATGCACAAACTTGCGAACAAAGTTGGCAGCACCCAGGAAGGACTGCAGCTGGGTCAGGGACGAAGGGACAGGCCAGTCAACAATGGCCCTCACCTTATCAGGGTCCACAGAGATGGCACCAGCTGAGATCACATGCCCAAGAAACCTGAGGGTGAGCTGCATGAACTCACATTTGGACATCTTGGCATACAGTTTGTTTTTACGCAGCAGGTCAAAGACAAGGCGTAGGTGTTGCAGGTGCTCAGGTAGAGACTTAGACATGACCAGTATGTCATCTAGGTAGACTAGTGCACACTTGCCCAGGACAG
Organism: Haematococcus lacustris; assembly: GCA_030144725.1. Taxonomy (NCBI): domain Eukaryota; kingdom Viridiplantae; phylum Chlorophyta; class Chlorophyceae; order Chlamydomonadales; family Haematococcaceae; genus Haematococcus; species Haematococcus lacustris. Next base: position 6,808,905 of record JASKMD010000017.1, read on the forward strand.
GTGCAAAAGCATCATTCATGACCCGCTGGAAGGTGGCAGGGGCATTGGTCAGGCCAAAAGACAGCACCTTAAATTGGAAGTGACCTTCAGGGGTCCTGAAGGCCGTCTTGGGGACGTCCTCAGGAGTGATCCTGATCTGGTGGTAACCAGCCTTTGCTGAGGTAGTCCTGGATCTGTCTCTTGAGCTCCTCTTGCTCAGGCTTACTGAGGCGGTACATGGGGGTCACAGGTGGACGGGCGTCAGGGACCAGGGGTATGGTATGACCCACAGGACGTTCAGGAGGGGTGTCAGTGAGTGGTTTAAACACATCACTGTACTCATCGAGTAGGGTTTGCAGCTCAGCTTTAATAGCTGCAGGTATGTGTGGGTCGTCTTTGTCACTGGGGGTACCAGGACTGGCAGAGGCTGAGCCTTCAGCCATGACTAAAGCCACCACAGCACGGCCACCTTTAAGGAGCCACCTGGACGCCTGGGTAGCTGAGATTAACTCAGGTTTGGCTTTGAGAGCATTGATTAAGAATGCAGGGGTTGGTCTTACAGCAGAACATTGCCCAACATACTTAGGGGCTGCCACAGCAGGACATGGCAGAGTCACAGCAGTCTTGCCAGCAGCAGAAAGAGAAAGGTTTTTACCCTCATGAGAAAGGATTGCCTTGTTGGCAAACAGCCAGTCATCACCCAGAAGCACATCATAACCCTGCACAAAGCTAGGCATGACCGTCAGCTTGCATGTGGCACAGTGGCCAGGTAGACATAAGTCCACAGCAGCAAACTGATGGCAGGACAGTGTGGTGTTGTCAGCCAGGGACCACTGATGTGTTGTGGGGAGAGCAGATAGCAGCAGGGCATGCTTGGAAGCAAATGCTATGCTGATGAAAGAGTGAGTGGCACCAGTGTCACACAAGAAGTGTGCCAGCAGCCAGCAGCCAGCAGCCACTGATGAGCTTTGGAGTACAAGCTCTATGGCAATGCGTGCTTGACAGCATAGTCGGTGCCGATCAATGAGTGTGTGGGGTTACAGCATACAGCCAGTCATCACCCAAAGACACATCATACCGCGGTAGGCGGGGCAGCAGACGGCGGAGCCGTGGGAGCTGCAGGGTAGGCACGGGAAGTGGCGGAGCCACCAGCGCCACCGGCGCGACCGGAGTGACCAGGCCGGAGTAAGAGTGAGGGCTGCCGGGACGGCGGCGATCTGCGGACGAACAGCAGCCACAACACTAACACCACCACACTTGCTTGGGGTGACCCCAGAACCAGCAGCAGCTACAATGCCCTTGTGGTTGTGTATGGCTGAAGCCACAGCATCGTCAAGAGTGGGGTGTGCCAAGGACATGAAGTCCTTTGCCACTGGGCCAGTTGGGGGATGAGGCCCCCCTAAACAGTGACCACAGTCAATGCCATGTTCATCACCCTTGTACCACACAAAGTGATGGTATTGCTGAAGTTTGTAATGTACTCCTGCAGGGTCACACTTAGAGACATGCACAACAGCTTAGAGTTCAATAGCTGGCCATGAGCATGGTTGAGGTCAGGCACAAAGTCCTCCCCTACCATCTCAATGAAGTGCTTGCAAAGATAGTCCCATGGGGTATACCCACTGTGTGTCAAGGCATCTGAATACCTGATGGACTTGAACATGAGGATGGCAGTGCAAGGGCAGGATTAAGGTTATTGTTAGCACATTGCACCTCCAGATCCTTAAGGAAGGTGACAGCACGTTTACCCTGAGCAAGGCTGTTATCAGACCAACGCTCAACAGGGGGCAAGCCCCTGTGGGGGTGCACCACAGTGTCAGGTGCCAGAGGCACAGCAGCAGGTGGGAGTGGGGCAGAGCCACCAGCTAGCCCAGCATACTTCTGACAGATTGCAGCAATAGATGCTGATGGCTTGGGGACAGGCCTACTAGGGCTCTGTCCTACGGGAGTCCAGCCAGAGGCAGGAGCACCCTGGGCCACTGTGGCTGGTGCAGCAGTGAATGCAACACGTGCAACAGATGCAGCAGCAGCAGTAGTGCATGGAGCATTGTGCACAGCAGGTTGGGCAGCAGGCTGGGCAGCAGAGGTACCATTACCTTCATGGGCTGCAGCATAAGCATGGGGACCTGCAGACCCACCTGCAGGCTGGGGACCAGCTTCCTGCAAAACAACAGTCTGGTGTGCAACAGCAATTACACGATGCGCAGCAGGCTGGGCAGCAGGCTGAGCAGCAGGCTGAGCAGCAGGCTGGGCAAAAGAGGTGCCATTACCTACGAGGGCTGCTACAGAAGCATGGGGACCTGTAGACCCACCTGCAGTCTGGGGACCAGCCTCCTGCAAGCAAGCAGACTGGGGTACACCAGCATTAGCAGCAGGTCGACGAGCAGTGAAACATTGCATGTCGGAGGTGCTAGCCACAGCATTGCAAGGCTGCATTTCTGCCTGCATGGAGGGCTGAGCCCGGCTGAGGCACAAGAGCAAGAGCATCAGCGCGACTTACCCCAGCAGCAACGGCTTCAGCAGCGGCAAGCTTCTGCGTGAATAGCGCCCAGGAGGTCCTCGCGGGCCAGGAGGCCGGCCGGAGCTGCTCACTAGGCACGTCCCGCTCGCCAGCTTTTCCGCCACTGTCACGCTCGCCTGCAAGGTCGACACATCCTACAATGCACGGGTCCGCTCATAGAGGGTCTCCAGATATGCCTTATTCTCGGCCAGTGTTACCAAATACGGTCCAAGACGGTCCGTTTTTGCCGTATAATCGTTTTTCCGAAAATGGCCTTGTATTTTTCCGTTTATACAGACCGTCTATACGGTGGTCCGCGGCCTTTGGCGGCACAAAGCGATGCCTCTAACCAAGGAGCTATAACGTTGTACATGATTCTTATTACCAACTTCAGCGAGATAGCGGGTCCCCGAGATTCCAGTGCCGAAACTGCAACTTGGAGTTCGCCGCATCTATTGTCACACGCCTATGCCAGCACATTACGGCAGCGGAAGCGACATGCCTGATGCCCGACAGCGAACTGGAGTCACAGCTTCTGGCAAGGGAGGCAGAACGCAAGCGAACTACAAGCCCAAAAGACAGCCATCGGCAAAAGCAACGCGGGGCCGCAGAAGTGCATGTTGAAGAGCTGGACGACTTGGTATGTTACTGCCACATCTGTCGTTGTAGACCAGTTGCAGTTGCAAGATGCTAGTAAGAAGGAAGCATGCTGCAAGTCGCAAGTTGCAGGAGCAGGTGTGCATAAGTAGCTTGGGGCTGCAGCCATGAGCAGCTGCCAAGAGCAGTAGCCCAGCCCAGCCCAGCCCAGCCCAGCCCAGCCCAGCCCAGCCCAGCCCAGCCCAGCCCAGCCCAGCCCAGCCCGGCCCAGCCCCACTTGGACACAGACCCTCCCCACACAAACCCCACCCTAGCAAATGGTGAGTGGTTAATCTTGCAGTCATGTGACTCCAAGGACATTGCCTGACCGCTTGTATACCGCTTGACTGCTGCAGGGTTAATGGTCTCATTCTCCCTTTCCCTACAACCACCTCAACCATTGTAATCCCACTTGCTACGCGCCACTTCCCCACCCCAACTTACCTTACAGCCTGGAGCAAGCCTCCCCACCCTCCCCTGACCACCATCACCACCACCACCACCTCCTAAGCCATCAGATCTCCTCCCTTCCCTCCCCTCCCCCCCCACTCCCCCAGCCTGGAGCGGGCAGCATTAAGCCCGCAGCCTGGAGCGGGCAGCTTGAAGCGTGCGCTTGTAATTACTACCAACAAGCTCAATTCGTGTGCATAGTTACAAACCAACAAGCGCATAGTAGGTAGGACCCCACGCCGCAGCCCTCTCCCTACCCTACCCATGGCGTAGCAGCCTGGAGCTGGCAACATGGAGCGGGCAACTTCGAGTGGGATCCATTAGTAGCAGCCAACCCAGCCTACTCTAGCCATGCCATGCCCACACACCACTATAGGTATTATCTATAGGTTGGTCAGGCTAGAATGATCCGATCTTGCCACCGCCGTCATGTTGTGATCGTACTGTTGGTATGGAAAACAGTTCATGACTCACTAGGGATCGAACATGCGATCTCTCGGCCATACGGCCAAGACGATTGTACGGTACAGTATATACGAAAAAACGGTGTACGATAAAAGACGGCCCAGCCGTCTTTGGTAACACTGTTCTCGGCCCCATTTCGGCGAGCTCGATGTTTTGTATGTATCGAGGCTTTGTTTAAGAGCGCTTAGCGCGAACCTAATCCTCTGCAGCGACTGTGCAAGTCACGCAAACACTTCGAACCATCTTTTACCAATCAAGTCTCCCGGTAAAAGTTCCCCCTGTACGGGGGAAGTTTGTTGGCTGTAGATGGGGGAAGTTTTAAATTGCCCATCCGCGCTACTCGACAAGCACGAGCGACTAGCCACCCACACAACGGCTTGCTGGGCTCCTCCGCATGCTTTGACTCGCAACCTTGACTGCCCAGAGGTGGTTAGCGGTGGGCGGTTACTGCCCAGCAAACGCAGCCCGCCTGGACCGTTCTTATTTCGATAAGCTCAAGCGCGCAGCCCATAAGGGACTTGCCAGGGGAGCGGTTACAGGGGATGTAGCCGCATTAGCGAGCCGCAGCTTAAGCGACGAGCTAACAGGACAGGCCAAACCCCCCCACAACACCCAAAACTAGCGACGGACACAATGCAGTGCCAGACGAGCTACAGGAGGAACCGCAGCTGGAGCAGCACCTGCGTTCTGCAGCTTTTCTGCCTTGGCAGGAGCGCAGGGAGCGATCAGATGCCGCTGCCCGTTCCAAATCGGAGCAGCGCAAGCGGGAATATGTGGAGCTCAAATGACAGCCCTGCAGTCAGGTATTCAAACAGCTATCAGAGAGGATTGGCTGCACCATGCGTGCAGTGCGTGGTGTGGTTGGCTTTGTGTGCTGCCATGACGTGCCGCTACTAGCGCTGTACTGCAACATGCGCACAGCGGAGCAGTTTGTGTACTACCTCCTGGCATGGCATGCTGCATGCGACATGTTGCATCTCTACATTGACTTAGCCTGCCATGCCAGGTTGGTTGTTCGCCATGGAGAAGCACCATGGCAGTGCTGAGGGTGAGAGCCCTCTCTTGCACGAGGCCTGGTGCTCCTGGTCGAAGGTCTCAAGGTGTGTGTGGCATGGCAAGGGTGCAGAGTGTTCAGGGTGAGGTGTGGCACAGTTGGTTGAGCGCGGTGTGTTGTAGGTACCGTACCCAGGTGGAGCAGCTCACCACAGTGTGCATGAGCTGGGGTTGCAACGCGACCGTATGGGCCAGAGCGACAAGGACACGCGCGCAGCAAGCAACGCCATCAAGGCAAAGCTTAGGACAGCTCGTCAGCTTCTCAAAGAGGCAGCACTCTACCAAGCGCTAGGGAGTGGTGATGCAGCAGCTGTCAGCATGGTGAGGGGTGAGCCAGCTCCATGGGCTGAGGCCTCCACAGCAACCCCCTACGGCAAGCTGCTGCACTATGAGCGGCAGCTGCACCATTTGCAAAGCGATAGGGATAGATGCGTTGAGCAGCAAGCTATGCTGCGTATCGAGCATAGCCGGCTGCTGGTCTGGTTGCAGCACATGATTGTTGTGTGCAAGGGGGCATGCAGTGAGCCTGAGGCGCATGGCGAGGCTGAGTACCTTGTACCACTTGTAACACCCTTGTAATCCCTTGTAACATGGCGGTCATGTAATGCTATCCAACCAACCGCTTATGTGATCCCTAACCGTTGAGAGCTGACCTAACTAGACTTCATTCCAGAGTCACCCGGTCCCAACCTCTACATACCATGCATGTAACCAACCGCATCTCTAGGTGCCTAGCTCCGAATTGCACTAGAAGCTCTTTTTAATTACAATAGACAAGGCTAGACAAGGCTATCCAAGCCAAATGAGAATGGCCGCGCTCAAGTTTTAAACCTGTACCTAAACACTGTTAGCACCGCCTTGCCTCCTAGGCTGGATCCCTAGCTAGCCCAGCCCAGCCCATCCTAACCTATCACTGCCAGGCTAGCCCATCCCTAGCCAGCCAGCCAGCCCATCCCATCCCTAGCCAGCCTATCCCAGCCCAGCCCATCCCAACCCAGCCTATCCCTAGCTAGCCCATCCCATCCCATCCTAACCTATCACTGCCAGGCCTGCACTTGCTAAGCATGACCGTGATGCATACATGCATAGGGGGTATGTAGCAGGTGGCTATCACGTTTGCAGCATTAGCGCAGCACCGCGTGGTGTGTTGTCCATACAAGGGGCATGTGGCGCACCATACCCTAGCATGTGGCTGGATGTGATGAGCCTCCACTATAGGTACCATCCGTAGTCAGACTAGCTGTGACACATTGGGTGTGGATCACTGCCAGGCCTGCACTTGCTAAGCATGACCGCGATGCATACATGCAAGGGGGGTATGTAGCAGGTGGCTACCAGGTTTGCGGCCTTAGCGCATCACCGCGTGGTGGTGTTGTCCATACAAGGGGCGTAGGTATCATTTGAGAAGAGGATACACGGCTAATGACCTCCACCGTTTTCTTCCTTACATCTTACAATTTACATCTTACAAATCACGTTGTGTGGCATGGAACTGAACGGAAGCTCTTTGAAAGCTTTTGTACCATGCAACATTCTCCTCAGATGGGTTCAAAGTTGTTGCTGATTGCTAATACAAGACTGCACTGCCACACACCTACAGCTTGCTGCTGCTGCTGCTGCTCATGCTCTGCAGTACATGCACTGCAACCTGCTGCTGCTGCTCATGCACTGAAGCACACCCGCAGCCTGCTGCTACCTGCACTGCCACACACCTAAAGCTTGCTGCTGCTGCTGCCCATGCACTGCTGCTCATGCACTAAAACACATGCACTGCAGCCTGCTGTTGCTGCTCATGCACTGCAGCACACCTGCAGCCTGCTGCTACCTGCAGCATGCACTGCCACACACCTACAGGCAGGGCAGGTCAGGTCAGGTCAAGGCAAGTCAGGTCAGGTCAGGTCAGGGGCAACGCAAGGCTGGGAGGGGGTGGGGCAGGGCTGGGAGGTGGTGGGGCAGGGTTGGGCAGGGAGGGGAGGGGCAATGCAAGGCAGGGATGGGGTGGGGCGGGGCTGGGAGGTGGTGGGGCAGGGATGGGCAGGGAGGGGAGGGGCAACGCAAGGCAAGAAGGGGGTTGGGCAGGGTTGGGCAGGGAGGGGAGGGGCAATGCAAGGCAGGGATGGCGTGGGGCAGGGCTGGAAGGGGGTGGGGCAGGGCTGGGAGGGGGTGGAGCAGGGCTGGGAGGGGGGTGGGTGGGTAGGGCTGGGAGGGGGTGGGGTGGGGCTGGGAGGGGTTGGGGCAGGGCTGGGCTGCGGCGGCGAGGGGTGGGGTGGCATGACAACAACACCATGATGCAAATGGGTGGGTGGGCGGGTGACTGGGTGCACCTTGCTGTGTAGCGGCACTACGGCTGCCTCCCCAGCCAGCTGCGGCTCGGAGCTTGGCCCCCCCGGCGCTAGTCGCACTAGGGGTGGCCCCCTCGCCAGCGGCAAGCCTGTGGCTGCCCTCCCCACCAGCTGCGACACAGAGGTTAAATCCGTGTCCAGCAGTTACATTGGGGTGGGCCCCCCGTTAGCGGTTGGTCTGTAGCTGCCTCCCCCACCACCTGCAGCACAGGGGTCGCCAGCAAAAGCGAGATTGGATTCCACGCCAGCAGCGTGTGTGCGACTGTCCTCAGCGCCAAGAGCTGCAGCAACGGTAGCAAAACCATTGCTACATTACTGCCTGCTTGCTTGCATGCTACTCTGGCTAGGCCTGAGCGGACTTCCAAGCTGCACACTGACTTGCTCTAGCATCTGAGATAGCTCACCAATCCTTTTGGCAGATGGTTGCTGAGCTGGGCTGGGGCGTGGGCTGCGCAGAGAGGTGCACAGGGGGGAGGTATCTGTATGCACACAAGCATCAAATCACATCACAAATCAGATTCAAGATCATGCAATTCAGCAGTCATGCAAGCCAAGAATTAGACACAGCGGTTGCGACAAGTAATCATGTATCATCAACGGCAACAACATCAGCGCAAAAACACTAGCACTATTGCATAGCATACCTTGGCAAGGGGATGGGATGCCCCCCAGCTCCACTCCCTTCAAACTATCACGTCAAACCATGTTTGAGCGTGGGTCTGGCTGCTAGGTCAGCAGAAGAATGAGAGGGGGTTGGGACTGATCGACTGATTGCGTGAAGCGCAAGGGAGCATCAGCTTAAAGCGGTCCTGCATGCTGATGTACTCCACCTGCATCACCTGAAGTGGCTTCAAGGGGGAATCTTCTAGTCTAGTTGCCCCAGAGGCACAAGCATGGTGCAGCCAATCCTCTCTGATAGCTGTTTGAATACCTGACTGCAGGGCTGTCATTTGAGCTCCACATATTCCCGCTTGCGCTGCTCCGATTTGGAACGGGCAGCGGCATCTGATCGCTCCCTGCGCTCCTGCCAAGGCAGAAAAGCTGCAGAACGCAGGTGCTGCTCCAGCTGCGGTTCCTCCTGTAGCTCGTCTGGCACTGCATTGTGTCCGTCGCTAGTTTTGGGTGTTGTGGGGGGGTTTGGCCTGTCCTGTTAGCTCGTCGCTTAAGCTGCGGCTCGCTAATGCGGCTACATCCCCTGTAACCGCTCCCCTGGCAAGTCCCTTATGGGCTGCGCGCTTGAGCTTATCGAAATAAGAACGGTCCAGGCGGGCTGCGTTTGCTGGGCAGTAACCGCCCACCGCTAACCACCTCTGGGCAGTCAAGGTTGCGAGTCAAAGCATGCGGAGGAGCCCAGCAAGCCGTTGTGTGGGTGGCTAGTCGCTCGTGCTTGTCGAGTAGCGCGGATGGGCAATTTAAAACTTCCCCCATCTACAGCCAACAAACTTCCCCCGTACAGGGGGAACTTTTACCGGGAGACTTGATTGCTTTTACATGGTCGAGGCGGAGTGTTTACAGTAATTGGCTTATCGGTCGGAAACCACTTGTAACGTGCAGCCTCATAAAGGCGACGTTGGACCGTTTGAACCATATGTAACACTGAGCCGGCCGCGAGGGCACTCGAGCCGCGGGCACTGTAACAGTCGGCCACAAGGCACCACCGTGAGAAGGCTAGGGCTTAGAACGGGGCCCCCTGGAATCGAACCAGTTGTCCTCACAGCTTACGCTGCTAGGCTTTACCTGCCAACTCACACTAATGCGGTGTGACCGATTATCCTGTAGCTGCCTCGGGTTAACCGCGACAGCCCAGACGACACTAAGGGACTACGCGGAGCGCGCCCTTACATGATACTTGGATGCAGGCATGCTGCAGGCATGTGCACACGCAGGCAAAAACCCGAATAACCCAGGCAAAACTCAGCAAGAGTCGAGACCTTGGCAGGGGGACCAGACCCAAGCCAGTTCCCTAGCCAGTGACGTTGTAACGGGTTGAGACCAGGCTTGTGAATCTTCAGATTTTTAGGTTTCCAGATATTCAATTTTCAATTTGAAAATGTGAAAGAGTTTCATCGTCAATGAAACTGAGCGAAAGGCCGCTGGTTCTCAGCCTATCCTTTTAAACGGCGGCTTGTTTGTTGTTTGCCAGAGGTCGGACATGCAAGCCAGTTTAAGACAGGCTTGTGAATCTTCAGATTTGCAGATATTCAATTTTCAGATTTTCAATGAAAATGAAAGCCGCTGGTTTTACAGCCTCCCCTTTTGCACGCGGCCTGTTTGGAGGCCTACACACCCCCTGTGACAAGCAGATGTCAGTTTGGAGGCTCACAGCGGCGCCTACACCCCACTACACCAACTTAGCATAAAACCCCGTACTCCTCCATTGTCGAGTCCACTCATTGCAGCACCCAGGCCTCATGCAAGTGTCTACCATGTCATGTAATGCCTCATCCTCCACGCCCTCAGCCCTCAGCCCTCAGCCCTCAGCCCTGTCAGCCGTCAGCCCTGTCAGCTGTCAGCCCTGTCAGCCCTCAGCCCACAGCCCTCAGCCCTGTCAGCCCCCAGCCCTCAGCCCACAGCCCTCAGCCCTCAACTCTCAGCCCTCAGCCCTGTCAGCCCTCAGCCCTCAGCCCACAGCCCTCAGCCCTCAACTCTCAGCCCTCAGCCCTGTCAACCCTCAGCCCACAGCCCTCAGCCCTCAGCCCTCAGCCCTCAGCCCTCAGCCCTGTCAGCCCTCAGCCCTGTCAGCCCTCAGCCCTCAGCCCTCAGCCCTCAGCCCTCAGCCCTCAGCCCTCAGCCCTCAGCCCTCAGCCCTCAACTCTCAGCCCTCAGCCCTGTCAACCCTCAGCCCACAGCCCTCAGCCCTCAGCCCTCAGCCCACAGCCCTCAGCCCTCAGCCCTGTCAGCCCTCAGCCCTCAGCCCTCAGCCCTCAGCGGCTGGCTAGCCATCCACTCCTCCCACTGCTCCTCCTCTACAGCTGTGGGAGCAAAGGGCTGCTCATCACGCTTCAGCGCTCGCGTGTTGAAGTACACATAGGCCATGGCCCACATGCGCCCCATGAGCAAGCGGCTGCGCTTGTCGCTCCAAAGTAGCTTGAAAACACTGAATAGGCGCTCCACACCGGCTGACGTGGCTGGGGTGCATAACACCCGTTGTGCCACCTCCAACAGCACTGGTGTCTTCTTGCCATACCATCCCCACCACCTCACGATGTCACGTAGCAAGAGAGGGGAGAAGTAGCGGGGTGACAGCTTCATTCTTGTCATGTAGTCCCATCTGTCATTCATTCTTGTCATGTAGCCCCATCTGTGGCTCCTGTGGCATTTTCTGCCTTGCGCTTTTTCCGCTGTGGCTGCAGCGCGCTGGCGCCAGCCAAGCAAATCACTGGGCTCTGCAACACCCGTGGAAGAGGCAGCGCCGGGCTCCTTCTCAGAGCAGCGACTAGAGCTCGGGCTGTCTGCACTGGGGCGAGTCGTTGGTTGCATGGTGGCTGCTGTTCGCCTGTTGCTGCCATCGCGCTGCGATCTGACCGGGGGCAGCACCCGGCACTTTCAGATGTGCAGTGAATACGTTCAGATTTTCAGATGAAAATTTTTCATTGAAAATCTGAATGAAAATCTGAAACTTTCACAAGCCTGGTTTAAGAGATGCAAGCCTTCCATGCTGTCCGTGGATCCGCCATCTGTGGCGTTGTCTGGCTTGCGCTTCTTCCGCTGTGGCTGTAGCGAGCTGGCGCCAGCCAAGCCAATCACAGCCAAGCCAATCACTCTGCAACACCCGATCTGCGATCTGACCGGGGGCAGCACCCGGCACTTTCGGATGTGCAGTGAATACCTTCAAATTTTCAGATGAAAATTTTCATTGAAAATCTGTATGAAAATCTGCAATTTTCACAAGCCTGGTTGAGATAAGGGAGCCTGTGAGGGCGGGAGAACGAGACAGGACCCGGGGTTAGATAGACTTCTGAGCCAAGGTACCAGTCTCTGCCTCAGGAGTCCCCAACATGGGGTTGGTAATCTTCATGCAAGTACTCGCTACAAAGTGCACCGATTTCGATAGCGTTTGTTGCAATGGCACCTGCGATTACTCCGCATCTACTGGCAAGCGGCGCGTTAAACCTTGCATCAGAGTCCATGCCGGCGCAAGCGAGCGCGGACACACCTCAGCTGCTCACTATCGATTGTTCTAGTGGTGAGTAGCGGCATCAATGAGCGAACTGCGCCTGGCATCGAGCCGGAAGTACAATCACATTTCAGCCCGCCAGGCTTGCTCCACGAGCCTCTTATTGGTGCAGGCGGTGTTGGAGGGCCATCGTTGGGCAAGTTACTAATCGGCATTGTTGCATACGCGGGAAACGTGCGTCTCTCTCTCAGGAATGGAGAACCCCATCCACAAAATGGCATGTTGTGAGCTGTGACTCTCCAGACTTTCGATTAGAAACTCTGTTCCTTACTCAACGTCACAACTCCGACTGAAGAAAGCATGGCAATTAGATGATCAGGCCTGCTCCAAATGACATTGGCGTGACCCAACTTTGCTTGCAGGAATGACTAGCCTACTCCGACCGCCCGGACCGTGCCCCCTTGCACCCCCTTGCACGCCCTTGCACCCCCACCCCCTCCCCAGCCCAGCATAGCCTTCCTCCTCCTACCCCCTCCCAACCCCGGCCCCGCCCTCCCCCCCCACCCCCCCACCCCCTCCCAGCCCCCTCACTGCCCTCCCACCCCCCCTACCCCCTCTCAACCCCGGCCCCTCCATCCCCCCCCCACCACCCCCTCCCAGCCCCGCCCTCCCCCTACCCCCCCACCCCCACCCCCTCCCAACCCCAGCCCCGCCCTCCCACCCCCTCCCCCACTCCCTCCCTCCTTCCCTCCCTTCTCATCCCTAGCAACTCCTGCCCACCCCCATGGGGCGCAGCCTGCGGCGTGGTCAGCTCCAAGCCCTGGTAAACTCACCAAGAGCTGGTTATCTGCACTGCCCTAACGGCCTAAAAGCCACAGCAAGGAGGGCTAAGGACATTGCCCAAGAGGTGCAGGCCGAGAATGAGTTGTTGATGACCGAGGCCCAGTTGCAACAGGCTTGTGGGGAGGTCCTTGAGGCTGCCTTGCTCGACCTTGAGGAGAAGCACAAGCACCTGCAGGCAGAACACAGGCAGCAGAGGTTGGAGAACGAGTCTCTTGAGGCTGTGGTCAAGCAACAGGAACTGGCTATGACTACTGCCAAGCGTGCTCAGCACCGCCTCGAGGCCCAGCTGCGCAAGTATCAGCGCCGACCCTAACTAACCCGCAAGCAGAGGCAGCAACTACAGATCTTAAAGCAAACAGGTGTTTCTATTGAGGTCCTGTGGCGGTGGGCTGACAGCAATTGCAGCCGGCTTGACACCCATGGCAGACCTGGTGGCACAACAGTGCAGCCCACACCGGGGCCGAGCCCACCTGAGCCCACACCGGGGCTGAGCCCACCTGAGCCCTGTGACCTCTTCATCCCCACCCAAGAGGCCTCACCTGGACAGCCAGCAGCAAGGACAGCAGCATACACAGCTCAACAGTACCTCAGCACAGCCAGGTTGATGTTGAAGACACAAGTCAGCCGTCGCCGGCTTCCCACATGCCGGCGGCTGTTCATCACAGAGCAGTGTGTGGTGGCCAACACTCACCGGCCTGGCGAGCGCACAATTGTGAGCCGGCAACTGCGTGTGGTCTACAAGTACCTGCGGCAAAGAACCCTAGGTAAGCTGGGCTGGGCTGGGCTGGGCTGGGCTGGGCTGGGCTGGGCTGGGCTGGGCTGGGCTGGGCTGGGCTGGGCTGGGCTGGGCTGGGCTGGGCTGGGCTGGGCTGGGCTGGGCTGGGCTGGGCTGGGCTGGGCTGGGCTGGGCTGGGCTGGGCTGGGCTGGGCTGGGCTGGGCTGGGCTGGGCTGGGCTGGGCTGGGCTGGGCTGGGCTGGGCTGGGCTGGGCTGGGCTGGGCTGGGCTGGGCTGGGCTGGGCTGGGCTGGGCTGGGCTGGGCTGGGCTGGGCTGGGCTGGGCTGGGCTGGGCTGGGCTGGGCTGGGCTGGGCTGGGCTGGGCTGGGCTGGGCTGGGCTGGGCTGGGCTGGGCTGGGCTGGGCTGGGCTGGGCTGGGCTGGGCTGGGCTGGGCTGGGCTGGGCTGGGCTGGGCTGGGCTGGGCTGGGCTGGGCTGGGCTGGGCTGGGCTGGGCTGGGCTGGGCTGGGCTGGGCTGGGCTGGGCTGGGCTGGGCTGGGCTGGGCTGGGCTGGGCTGGGCTGGGCTGGGCTGGGCTGGGCTGGGCTGGGCTGGGCTGGGCTGGGCTGGGCTGGGCTGGGCTGGGCTGGGCTGGGCTGGGCTGGGCTGGGCTGGGCTGGGCTGGGCTGGGCTGGGCTGGGCTGGGCTGGGCTGGGCTGGGCTGGGCTGGGCTGGGCTGGGCTGGGCTGGGCTGGGCTGGGCTGGGCTGGGCTGGGCTGGGCTGGGCTGGGCTGGGCTGGGCTGGGCTGAGCTGGCAGCTGGTGCTAGTGCTGCCCCTGGGCTGCCCACCCCTCCTGCTGCCCCCCCCTGGCAGCAGCTGGCAGCTGGTGCTGGCGCCGCCCCTGGGCTGCCCACCCCTCCTGCTGCCCCCCCCTGGCAGCGGCTGGCAGCTGGTGCTGGTGCTGCCTCTGACCTGCTCACCCCTCCAGCTGCGCAGCAGGGGGCCAGGGCGGCGCTGGACACAAGCTCGACACGCAAGCGGAGGGCGGGCGGGAGGGATATGACCCAACATGTCGAGCAAGGTAACGTAGCAATGACCTACACACCTTGTGTGGCCTTACAGAGTGGCCAGGTAGTAAGTACTACTCACGAAGGGGTCAAGCAATGCAGCAGCCTTGTATATTTCCGAGCATGGGTGGAGGGGCGTCGTTACACCGGTTTGGCGTGCCATGTGAATCGTTTTGACAGCGGCGACTGTTCCTCACTGTGTGCAGGTGCTCCTGGGCCACGTCGGTCGCGGCGGTCTCTCGCGATGAGGCCCTCATGAGCAAACAATGCATGGATTTGAATGTGGAGGTTTGAGCCGCAATAGCACTCAGCACAGTGCACAATATTTCATGTTACAGGCTGCACCGCATAGCTGACAGAGTCCTCTATCCAGGGATGTGCAAAACATAAAGAGGAACTACGTGGCTGAGACGCGGCGTCGTTTTGATTACCAGGGGTCGGTTTCCTATCATTTCCTGTCATTTTCTGTTAGTTGGGGTCGCCTGACTCTCACTGACAGCCCTATTCCAATGGGGCGAGGCGAGGCGAGGCTCCATGTGGCTGCATGTGGCGTTTTTGAATTTTGCGATTCCAATGCGGCGAGACAGGCGAGGCGAGGCGAGGTGTTCAAATTTTGACCAACCTTTTTGCTCATTTCTCTGCGTGCGCCCATTGCAATAAATTCTTCATCAGTTGGCTGCAGCAGCAGCAGTAGTGCAGCAGTTGGCAGTGGCGCAGCAGTTGCAGTCTGAGTCTCAGGCCGCCCCAACATGGGGTTGGTAACATGCATGCAATTACTCTCTCAATACTGCACCGTTTTCGATACCGTTCATCACATTGGCAGCTGCAAGATAGTCCGCGATATCTGACCACCAACGCAAGCCATTGGAGTCTTTGCTCGCGTACTGCCACATGTGCCCGCGAACAAATCACATCGGCGAGACGGGTCTCCTTGGCACGGTGAGCCACATCGCTGTGACCCCATCTACCTAGCGTAGTGAGCTGGTTGTGCACAAATGGAATGTCCGGCCAACACCCAACGCGATGGCTGCCGGACGTGCAGGGCGCCTAGACGGGGTGATTGAAGAATCATTTCATGTTCGCTCCTCGCCAAGTACACCTTCTGGGTCGGCGCACACTAAGGTATCACCGGGTTACACCCCCCCTCCTCCACTGTGTCCACCACTGTGTTGCACCGGCTGCACCTAGAGAAAAAGCGACACGAAATGTTTGTTCATGACCCATTGGCGCATCTATTGAAGCAACCCGCACGTTAAACAGCCCAGGCCTCGTTCAGTTTGACACTTTCAAAGTTACATCATGTTCATTAGGCAGTTTCATGGCCACGGCATGCAACGACTCACCATGCCCGCCCCCCCCTTCACCCATCATTGCAGGAGCCCACCTCATTGAGCCTGACCACCACCTCCCAGCCCTTCCCCTCGCCCCCTCCCCAAGCACACCCCCTCCTAGCCCACCCCTCCCAGCCCACCCCTCCCAGAGCACCACTGTGGGGTGGCAGTTGAGCTATGAAACTTTGCACGCAGGTGGATGGCATGCAGGGGAGTGTAACTCTGAGAGGAGCCGACTGACTCTGCCCTCACAGAGCCTTCAGTACTCCAAACCATTCACATTCTTATCCAGACACGTGTAAAGAAAAATGGTTTGAAAACTGTGAACTTCTGTGCTCGATGCATCCGCCTAGGTTCGGAGCACCTTGCACAGAGAACAACAGAAGCATCCACTGTAAGAAAGAACAAACCCTCAATTCTCTAAAGATCAGACATGCAAGTCAGTTCTTAGGATGCCAGCCATCCATGCTGCGCATGTCCACTACAGACGCAAGGCTGGAGAGTTCGATTTAGTTCGATGCTCGTCAGACTGGCATCAGCAGAGGCCCACCACTAGGAGCCTAATCGACAAGGGGCCACGGCCTTGATGCTGCTGTCACTGCTGTGCTTCTCGGAGCCACGTCAAGCGGTGTTCTTACACAGAACGATCGTTGCGACACACTTCGGCTCAAACACACTTCAGAAACAGAAAGGGTAGGGTACAGCCAATCAGCAATACTAAGCAGCACGAGGGGATCACATACATAGCTAGATCACTGCATAGCCTGATCACGATACTGGCTACTACGCTCCAGACACCAAGGGCCTGTCGCACAGTTTGTGTCATGCATATTTAGAAGGGAGCAGTGGAATTCAAACCCCTGGCCAGCAACCGGGGGGCAGGGCACCGAACCCTGACATCCGCCTGGATGTCTGCCGTCACGTTGTTGTTGCACAGAACAGCGCCAGGGGTGACCGACACCTGGCCGACTGTCAAGATGGAGTTGGATTGCACCAGGCTCAGGGCAGTGTTCAGGTAGCCAAACAGCTCGCTGGGCTCCACTGCAAGGCAGCAGGCAAGCAGGCAGGGTCAGGGTGAAGTGAACCGCAGCAGTGGACACACCGAGCATGGAGCATCAAGCAGGTGTGGCAAGGGGGGTGGGGGGGCTACAGGTGTGGCATGGTTGTTCATGTCAGGCAGCACAGGTAGTGCACCACAACCTGCAGCGACCCGCACCTGTCTGCCTGGAGGTGCCCCCAGCAGCCCTGGTGTCGGCGCTGAGCTTGACCAGGGTTGCATTCCATCGGGTCAGCTGGGAGGTGGTCAGGCTTGGCAGAACACTCGCGTTGGCTGCCCTGGCATACGTCAGCATGGTGGTGCGGTAAGTGTCAAAGATGTTCTGGGCAGTCGCCGACACCTGGTCCTCGTAGTAGATCTGGTTCCAGCCTGAAATGCGGCTGGGGGTGAAGATGCCCTGCACCCGGCACCAGCACCAACCACCAAGCAAAACAATGATTTCCATGTGCATCAACCACACCAGGGCATCATCACACCCAGCAGAGTAGAGCAAGGGCCACATGGCTGACCAGGTGCTGGGCAGGTGTCAGCGGTGCGCATGGTCACCTACCGCTGCAAAGAGGCCAGCAGTGCCCAGGCCGACCGCGAACAGGGTGGCCACCCAGGAGGCGAACTGACGGGCGAAGAACTTCCAGTTCACACCCATCTTGCCCTCCAAAAGGCCCACACCAATGATGCCACCGGTGATGCACTGTGAGCTGGAGGTAGGAAGGCCGTACTGCGGGGCATGCAGGCAGAGGCACTGCTGAGCAGGCAGGAAAGGGGAGCATCTAGGCGCAAGAGCGGCAAGGCAGCAGAGATGCGAGCGGGTCACCTGGCTGGCAAGAGGCAGTGGTACAGCCCAGGCCTCACCTGGGAAGCAATCATGATGACCAGGGCTGTGGCCAACTCAGCGCAGAAGCCACGGGTGGGGGACAGCTTGGCAAGACGCACACCCATAGCGCGGGTCACCTTGTAGCCATCTGCAGTAGGGGCACCGACCACGTACAAACACACCGACATATCAGGCTAGCAAGACAGGCAGCGTGCACCTCAAGCAAGCTAGCCCTCCTGCATGCCAGCAACACTGCATGCTGGTGACACTCACATGTTGCCAGGCCAATGACCAGGCCAAAGGCACCGATGAACACAATCCAGACGGGGGCGGTAACACTCTTCGAGAGCTTGCCCTCGGTATAGGCAGCCCAGACTGTGGCATGGGGGCCAGCCATGTAGCCCACTTCACCGGCACCGTGAGAGAACACCACACAGATGGCGGAGAACACCTGCAAGCCAGGCGAGCACCAGGACTCACATGAGGACTATGCCACGCCTCCACCTGAGCACTGCTGTAACCCAGTCGTGCCCCACCGCACCTGCAGGTACTGGAACGCGTACTCGACCTTGGGGTCGAACACCTCGGCATTGCGGTGCAGGGCGGCAACCAGCTCATCCTCCTACAGAGCGACAGGCATGCGGGAGCCACTGTGCATGGCAGGCAAGGGCATGACCATGTGCCAGGACGCAGCAGTGTGTGGATGTGCTCAAAGGGTGTACCATCTCTGACCCACCTCCACAACCTCATGGATGTCCACAGAGGTTCCGTGGTTGATGGCCTTCCATGTGGACCTCAAACCCTGCTTCAGAGAGGTCTTCCACTTCGGCTCGTTGGGGTCCACCACCTCCATGGCGACCTCTGCCTCCTGCTCAGCCTTCTTGGCGGCACCCTTCTCAGCATCGGTGACCTTCTCAGACCCATCCCTGAGCAGGGACAACAGGCACACCCGCATGGTTGCATGGCTGACTCCTGGCCCACGCTCTCACCCTGATAGGCTGGGAGAGTGGAGTGCGAGGCTGTGGCTGCCAACTCACTCATTGAACTTGCTGTTTGCACGGTGGCGCAGGATGGGCAGCAGGATGGCAGCCACCAGCACACCCAGGCCAGCAGAGACGACTGCGGCAATCCAGGCAGCCTTGGCATCTGTCCAGTCATCATCCCCAGTGGTGAGGCTCTTCTTGGCACCCTGCGGCACAGGAGACCAGCATGGTGTGTGCATGGTGTAAGATGGCATGCACCGCAATGTAGGTTGTTTGTGCTGTGGCTGGCAGCGCAAGCAGTGGAGGGTCCGGAGGCTACCTCTCCTGGGGATCACCTTGGTGAACACGAAGTAGATGCAGATGAACACAGTGAAGGTCACGGACGGTGGCAGCACCCAGAAGGACAGGTTGTAGGCGTTTGGTCGGCGCAGCACCAGCGTACGGATGATGAGGAAGAGGAGGCCGGAGGCCAGACCAGTGAACACTGGCGAGAAGAACCAGGACACAATGATGGGGACCACACCCTGTAGAGCGACAGGCAGTAGAGCAGGTGATGATAGCTAGCTATGGTTAGGCTGCATGGGGCAGAGCTAGACCACACGACAACATGCAGCAATGCTACCCACATGATGTACACAGCAACTTGCCTTGTAGGGGGGGAATGAATTAGGGTCCGGCACCTGCCAGATGACTGCATTGTTGCCGTCGTAGATGATGGCAAACCCAATGATGGCCCCAATAATGGAATGGGTGGAGCTGACGTTGAGCTCAAAGTAGGAGGCGCCGATGTTCCAGATAGCGGAGATGGTCAAGGCGCACACCATGCCGTACGCAAACATCTCCGGCTCGCGCAGGAAGGAGTTGATGTCGGCAATGCCGCCAGCAATGGTGGACGTGGACACGCGCCCCAGCACCATTGCCCCAGTGAACTCGAAGATTGCAGCAATCTGCACAGAACCATGCCAGTCAGCAGCGTTGTCTGCATTGCGAGCAATGGGGAAGGAGGTAGAGCTCGCACGGGGCAGTGCCAGGCGGCTTGCACATGCGCGAGCGGCTTGCACATGTTCAGGTTCTTACAACGACGGCCTGGCGCAGGGTGAGGGTCTTGGCCCCAACGGAGGTGCCGAACGCGTTGGCCACATCGTTAGCGCCTGGGGAAGCAAGTACGTATGAGTAAGCTCGCAGCCAGCTAATGTGGGTAGTGCTGGCCTGCCACCGCGCTCACCTGTCCCGAACCCAAAAAGAAACGAGACAAAGGCTCCCACAACAACGAGCCATTGGTACTCGGGCAGCACGGGGTCCTCTACTGACATCATTTGTCCCCACTATCGAAGGAGTAGCGCTAGCTCGGCCGTCTAGGACTGACTCGTTTCTACTAATGTTTGCTGAAATGGCAATGCATCGGCATCTGGCATCTTCATGGATTTTAGGACATAAATGAGGCGCAGGCGGCGCCGTTGAAGTTTTTTTCGCATCGTGTGGAACTGGGAGCCATAGCGTGCTTACAGCTATGAGGCAGGCCAGTAGTGCGCTGCACCAGTATTGACGGGACTTGCTTAAATGCCTGGCTGCCGCTATTCGCTTGAATATGTTTCACATGCTGCCTTCAACTCATCTTGTCTGCCGTGTACCGTACTCTCCCTTATGATTCCCTATCCCGAATCGTTTTTTGTCCTTCGGGAAACCGGGAATGATTAAACAATGTATTTTATTGGTCTTTCGGGAAGTAGTCAAACAATTAGTTGACCTTGACGAAATTGCCAGCAATGGACCAGCTTGTGTTCCGGGGCATCAGTGCCGCCGACGCAGCTGATAATCTGCACCGCGAGCTCCTTGTGCACGATGCACAACGCTTCCAAATGTCTCTCGATCGTCAAGCGACAATGATTGAGAAGCGACTACCTGGGACTACTAACTTTGGGCCCTCTCCATCGCCCAGCACACCGGCAAGGCGCATGAGAACAGGTGGCATCCTGCTAAGATTCAGCCCACCTTTCCAGGGGGAGGCGGGCCAGGCTGGGGCAAAGGCTAGGGCGGTGGGCCAGGCCAGGGCTGTTACGTGTTAAACCAGCGAATAATAGGTTGTGTGGCTCAAGACCTCAGGGCGTAGTCAACGGAGAGATCTCCGGGAGTCGAACCCGGCTTTTGACACCGGTCACCACACTTCCTACTACACACTGATTATTAGAGGGTATACGAACGGGCGGCCTTATTGGCATAATAGCCTGGCGCATTCCCACGTTACATTCCCCCCCACCAGGTTCATTGTTGAATCAGCTGTCCTCAGCTGGTGTGTCTAGGTGATTGCCCCGCCCCGGCTACTTGTGGTAGTGCCGGGACTCGCGCCTCAACGCTTAGTGTCAAAAGCATTAGTAAAGAGCTAGAGATCTAGAGCTCTGGCAGTGCCCCATGCTCTTCAATGTAAGCTTGCATTGCCTCTTCACAGTTCAGGAGGTTCTTTTGTGACTCCCACGTGTCATGCTCCTCAGAGTAGCCAGCCCACCGAACTAGGAACTCCAAGCCTTTCTTCGCCTCTTTGCTCTTGGGCCGGCCCTTGCCCCGGTTGCAGCCTTTGAGCTTCACGACCTTGTGAGCCAGCAGCTTCTCAACCTCATAGACAGGTTCTCCTTCTAGCCACTGCACAGGAGGCG
Source organism: Haematococcus lacustris (assembly GCA_030144725.1). NCBI lineage: Eukaryota > Viridiplantae > Chlorophyta > Chlorophyceae > Chlamydomonadales > Haematococcaceae > Haematococcus > Haematococcus lacustris. Next base: position 6,829,907 of record JASKMD010000017.1, read on the forward strand.
GTGCCGCTAAGTTGGGCGTTTGGTTCCCACAGCTTGACTAGTGACACATGGAACACGTTGTGCATGCGGTTCCAGCTAGGAGGCAGATGCAGTTGTACTGCCACCTTGCCAATCATTCGCAGCACTGTGAAGGGCCCCACATAGCGTGGTTTCAGTTTTCGCACTCCTTGCTCATTTTGGTTGTTTCTCATGTTGACAGTACTGAGCAACACCTGTGCACCCGGGCGATACGAGACTTCACGTCGCTTGCCATCGACCAAAGCTTTCATCCGCTGCTGAGCCACTCGCCAGCATTGTTTGGCTTTCCGCACAGCCTTTTCGATACCCTCCACAAACTCAGCTGCCTTAGGCACTTTGCGTGGTAGGTCCATCACAGCTGGTGTCAGCGGATGCTGGCCATAATTGAGGAAGAATGGCGAATTGCGCACCGTCTCGTGCCATGAGTTGTTGATGGCGAACTCAACCCAAGGCAAGTGGTCTGCCCAGTCACTGTGGTTCTCATCGACATAATGTCTTAGCATTTCTTCAATGATTCTGTTAGCTCTTTCGGTCTGGCCGTCAGTCTCAGGATGGTAGGCACTGGACATACACAGCTAGGTGTGGCACAGCTCGCACACATGCCTCCAGTACTGACTGTTGAAGATAGGACCACGGTCACTCACGACCGAGGCCGGCAGGCCATGTAGCCGCACCACTTCACGATAGAACAGCCGGGCAGCGTCTGCAGCACTGATTGCCTCGTGTGTAGGGACCAGATGCACCATCTTGCTGAGCCTGTCGACATAGACCATGATGCTGTCATAGTTTTGCTTCCCACTCTTGGGCAGTTTTACAATCATGTCCATACTTATGCTTTCCCAGCGACGACCAGGTATAGACAGGGGTTGGAGCTTGCCGGCCTTGAGGCGGGTGCTGGGCTTGTTGCGCTGGCAGGCATCACATTGCCGCACATAGTCCTCCACATCCTTGCGCATGCCCGGCCACGTGAAATAGCGGTTCACGCCATGCCATGTCTTGCTGATGCCCATGTGACCAGCATAGTTGGCATCATGGCACGACTCAAGCACCTGCCTCTTGACAAGGGGGCTCTTAGGCACAACCACCTTGCCACCGGACATCCATAGCCCCGCTTCGCTCAACTCATAGGCTTGTGTGTAGGCACGATCAGCGAACCGCTCGTCGGTGCTGTAGCCTTTGATGATTGCCTCTATGAGTGAGTCACCTGTTGTCGTGCTGTACTCGGTGCTCGCCGCAGGTGTGTGTGTGGCCGAGTCCAGCTGGGTCTCCCCCCCACCAGGCCACTCATCACATGGGGCGACAGGGTTAGGGACGACAGCCCGACCATCAGCGCATGGGCGTCTGTGGCGGCGTGTGTCAGCTGGAGGGCATGGCGCAGCCGGTGGAGGCTGACCAGTGGACTGCTGTTGCAACAGCCCAGCTTGGCGCCGTGTCAACACCAGGGCATACACGCCGGACACACATAGGGCGGCACCAACGGAGACCATGATAGGCTCTCCGTCATCGTCATCACTGCCAGTGCTGGTCATCTGGTATGTCAGAGCAGGATTGCGACTCAGTGGATCTGCCACATTGCCCTTGCCTGGCTTGTACTCAATGTGATGGTTAAAACGTGCCAGGAACTCCATCCATCGGGCTTGCCGCCTGGAGAGATTTGTCTGTGTCTTGAGATAGATCAATGGGTTGTGGTCAGTCACAATGGTCACATGCACGGCCCCGTCAAGGTAGCAGCGCCATTCTTGCAGTGCTCTGATGATACCCAGAAGTTCTTGCTCTCCTGTGGTGTATTTCCTCTGTGCAGGGGAGAATTTGTGGCTGGTGTATGCCACCACTCTACCACCCTGCAAGAGAACACCTCCCGTGCCGACCAGTGAGGCATCAGACCACACTTCAAACGGCTGGTTGGGATCAGGGAGCGCCAGCACTGGAGTGGAGCATAGAGCTTGCTTGAGAGCGTTGAAAGCTCTTAAAGCAGGCTCTCCCAGTTGTTGCCAGTTTGTACCGGCAGCCACTTTTTCACCGGTCAAGTGTGTGAGTGGGGCAGCGATGGTGCTATACCCAGCAATGAACCGCCGGAAGAAGTTGGCCAACCCCAGGAAAGCTTGTAGCTCTTTGAGGGATGTAGGGACAGGCCACTCCTTGATGACTTGCACCTTGGCAGGGTCTACTGCAATTCCTTGCCTGCCGACGATATGCCCCAAGAACTTCAGTTCTGGTCTGTTGAAGTCACACTTGCTCAGTTTGGCATACAACTGGTTGTCTTTCATTACTTGCAGTACTTCTTTTAAATGCATAGCATGCTCTTCTGGTGAGCTGCTCATCACCAGGATGTCGTCCAGATACACGAGCACAAAGCCCTCTTTGAGCTGTTTCTCGAACACACGGTTCATGACACGTTGGAATGTAGCCGGTGCATTTGTCAACCCAAAGCTCAGCACTTTGTACTGGAACTGGCCCTCAGGGGTCACAAATGCTGTCTTAGGCACATCTTCAGGTGTGATACGGATCTGGTGGTAGCCACTTTGCAGATCCAAAGAGCTGAAGATTGTCTTGCCTTGCAGTTTGTCAAAGAGGTCATCGATGCGTGGCAAGGGATACCTATCCCGCACCGTGAGCTTGTTCAGTGCTCGGTAATCTACACACATCCTCAAAGTCCCATCACGCTTTTCCACAAATAGGACTGGAGCGCCGTAAGGACTGCAGCTAGGCTCAATGAGCTTTTTAGCTAGCAGCTCGGCCACTTGCTTTTTCATTTCATTCATTTCTCTGAGGGTGTAGCGCCTAGGACGCTGATAAGGTGGCACGTGATCAGGCGCCATGCGAATGGTATGCCCAACTCCACGGTCAGGTGGCAGCCCTGATGGCATGTCTTGGAAGACCTCGGGATACATGTCATGTACCAAGGAATCCACCTCACTCTGGGGCATGAGCCCATGCACATGTTGTTCAGTTTTTGATTTTTTAGCACTGCTCGCAATCACCGAAGCAAGCGACCCACTGTGCCATCCTTCATCAGCATCGCCATCATCAGGTTGCACCAACACCAAGACACTTGGGCAGCCTTTCCTGAGTGCTCGCGCTGCTTGCTGCGCGCTGCACTGCTCCACAGGCTTGTTGCTGTTTGCCATGTGGGTTAGGACTGCAATGCCACGTTGAAATTTGAGATGTTGAGAATGAAGCTTGTGTTTTTTGCCTTGTACTTGGATGTGGCAGATGTTAGTGCTGACGTCTAGTAGCGCGTTATGCGATTTTTGCCAATCAGCACCAAGAATTAGATCAATGCCATCAAGCATTTGAGGCAGAATTTTAGCCACCACAGGTGTCAACGACTTTTGCATGCACACCATTCCATGCACCTGGCTGGTAATGGGTAGCACAGCATTGTTTGCTGCAAGCACCTGCACCTTGTGCTCCAATGGTGCTAGAGTGACGTCTGCTGTGGGGTTGGTATTCAGCCACTTCTCAGACAGGATTGTGTACGTGGCGCCTGTGTCAATCATAGCCACACACTCTCTGCCTCCAAGCCTTGCTGTGAAGACAAAGGGGAGGGCTAGCTGCTTTGTTTTTATTGGCGTGCAGACAGCGCCAAGGATGTTGGGAGTCAGGAACGGTTGCTGAGAGACATCATTGTGTACATCTCTTACATACAGCAATGTGTTAGGCAACTGGCCCTGCTCAATACCTGGTAAGTCACATCCATAACTAGTCCAGGCAAATTCCTAGCAATCAGCCTCATAAGGGCACTGGCACTCAGGGTACGGATAACCGCAACCCTCGCACAGCTCAGGCTGGTACACAGGGGCTGCTGCCACAGGCCAGGTCTCAGCTGGCTGCCAGGTAACCTGACGCGGGTATCCACGGCCCCTGCCTCGGCCCGGTGGCATTCCCCGGCCTGACGCTGATCCTGAAGGCTGGCCACCACGCCCCCTGCCACGCCCCATGGGCGGCGGTGCTGCGTACGGGTTGTACCGGTACTGACGTGCACCCCTGGCACCCCTTGCATGGTGCGGCGCTGACTCATGCTGTGGCACAGCTGCGCTGGAAGGGTGGGTTGGAGGGTGGGTTGAAGGGTGGGAGGGCTGAGCCGCTGGGACATAGCGCTGCTGCGCAGGCTGACCACCCACTTCACGCCAGCTGCCATCCACATTCTGGATGTGGCGGCCATCATCCGACACTGACATGCCCTGCGCATTGCGAGCAGCGAAGGCTCTTTGAGAGAAACCACCACGGCCACTAGACCGATCACCCCTGTTCCACTTGGGCAAAGCAGCTACAGCATTGTGCTGTGCATCTGGTGCTACTGCCACAACAGGTTTGGTGGTGCTGGCCATGCCTGCCTCTTTGCCTGCAGCATACTGGATGCATGCATTCAGATCAGTCCATACTAGACCGTCACTATCTCGTGCGCACTTCTGACGCAGGTCGGGTGTGAGACCTCTGACAAACATGTCACAGAGGATGGGCTGCGGCACTTCAGCAGCCTTGAGGGCCTCTAACCTGAACGCTACTGCGTACTCTAGCACGGCTTGGCCTGGTTGCTGCTTCACAAGGCCTTGCACAAGCCGATTCATGGCAATGTGCTTGGTGTCATGCAGGTGGTACCCTATCAGCTCTTTCATGTAAGTTATCACTTCATCGGCTGTCATAGCCTTGCCCTGGCTGTGGGCTTGGCTCACCTTGACACCAACCACCTTGCGCAGGTCATCTGTTGTGTGGAGCATGAGAGTCTCAGTGAGCTCCTGGTTCAAAGCAGACGCATAGCGTCGTATGTCAGTGACAAACATGTCAAAGTCCCTGCCCTCTAGCAAGTCCTTGCTGCTCCATTTCTTAA